>JAWWTY010000001.1:65045246-65112224 GCA_035222235.1 Margarornis squamiger | reverse complement strand
GGGAAGGGAAGGGAAGGGAAGGGAAGGGAAGGGAAGGGAAGGGAAGGGAAGGGAAGGGAAGGGAAGGTTTGGGAAGGGAAGGGAAGGGAAGGGAAGGGAAGGGAAGGTTTGGGAAGGGAAGGGAAGGGAAGGTTTGGGAAGGTTTGGGAAGGGAAGGGAAGGGAAGGGAAGGGAAGGTTTGGGAAGGGAAGGGAAGGGAAGGGAAGGGAAGGGAAAAGGAGAAGCGCTACCATCCCTGTTGTCTTTGGGTTTTATTCCATGCTTTGTAGAATAATAGAATCATTAAGGCTGAAAAAAAAACTGTAAGATCGTTGAATCCAAGCTAGTGCCCACATCATGTTCACCACTAAACCATGTTTTCTAGTGCCATATCCAATGTTTTTGAACACTTTCAGGGATAGTGACTCTATCACTTCCCTGAACATTCTGTTCCAAAGCTTTACAACCCTTTCTATGAAGAAATCTTTTGTAATATCTAAACTAAACCTCTCTTGGTTCAATTTGATGCCATTTCCTCTCATCCTGTCACTTGCTACCTGGGAGAAGAGAGTGACACCCACCTCACTACAATCTCTTTCAGGAGTTGTAGAGAGCAATAAAGTATCCCCTCAGCCTTCTCTTCTTCAGACTTCTTACAATTGCAATTTGTTTCTTAGAGATAAGGATAAGATGCGAATGATAAGTTGAAAGATTTTTGCTTTAGATTGATGCTGAAGACAGTAAGAGCAGTGATACATCAATGATTGCTGCAGCAAGTCACCAGCAAATTCAGTCTTTGCATGCAGTTGGCAATTGAAAATGTTGCTGAGTCACTAGACAGTCCTTTGCTTAGTCTTTTAGCAGCATATAATCCTACAGAGACATAACCTGAAGTTCTCAAAAGCCTCAGGCTAAATTTTGTTTCTGGTAGTTTTGATGCTTGATCATTAACACCTGGAACATGGAGTCAAGGAGAATTGTGATGATCATTGGACATTAGCTGAATATCATAGGCATTCCCCTTTGTAAAATGACAAAAATAAAACTAAGAACTAACCAAACAAAAAAACCTCACCAGTCATCAACTCTCCCACCTTTAACCACTATTTCCTTGTAGAGAACATAAGTAAAATCTACCAGAGTTCATCAGTTTCCTTCCTCAACTTTAAAGTATCAGGAATTAATTTTCATAAACACTCTAGAGTTTTCAGTCCATTCAATAAGCTGGATGCTATGTATTTTGAACATCCAAAATCAATATTTACAAAATTAGTGAATGCTTTTAAAGGGACTGGTGTTCACAGTGGTCTTGGTCATGACCCACTGTACTTCCTGTTTTGGAAAATCCATATCAGAATGCCCTGGTGAAGATCACACAGAAACCAGTAACCAACTATGGAAATAATAAAACCAAGTGTCTGAATTTCCACCTCTGTTGTCCTGTTGAAAGCTGTATAAGTATTAGTGATATCACTTGCAATTTCACTGGTATAGCAATAAATTAATTCATCTGTTTCTAGAGAATTTTCCCCTGTGGAAAAACTTAGTAAAAACCTGGTGTGAGCACAGACACACGTATCATATTTCTTTTTGTTGTTTGCAGCAAAGATCAACATTTGAAAAAATACTCACTTACAGGTTGTTTTGGGTTTTTTTTAACAGATTTTTTTTAACAGCTTTTTCTTTTTCTATGATCAAATATTACAAAATTATTGTGGGTTTGGTTTTTTTGTTTTTTTCTCTTAATATATATGAAGTAGCAGAGAAAAGCAATGTGAAAGCTGGCAGACATCTATATAAGCACAAAAGTTACTGGTTTTGAGAAGAGAATCATGTGGTTTGACTATAAAGCACTTGAACTCTCTATATCCAGTTTACCATAATTCAGATGTCCTCCCTACTAATTTTTAAAACTGATGAATAATAAAAGTGCAAATATATTTATTCTATGTAATTCTCATACCTCAGAGAGCTAATTGATTCAAATAAAACAATACATTAATTTGCTGTGCTAATGGAGATGATGTATTTATTTGGCATATCACTTTCATACTGAATTGAGAGACATCTCAAATTGCAGCTTTCACGTTTCATCACTGTTGAAATTTTCAAAAAACCTACATTCTCACAAAGAAAGAAAAAAAAGAATAAAAAGAAAAAATAATTCTATTTTAGTCTGCATATCTCAGAAATAATAACTTTTAATCTAATCTCTTTTTGGTAGTGTAATTTTATCTTCTGGTTTTGATAGAGCAATTATGACTCAAAAGTACGGTAATAACAAGCAAGAACATGAGAGTAGTTTAGGGTGTAGCTCTATCTAAAATGCAATATTGAATAGCAAAAAATAACCCCTGTTTACATATATGAATGATGCATGTTTCTCAGGAGAAATCATAACAATGAAATTTAATAATGATATATCTTCATAAACTCTTTTCTCGGTCCCATGTACTTTGTTTCAGCCTTAATTTTGATGCTAACAAAAGGTTTGGTTTTTTTTTCTTTTCTTTTCTCCCGCCCCCCGCCCCCCCCCCCCCGCTTTGTTTTTTCTATTTAACATAGAAAATCGTCAACTTTCTTTTAAATGTACTCAGAGTCCCTCATTTCCCCATGAGGTAGTGGAAGCTTCTGGATACTTTGTGTTTCTAAAGAAACCAAATAAGATCATAATTGTATTATTAATTTCAGTGCTGTCATAACTGTTAGAGGTTTGCTTCATTGTGATTAAGATCATGCAGTGTTATCATGGCAGTTACTGAACAACAGTTTAGTGCAGATCACAGAAAATACTGTAGCTCACCAAAAATTTTAAAATTAATTTTTATGTATTTTGCAGAAAGTTGTTTGTTTGTTTAGTTTTTTTTTTTTCATTTTTTCAATATAAGCATTTATTGTTGAAAGCTTTCATTGATAGTCTTTGTGTTTCTTCAAGCACCAGAACAGTCCAAAGAAAACACATTAATTTTGAAAGTTAACTCATTTGGTTAAAAATTCTTGCTAACAAAGCCAAAGTCACGGGTTCAATCCCCTTATGGGTCATTCACTTAAAAATTGAACTTGATCCTTGTGAGTCCCTTCCAACTCAGAATATTCAGTGATTCTGAAAGTTCTTATTATAGTCATTATAATTCATGAGTTAAATTACTGATTTTTCAACTGCTTCTAGAAGTCACTAGAAATGTCTTATATCAAGTAAATAAGAAAAATGGAAAATGCCTGTAATGGAAAAAAATCAATAAAAATTAGTAATATGAATAATGATCACAATATGAACAATAATCTCAGGACAAAATGTATAGAACTCATAATATCTTTAATTTCTGTTTCAATCTTGATTAATGGAAGATTTTACATCCTAAAAAAAGTGCTAAGTTCTATATTTGTAATGACACAGTTATTATGAATATTTTCTGAGATAAATAGTTGACTCATTTAGGCTGGAAAAGACCCTTAAAATCATCAAGTCCAATCACCAACCCAGCACAGCCAAGTTCACCACTAAGGGATGTTGACTCACCCACTTCTCTGCAAAGCCTGTTTCAGTGCTTTACAACCTTTCTGGTGAAGAATTTTTTCCTAATATCCACTCTCAGTCTCCCTTGGCACAACTTAAGACTGTTTCCTCTCACCCTATTGCTTGTGATATGAGAGAAGAAACTGACACCCACTTCACTACAACCTCCTTTCAGGTAGTTGTAGAGAGCGATAAGGTCCCTCCACGACTCCTTTTCTCCAGGCTAAAAAATCCCAGCTCCCTCAGTCGCTCCTCATCAGACTTGTGCTCTAGACTTGTGCTAGGTTGACCTTGTCTGGTTGCCAGATGTCCATGGAGCCACTCTATCACTCCCCTCCTCAGCATGGTGCCAGAAGAAAATTAGATGGAAAAATAACTTGTACATTAAGATAAGGCAGTTTATTAAAGCAAAACTGAAAGGTCACACACACAAGACAAGAGACTGTTGGGGAAGAAAAACAATTATTAACAGATGGAGATCTGAAGGGATCATCCAGCAAGCCCTGGGCAGCGGATACTGAAAGGGTTTCCTCCCTTCGATAAGACAGGAGCCTGCCATGAGAGGATACTTTGAAGACCAGGACTGTTTTCAGCTATCTATGTATATTATCCCTGTTTCCCCTTCCAAGATATGGAAGGACTTTACAAGATGTTGCAAGACATGCAGAAACCCTTTGTTCCCCTGAGGTGGTCCTGGTGTGGAGAAATGCTTACCTGTATGATGAAATATAGTGACTGGATTTCCTAAGCCCTAGTTAACATAGCTTGTCCCCCTCATTAACATGTCCTGCCTCCTCATTAACACACCCTGCTCCTCAGTTCTATGTATTGTAATGTGAGTGATCAATAAATGTCTCAGTTTCTAGCCCCAAACTGGGAACATCTAGATTATTGACCGACCAACAAGAGACACCGAAAATTTAATTCTCTGCTTTCTATCACTGAGTGATGTCCATCCACTTCCTGAGAAGCAGGGCATCAGCATGCATAACAGTTGTTCTGGAAACCAAATGTAAGTAGTAAAGGCGGCCCCCCCCCCCCCCCCGCCCCTTCCTTTTCCTTTTTCTTAGCTTTTATATCTAGGTAGATAAGTCGTGAAATATCCTTTTACTTGAATTGTTTATGTCTCCTCACAAATTATGCCCACCTCCAGCTTCCTGATGGGGTGGTAAAATTTTGGAGAGACAGTGCTGATGTTGTGCCAGCACTGACAAAACATTGGTGTGTTCTAAGTACCTTTCTAGCTACCAGTAAAAAGCACAACACTGTGAGGGCTGCCGTGGGAAAAATTGACTCCATCTCAGCTAGACCCAATATGAGACCCTTCACCAGCTTTGTTGTCCTTCTCTGGACGTGTTCCAGCACTTCAATGTCTTTCATGTAGTCAGGGATCCGAAACTGAACACAGGATTTGAGATGCAGCCTCACCAGTGCAAAGTACAGAGAGACAATCACTGCCCTAATCCTGCTGGACATACCGTCTCTGATGCCATTGGTCTTCCTGGCCAATCACGATGTAGATAATTTGAAACATCGTGTGCTCAGTCTCAGAAAAGGTTTTAGTTCCAAACTTTTCAAAATAAAAAGAAAGTAGTTTGATTTATTAATGTATATGCTGAGGTTATGAAAGATATTTATATGTAACATATTTATATATAACATCATTGTATTTACCTAAGTAATGATTACCTTAACTCATCCAGTGGCATCTGTAGAATTTTGTAAATAACTACCCTTTATGGGACATACTTTTAATTTCAAGTTGTGTGCTCCTGTGTGAGAAGCCATCCTGTCATGACCAGAATCAAAGCACGCAATACTTTCTTTGCAGCTTCACTAATTAAGTCAAATTTAAACTGCATTTGGGGTGAATTCAGTGTTCATAAAATGAATAATTTTTGCAGGATCATAATCTCAAGTGATACACTGTATCCGTATTAGTCAGAATTAGGTATATTGCAAGAAACAATGCACAAGTGTCCCCACAGTCTTGTCAAGTCATCTCTGTCTTGACCTGCAAACCCCCTGATATTCCATTCCTGGCCTTCCCTTAAGCAAAGACTGACACCTGTGCCAAATTGTGACAGATTGTGTTGCTGTTACATCATATGGACATTTTTTTTCACAAGGGACTATATAATTATGAGTGTAAAATAGAAATGAGACAAATGAATCCAAAAAAAGTACAGAGATTTTAGCAGGGACCTGAGAGAAAGGAACACTTAAAAAATATAAAATGTTTTAAAGACTAAAATCCTCATCTCAATATACCTGTAGACATCTAGTACTTTAGGTAATATTACATAATGTTTATTTGGGATCAAATGCAGTTTTGCTATCTTACAAAAGCTATGTTAACAATGTTTTCTCAGTGTGGTGCATTGAAATATTTTCTGGTCTATTTCATCTTTGTCAGGCCAGGAAACAAAATTTTCATCTGACGGATGAGAAAGGGGATGAACTGCCATAATCCCATTCATTCATTTATATTTTAGGGGTCTTGATACTTGAACATTTATGTGATAATGAAATCAAATCTGATGGCTGAGTTACACCTGAGGATTTCCTATTCAAAAGTTCAATGCACACGGAGGAACCTAACAACAGGACTAATGGTCTTTCAGGCAAATCAGTCATACTTCCCACAGACTTTCAGCAGAGTCTTCTGACTATGAAGGATAAAATCTGTGCATGCCACCTGTTTGAAGTGCACCACAGCATAGCTGAAGGTTCTGATCCTTTGCTTTAGGTGTCTTCTTGAAACACCTTCAGGCATTTTATCTCATCTGAGAGAAAGGATACCCAGATCTGGAAGCTGGAAAGCACTTTATATGTACTTCAGTTATTCAAACTCTTACACTTTTATCACCTCCAATGTGTTATTCAGAGTCAGGTCACTGGAGAAAATGGAATATGGTCTAGATCTGGCAAGTAATTTGTAAGACCTGTGTAAGAATGGGAGGAATGTTTCTGCAAAAGGATTGAAATAAATAAATAAATGAGGCAAGCAAATTTGTCACAATGGGGAAATAAATCCTAATTTGTCACTATGTCCAGTGTACTTTATGCATCATAGTACTCATTAACCAAAGGAATAGTATTTTGGACTGTCTTAGTATGTTAGGAAGGAAAACTAGATCTATGTAGATGCCTTCATACAAAAACATTTCTGACAGTGAAATGAGGTTTAAAAATATCCAATTTTTAGCTGTGTGTATGAAGTTAATGCAGAAAAGGTGAGCAGAATGTATACTTGTGGAAATGCAAGAATGGCATAACAGATTCGAATACTGATTTAAATAGCAAATCCACTCTATTATGTAGGCAGGAATTTTGGAGTGGTTCTTTCAACTAGGACAGAAGTTAAAAATATGTGAAATCAGGAAAAGCTACAAATTGTGCCGAGGGGAGAAAATGGAAGGGAATAAAGATGTCAATATTAGTCATCCTGGTTCCTGGACAAGCTCTCTCAGACCATTTGAGTCTGATATGAACCCTTTACAATTTACGGTGATACTGTCTTTACTTAGGGTTGCCTAAAGATAGGTGTAAGAAGCAGAAGAAAAGGAGAGACAGAGAAGAAGAATAAGCACAAACAGGGAATAGGGAGACCAGAAAACCATCAAGAACAAATACTTTGTTTATCCTTGGACGCAAAGCAGCTTTTGGTGGCCACATAGTCAAGAGATTATTGTTTCTTAGCAATGCATTTTGTGAAAAGAAGCGTTTATGTCTTTTGCAACATTGTTCAAGATATTTTTTTTGCTTCAGAGATGCAAGGACATAATACCTAGGAAAAACTATTGCCCTACAAATATATCAAAAATTGTCCATATATTGCTTTCATTGAAAGTGCTTACATCCACAGTGATTCATGACATGTATTGCTGCTTATCCAGGCTAGTAAATGCAAACCTAGATACCAGGAAATAAGTCTTCTCAAGTAGGGACCAAGCCGAATGTATTCCAGGGAACTAATGTAAAATTATTTGATTTCATCTGAGGCAGAGCTGGTTGCTCAAATGCTGCAGGTATGTACTTTTTTCACCTTTATCCAGTTGCATTTAGATTTTCTAAAACAGATCCTGTGTATGGTTGTAATGGCCGTTCCGCAGAAGAATCTAAATCTCCTAACTCCATGTCTTTGTGTAGTCCTCAGTAGTTTGACATACATGCATAAAACATAAATTCAACTTTCTATTGAGGTCTTTCCATGCAGAAATGTTACTGTGTTTTCATTACAAGAAAAAAACAAAACAAAACAAACAAAACAAAACTAACCCCCCCCAAACAGAGCAAAAGAAAAGAAAAAAAAAAAAGCCTAACAAAAATGAAAAAGAAATTACTGAACTGTGTGATACAAAAACAGCATCTGAAAATTTCTCAGTTCAAAGAACTTCTTTCTTTTTCCCTTATGACATTCTCTTACTTAATGATTTTATATTTCTGCAGAAAAGACATCTGGTAAAAAACATTCAGTAATAGGCAGCACAACAGATTATATTAGTGTTTTTTTTCAAACATATTTTGTGGAAACACAGCCTGCTTTATTCTTTTTTTTGATTTTTTTTTCCCCTAGATATGCCTTGATGTAGATGTCTAAACAGACCAAATGAACAGAAAAGGAAAAAATAATTTTTCAGCCAAAAACTTCTGCATCTGCAGTAAGAACATTTAATTAAACTGAAAATGGAACAATTTCATGCAAACCAGACTCCTTTTTTGGAGGATTAAGTAAAATCACCACAAGATGGCTCCCCAGCTTCTCCAAATGTCTTTTTTTTTTTTTTTTTTTCTTTTAATCAAGCTGCTCTCCAGTGAAGGCATTGATTATCTTATAGAAGTCTGGAGTACAGCTGAACAGACTGTGGATTAGAGCCTTGTCTAATAAAATAATAGCTATTTTTACATTAAAGCCCTGGAGATCTCTTTGAAAGGTAATTCTGTTACTTTAATTTCTGTACCCCATAAAAAGCTGTTATCTAGTTTGTGCCTCTGTTCATTTTTTTTTTTTTCCTACCAGACAAAGATTGGCTCAGAGAATTCAAACTGACTTGGAGTTTAAGCCTTCTGCTTTTAAAGGCTAAAGCAGCTTATGGTCCTAAGATTTCTAAGTTTCTAGAAGTATTAGGAATTTTAATTATTCTACATATATATTTTTAATTTTTTTTTCTTTTTTTTTTAAGAAGTCAAACTAAAATAAAAGTGTATGGGCTATGATATGAAGTTATTAGTAGATGTTGTTCACAAAAAACCCCTGAAATCACAGTAGAAAAAACAGCATTCTCAAAGGAAATACATATTTTTGTAGTTCTTAAAATCAAAAGAAATTAAAGGTACACCATCCGATTCAGTTAGTCAGAACTTTATGCACATTTTTTAAAATAGCACTTCTGGGATAAATGGGCTTTTGATTTTACTCAAGTGATTTTATTGATACAGTATTCCTAATGCAAAGCAGAGATAAAAAAAGTACAGAGAGACCTTGGTGGGATAAGGAGGGGGAAGTTATCAGCAGAAATGTAGTTGATAGCAGCAAATTTTTTTCTAGTTTGTGTAAAATAGGGATAAAAATTTGTGTTTATGCAGAGTAAGAATCTATTTTCTTTTTAAGAACCACATTGTAACCTTGGAGAGTCTGTCACAGAATCAGCATGGTAGAAACAGAATTTACTGCAGCCTGAGTACTATAAACCTAAAAAAATTCACTTCTGCAGGGTCAGAAGTGCATGTCCTTTCTGTTTTTTAAGCCTAGTTGTGAATCTTTTCTTAAGGTCAAAGTCACTGATCAATCAAGCTACCTCTAAATTTTCACTCAGTCATAGTGTGAAATTTACTGGTAAAATGTAATCTTTATACTTAATCCAGATTAAAAAACAAGATGGGAATGAGTTCCTTGTTCAGCTGTGGAAAGATCACAAGGAAGAACATGCATTTACTAAAATAAAGCTGCTCTTCTCAAGAAAAAATCTGAGGTTTAACTAGGGCAGAGCATGAAAGGAATTGGAATTAGAAAAAAATTTCTAAAACTGAATGAAGCTTTCTTGAAGGCTCAGGCTACAACTAGAAAATTGGGTGCTTCCAAGAAGTCTGATCTTAGGTATAACTATTTTATGAATGCTTGCAATACTGATTGAATCTATAACTGCCCATGATACATATATCTTTTTTTTTTCTTTTTTTTTTTTTTTTTTTCCCCTACATTTAATTCTTTCTGGTCTCTCTGGTCCATGATAAGAGTCCAAGAACTCAACTTATTAAGGTAAGATGAAACCCCTGTCAGCTGCATCTCCTGCCCAAACAATTTTAGGACTCGGTCTGCCTATACTATTAGATGTCTTTCTTTCTATACACTATATGCCATTTCTATGCCAATTTACTGTATATACAAGTGTCTACACAATTAGATGTACATGCTGTGCATCCAAAAGTCAGACAAATTCTGCTTCCATCTGGGAGAATGATAGAAAGCATTTCCACTTATGATTTGTGCTTAAGGATGTAAAATTGCAGCTTATTCAGTGACTGCAGAAACCAGTATGCCCAGACAGTATCAACAAGCTAGAATGTGACAATCCCAAGACCTGGGAGAAATGGACATTTAAGTATGGGGAACGAGAATCTTATCAATTCACATTGAATTTTGCACTGTATTTTCAATGTGCTGTTGCTCCATTTAGTGTGTTCGGATGACATACTGCCCTTAAACTTGTGAATATAATTTTTGAATAAAGTTTTACACATGCATTTTCTCTTGTTCTAAGTCAGAAAGTCCACTGGAAAAGTAGTGACACATATTTTAAAAATTATTTGATCTTTCTCGATCTCAGACCTAAATTGGAAATGCAGAAGTAAATTGCAATCAGAGAAGTCATTGAGAATTACTGAGATATCGAAACCAAGCCTGTGCATTATTTCACCCATAGTGAGGTCTGTCAGAAAGAAATATTTCTTCAGCTGTGTTGAGAGTGCTAGCATTTCCTTACAATGTGACAGAGGAAATTTCTGCCTCAAGTGCAAACAGTAATGTATTCTGGACTTTATTTATTTATTCACTTACTTATTTTTGAAAGGGGATATTTTTAATTTGATGTTAACAAAGTCATATTAGCTTCCCTTATCATGGATTTAATGGTCTCTATTATTAAAACAGGTGCAATTATACCAAGTGTATAATAACAAATAAGCTACTTAAAGAATGGTTGTGAAAGATGATGAGCATCTACCTTTCACTTGCGTGTCATTACGACAAAATGTCTTCCAGTCACTGCAGTAAAATTAAGCCCAAAAGGAAAATTCTTGCTCAAATGAGTTGGTGCCATGCCTTTTTCTGTAAACACTGTCCTAGTGGAGCAGATTTTACACATCTACTATCTTAGACAACAAAAGGAATACTTACAAACACATTTAAAACACAGAATAACAAAAGAAACATTAGTAACTCTGTTGAATTATTCATTAATCTTATTTATATGGTATATACGAGAACACCAATCTATGGTAGGCTTAGCTTCTCAGAAAGGAGGTATGGAGCTGCTCTTTTGTTATAAATAGTAACAGACATTTCTGGAAAGAAACATTTCTTTAAATTCCTTAAGTAAAATACTATCCCTAGAGAAACAAAGTTCTTTCAGTGACTTTATTAGCCAGATTTCTCCTCTAATTTTTATTACTGTTTATGCCATTGCATAAAAGGCTTCCTTTACTTTGTTTTTGGAAATTTAAGCAAATGAAAGCTATAGATTTAATTTGCTTAACTCAGAAAAATACTATTTTTTTCCACAATTAAAATATTATCCAACTACAGAGAAAGAAGAAAAAAAATACATACTTGTCTAATCCATTCACAGGATACAATGATGGGCTCTCAGCCACACATATCTGATTTTGGTTTTGTCTGCAAATCAGTATGCATTGAACACTTTTATGTATAACATAGCTACATACATTTTTATCTTGATAAACAGATGAGAAGTGGATGAGAAGCTGGACATGAGACAGCAATGCGCATTTGAAGCCAGGAAACCAATCATACCCTGAGCTGCATCAAAAGCAGCCAAGCCAGTAGGTTGAGGAAGGTAATTCTGCCCCTCTACTGGGGCAGACCCCACCTGCAGCACTGCATCAAGTTCTGAGCTCCCCATCACAGGATGGACCTGTTAGACAGAATTCAGAGGGCCACCAAGATTACTAGAGGAATGGAGCACCTCTCCTAGGTGGAAAGGTTAAGAGAATTGGGATTTCTCATAATGGAAAGAAAAGGCTTGGGGATGACCTAATTGTGGCTTTCCAGTACCTGAAGGGAGTTTACAAGAAAGATGGAGAGAGACTTTTTGCATGGGCATGTAGTGATAGGATGAGGGGCGAAAGGTTTCAAATTGAAAGAGAGAAGGTTTACTATTGGGTAAAAGTTCTTTACAGCAAAATTTACTGCACTAGAACTAGTCTTCAAGATGATCTTCAAGGTCACTTCCAACCCAAGGCATTCTATGATATTATTGCATTAAAGCATACTTAAAAGTGGACACCAATACAACAATTAAAGTCCTTGTGGGTAGTTCTGGTTCAGCACTAGAAGGAGTTGAGCTTGCTAAAGTTCATCCATGCAAGATTTTCTACTGGTCTCAGTGAATTTGAGATCAGAAAGATGTAAGATTTGAGTGTAATATTTAACCATAGCAACACTGCAGCCAAAGTTTGATTTCTGTCTCTTTAACCCACCAAGTGTACATACTAATACTAATCAACTAATAAAATTAAAAAAAAAAAACCTCTTCAAACAAGTAAATTTTTCTATTTGATCTAAACAGACAAAACTCAACCTCTCTCTCTTACATGGATATTGAAATCATATTTTTATTTTCTCTTGCGAATGTTAGAAATCAAAACTCTACTGCCTAATTTGTGAGATGTTGAGATTCTCTGTAAAAGTTTTTAGTGCACTGTGCTAGATAAGGTGGATTTCAGTCACTAAGTCTTGTGTAACATTGATTTCCTGAAGACAGAAAATTAGAAGCTTCTTTACAGGGTCAAGCTAGATGCTTTTCAAGCCTTTTATTTTTAATTCTAAACAGAAACGCCCCAGATTAAAGTATTTTGTATAGTACTAGGTGAAAATTAATAGATTATAAACTCTCCAGAGCACTAGAGAGAGAAAATATGTCTTCATCCTCTTCAAATAATTCATGAGCAAAAACTTTTTAGCCATTACATATAGAATTCAAACTGGTTGTCTCTTTCTGCTCAAAGTGGAATTCTTTAGCTTTAGTCACCAAATTGAACTAGAGTTCCTAAGACTTAACTATTACTTCTTTTCTGTTTCCATAGAAACATGTCAGCAAGATGAATATGGAAAATGGTACTTTGAAATAATCTCCACTTTGAACATGAAAAGAAAACAGGGTGGTGTAAAGTAGCAATTATGTTAAAACATCTTATCCCATTTTTCAGTCAGTACAACAGCAGTTTCCATGAAAATGGGAATATGAGTTGTAACAAGGAGCAAGACAGCTCTGAAATTTAGTCATTCAAATTCATGGGGGGAGACTAGGCTCCCCAGGCTCTCCTAAAGACAAAATCCAAAAATTTCCTGAAGTTTCACACCTCTTGCTATTTTGTGCTATAGCACAGTTGCTGTAGCAAGGAGATTTGATGATCTTTTGAGCATCCAGAAATTTACTGGAACACTGTCTCCTCTTTTTGATATATTCTGTATGTGACTAGCACAGAAAGCAAGTGCCTTTGAACTCACCTTCTATAGAATTTTTTATTTTTTTTTTTTTTTTTTTTTTTTTTTTTGCATATTGGAAACTACTGGGATCCGTTTACCTATTATAATTTGATCATTCTCTCTGAGCAGATAATATGAATAATGACAGTTGATGGTCAAGAAGGCATTACACTATTGTAATAGTCCTAAGTAGAAACCATATTTTTGTACTACATGAGTAGTCTAAATTTTAAGATCTACATCTAATGGAGGACCTGTTCTTTCATACCGTCTGCATATCATTTTCTGCATATACTTTTTGAGTAACATAGTATGTATAGCTTACATGGACTTTACACATTCGTGGCATACTATCTATCATTCATTATTATCCTAATGAGGAGAATAAATAGATTACATTAACTTAGTCTACATACCTCTCTGTTAATTTAATGAATTTTAGCCAATATAATGTTCACTTCATGTGTTTTTGTTTATCCATAAAAGGCTTGGTAGGGTCAAGCTTATTATCTTTGCACTTAGCTTTCTTAAGGAACAGTGTTTTTGAAAATAGTCTTACAATGGTTTGAGTTCTAAATTAATATATTACTCTGAGTTTTATAACAGAAATAAAAACAAAATCAGATCATGTTCTTGTCTCATTTACAATAATATAAGTTTTAGGCTAGCTTTTATAAGAAAAATGGAAAGCTCAGTGGACTCCAAATTTACTTTTAAGCAGTTGAAAACAGTATATATCTATATTTTTTGTCATATTTATCTTTCTTTTTATGTCATATTTTTATTTTCTGTCTGTGAAATATTACATGAACATGTCATGCTCTGAAAAAAACTACAGGCTAACATTTAAGTCTGTTTCGTATTGATTATGAGCTTGGAGAGATGTTATTCTGTCTATTGGCAAACAGGAGACCATAAACGACATTTGTAGGCAATTAAAGGCTGAAGTATTTGACAACCAGGAAAGGACATGTATCAAAATATAATGCACTTCTACTATTTCTCCTCCCACGAGTCTGCAAGTGCTCAAAATCTCACAGCATTCTAAGAAAAACATTAGCGCAGATTTTTCTTTGATGGCTTGAAATATCACTGTTATTTTATCATCAGATGTTCATCAGTATCACCATTTAGGTATGGTAAGAATAGTCTTCTGACAAACAAAAATGTCACTCACTCTCTAATTTGGTGGACTTAAAAAACCCAGCAATTCCTATCAGAAAATGGCAACAATGTGGACACATTGTCCTAATGTCTAATTCAGTTGGTTTTAGCGATATGGTGAAACAATCAACATGCATTAAAGTTAAGCTAAGTGTAGGAAAATGAATCGTAAGGCTTTTTTTAGTTTAAAGGATTGCATTATATCCCAAATAATATCTTGTAGATTCTTTAATAAAAGGAACAAATCATATCACATTTAGCACTGAAAGAACTTTGATTTTCATTATTTTCCATAAGAGGAGCCGGCATATAAGGCACATTAAGTTCTAGTTTACTTAGAGAAAAGTCAGGGAACCAGAGAGTATGACTAAGTATATGAATGACTATTCATCAGTGACAGCAAAACATGACTGAATGAGCACAAATAAAACAGTCTGTCAGACACAGACACATTCACACACACACACAAACACACACACACAAAAGAAAAAAAAAAAAAGAAAAAGAAAAAAAAAAAACAGAAACCAACCAACCAACCAAACAAACAAAAAAATCCCTGCCCATTTGTTTCACTAGCCTGTTGAATTTACATAGGCCTATCTAAATAAAAGAAAAATATGACAGTTCATGCAGTTCAGGTTATGAGCTCAGAAATACAGCATTGCTTATTAGAGAAGCTCTTAAACTATCAGCACCCTTGCTGAGAAAAAGATTTATGGCTAACCTTTGCTAGGTCAGTGACAATAAGACTGGAAAGTGGTTTTTTTAGAGAAAAAGCAGTCAGGTGGTACAACATGAAATTAGCTATGTTGCCAGACTCAGCAGGTAGCTGATAACATGCCTGAAATTCAGGATACCTATAAATAGAAAATAGTGCCTGGCATGCAGTCTGGGTCACAGGGGAGAGGTTTTAGGCTGTGATGTTTTAAGTTTCCTGCATTTTTTTTTTATTTTTTTTTTTTTATAATTTTTTAATGTCATACCACACACATGGTTTTTAATCCACTAAAGCATGGAGAATGTTTCATTGTCCAACATTTCTAGTCACAGTTTTTCATGTGTACTTTGTTGTAACATTTTGTCTTGTTCTCTATATCAGTGTAGTATCATGTTAGAATCAATATTTCTATTAAAAGAAAGATCTGACGATGCTGTGTAACCTGATTTAGTGGAAGGTGTCCTTGCCAATGGCAGGGAGGTTGGACCTAGATGATCTTTGAGGTCCCTTTCAACCCATATCATTCTCTGATTATATGATTATGCAAAAAGGATCTATAAATCAACACTACAATATCCCCAAAGTAAACAAAAATTTGGCTGGATTAAAGTTAGGATTGTGGAAACTTCTTAACTACCCTCGTAAATATGCAAGAAATTGGAATTAAAGCTTTGAGAATTAAAGCTTTTGAATTAAAGCTTTTGAGCTTCGCTCAAATGCCCAGAAGAGGAAAAAGGAAAGATATATCAAATGAAAACTGTTGCTACATTTTATACTTTCTCCCTAAGTGATGATTACTAGAAGCAAATGGATACTGATCTAAATAGAGATTTAAATGGAACTGTGGAATGTCATATTTATATTTTTAATGGTGACTGTAGAATGTGTCCCAAAATATCATGCCTGATAGCACTAATTGTGGCTATGCAGAATGAAAATATTTAGATTGAGACCAATATGGAGAAATAGATAATATTTTTGTCTGTATAGCTTGTTCATGATTGGTGCTTGTAGCAAGTGTGGAGATCACAGCCATGTGGACTATATCTTGTAAGTTAAACATGCTCATAGCTACTCTCCAACACTAGAGTCAGTACAGAATGGTGCACACACGCTGTGTTAAATTCTTTCACTCTCCAGAAATGTTAGTCCATATTAAATTGCTTGGTAGAAATGATCTTTGACTTGTACTTACAAGCCAGCTGTACTAAGAAAATGCTGGCTGGCCAAGGTTCAAACTGAGACAGGAACAATTCTGAGAGTTTACAATTTATCAGGACAGTAGAGAACAGACTTCCTGACAGAAGCACCTGGGAAATGAGTTCATCTGATCAAACACAGGCATCTGTGGTGCAGATCTCCCCATCTGATTTAAATGTTTAGACGGTCTTTATAATCAGTGGAGAGAAACAGGCTTATCTAGGGGAATGATTCACTCCATCATAAAGCAGACACTTAACATTTTCAGATTAATTGTTCCATGCAAGTGCTTATTTTTCTCTCTTCACTATAAAGAGAATCCAGGAAGACAAATATACACGACTCTATTGTAAATATTTAAAGATAAGACAAGTGAATCCCAGACAAAATGCATGAAGATGTGCTGACTGGATCTGTGTCTTTATGCCTCCACAGGTCTATTCATGATTTAAATTCAGATGTTGTAAAGCTCAGACTAATAGAGGACAAGAATTGATTTCCACGCATCTGAGGAAGAAGTTCCTTCAAAGATTTCTCTTTGTTTAATATCTTCTGATTTACATTGGAAAAGCTGAATTTGACTATATGTCCACTTTTAAGAGCCTATTTATTTGCCATTTTAGGGGCTTATTTTCAGCTGTTGACTTTTATTTTTTCATAAATAATTAAGGAATGGAAAATAGATGCAGTAAGAGTAATTTTCTATTCATGGGGAAAGAAGAAATGAATCAAGTATTTTACAGCCCCTGGAACTTTAGAAAGTACAAATGCAAGAAGATAGTTTTCATGCAAGGAGATAGTGTCTTTTAAAACTATCCAAGGTTATGCTTGTTACAAGCATAAACCAGCCCAAAATACGCATGTTAAAAACAAAGTCTCCCATAAATCAAAATTTCTTTAAATGAATTATGGTTGTGGGAACAAACTGTGAATGAGCCAGGCACCACAATAAGTCCATCATGCTCTAAATCACTCAAAATTAATCAATAAATAATACATCTCTGTTAATGAAAAGAGAGAAAACAAACAAACAAAGCAACAGATACACAGCAGCCCTCTGATAACAATTTTGTGGTTAAAGCACTAAATGAAGTAACTGACTCCTGATCCTTCCACAAAACTTCCAGTGTAATACTTCATTGATGGCTCTAAAGCAGAGTTGCTGAGTTGTCACTGTCCAACATGAATAATAGTTATTTATAATTTTATTTTTATTTGTCAACAGAAATTATGTTTTGATATTTTAATGGGAATGCATAGCCAAACTTGTGTTAGAGTATACCTTTTAAATTACAAAAATAAAAATATCTGATAAAATTAAAATATTCCAATTCATGTATTTAGTTCAACTCTGTACAGGACTTTCTTATCTCTTCTTTCAAAATGGAAAACCAGATGAGTATGAGGAAGAGGTTGAGTTGAAGCCATGGCTAAGATAGCTGAAGACAGTTTATAGATTTAGATATTTAGTTTGTATTTTTTTAGATCCACACAAATACATAGGTACCTATTTAAATATAAAGAGCTATGGAAATCTAGTGTTCTTCAAGTTAAGATCCTATAAATTCTCCATAGTTACTCCATTTTAATTGACTCACTAAGAAGGCAGTGTTTTTGGCTCAATGGCTTCCAAAGGACATTTCTTTCAGATCTTTGATGTCATGTTTTCTATATCTTCATCTTCTTCTTGTTTCCTGTTTCCTGATTCATGTATGTAAGATATGCATTTATAAGTATGTGAAATACTAACATATAAATGTATAAAATAGGAAACAGTCATTTGTATTTCTCCCAGATTTTCACATTACAGCTCAGAACTTATTTTGCCTTTCTTCAGGTATGGTTTTTTGTTTGTTTGGTTTTTGTTTTTGTTTTTGTTTTTGTTTTTTTTTTGTTGTTGTTGTTTTTGGTTTTGTTTTATTTTTTTTTTTGGTACAGATACTCTTAGTTGTAAATGTGACAAAGGAAAGCAACTATGTTATTTCAGGGACTATGAATGATGACTCATCAACTGAAAACTGTAAAGATAGCTGAGATTTTATACATGTTAGTTTACTGAAGTTTGGCAGGATGAGCTGAACTTCTAATAAATTCATGACATATAATCAACTGACATACAAATTGTCCAGGAACTTCTTTCATTTTCCCTTCAGTTTTCATTGAATCTGGACTGATTTCTGTACTAAAGAACTATCTGGACTGATTTCTGTACTAAACAACTATCACTTCACTCACATTCTCTTGGATAAGGATTTTAGAATAAAATTTCAGGACCCAGGTTTTAAAATATTCATTTGCATGTTAACAAACATGTTTTCACAAAGGTGGGACAATCAGTGTTATTATAGAAATCAACTTCTTTCACTGTTCTCTGAGTTATCTAAAAGTTTTCAGGTCTGAATGAGGAAAGTTACATGACGAATTACTACTTCTTTGCCTTTCACAGTTCACTAATGGTTGTATAGTTTATTATAAAAATTCAATTAGACTACTTCAAATATACTAAGTATAGATTCCTTCTGATTCCTACTTACATGTGGGTTAAAAAAGATGATGAGAAAGAAAAAAGACATTTTCTCTCTTAACAGAAGTTGACCACATTAAATGGCTTTAGCTAAATCTCATGACAAAGCAATTATTTTATTTACTGTGTATAAAATACATTTGTTTTTTTGACATCATCCATGCAGTAGGGAAAACTGCAATTTTCATTGATGTATAAATAAATTAGAATTTACATGTTCTATTTGTGTAAAAGAAGTTATATTTGTAGGAATCAGATTGATTGTACTGGGATTCTAAATTTAAAATATTTCACTTTACCAACATAGAAGTAATACTTTATAAGTTTGTAAATATATATTAATATTTTATAAGGATATAAATAAACCTCTTCCCACATGACCTGTTATTTAAACAATTGCCATTCAGCCAATCAGAAATACTGTGAGTAGAGACTGAGCAGGGCTGGATGGCTTTCCAGACATTTTTAAACAAGTAGCTAATGTCTTATTTTTGCAAGATTATGCATTATAAGCCTAATGCCAAAAATAATGATGTGCAATCTCAGCCCTTAATTGTCCTTATTTCCCTAGCAAGGCAAGACCTTTGCATATTGCAGTAGGCATACAAGATTAGGTAAGGATGGAGTAGGTATGAAAACACTGGGGAATTTCTAGGTTACATCAGATATATTTTAAAGTTTTTCTCTTAAAGCCACAGAAGGTTACTACAAATGTATCTTCAATGAAGTTTCCTTTAGAAGAAGCTCATCACACTATTCAGCATTTTGACTTCTTAAATTTTCTGGGGATTTTTTTGTTTTGTTTTTTTTTCCCCAGGGGTGTGGTATTTGTTCTCCACAAAGCACTGTCTAATTTGGTAAAAGGAAAATAACATACTGAAAAAGAGCTCTGTAAAAATTGTGAAATCATGCTTTAATAATATGACGTTAACAGGGACATCTATCTCAGTAGTTTATTTATTCCCATCAGTCCAGTGTCTGAAGTAAGAATTCTCATGCATGTTTCTCTGTATGATAATCTACTTTAAACAGATATAAATAATTTTTATTAATATTACTACTTTTCCAAAAGAAGTTATGTTTTTGGATTAAATAATTGAATCACCATTCTGACAAATCTCATAGTATTGCCTAATATCATACTACTAATCATATTCAAACCTTTCAGAGTTTCATTGAAGTTTTAAAGTCTTTCAGAGGTAAATTCAGATACAGATGTTTTCTTGCATTTTTACTTTTTTGATTGTGGATTGGCTAGGAGGTTTTCAAATACAGTATTCATTCAACAGCTTGTTTTATCATATCTTAAGTGGGGAATGTTTATCATAAACCACTGGAGATGAAAATGAATGCGCAGAGAAAGATACGACAAGAGAACACAGATCGAATTTAATTATGTTTTGTGTTTATAAAATATAAATGGAAATCTGCAGTGAAGCTACACCAGTTTAAGCTATTAGAGGAAGTGTGACTTTGAAAGCAAATAGCCATGTTAAGTGACAATTCAGTTATATAAATAAAGCACAACAGAATTAAACACTGAAATGTTAGTATTTTATTATTTACAAAATGCTGATTTATAATTTTAAAAGGAGCTTTCAAACATTAGTTCTATATTTGTTAACTTTAGTAACATAAATAAAAATCTCAAATGTGTAATGATACTTGACAATATAAGGATAAAAATTAATACAAGTAATTGCAACTTTATCATTAATCTTTTGAAAAACTGACATTTACTGAAACAGATTATGGAATAAATTTACATAGACATTATTACCACAGTACAAAGAATGCAACAAACTGATTTTAACAGAATTACAACAAATATCTTTAGACTGTCTGTAGAAATTTTACTTAGTAAACTGTACATCTTTCTCTCATTTGACACAAAATATATGAATGTAACCCTTTTTCCTGTTCTCCATAACCAAATATTATGAATCCAGTTAAGAAACAATATTAGCTGTAAAACAACAAATAAGAGAATACAGCGTATCTTGCATAGTACTATTAAAATAGTGTATACTTTTAATCAGAATTAGGCAACATGAAACTGAATCTTGTGTAAAAGATGGTCTTTTTTAACAGTATCATTTGCCAGAGTTGCTTTAAGACTAGTCCCCAGGACAGCCATAAAAACTGTTGTCAAGAAACCCACAAAATAGTGTTGATGGGAAAGTTGCTTGATAATTTATTGCAAAGATAAAATATTTCATCATTATTCCTGACAGAATAGAAAATAGGTACTTCAGTATGCAAAGTGGGCAGTGAGATTTTATGGTGAGAAATGTTCTTTTACTTTCTGCATAATAAATATTAATTTTTAGACACATTGAAACTCAAAATGCTATACCTTCCTGAAATACAGCTAAGTTCTGAAGAGTCATATGACAACTACTAAGTAATTTCTGTCTTGTCTTGTTTACAAGCATTTTAGTGAGAAGTATAAATTAAGTATAATTCTCCTACTTTCTTTTATCTTAAATGATTACTTTTTGGGTGTAATTTTTGACATTTTTCTTAGTTGCAATATTGTTATACTTTTTGAGGAAAATGACCCAGTTTTGTAACAATAAGCTTGCAAACAGTGTGAAGAATATGCTTAGTGTGGGAATGTGGGTGTTTTGATTTCACTGTTTTTTGAAGAGGGATATCTATTCTGTTTATGGTTCCTACAGCTTACGTTCATTTTACCACGGCCTTTCTTGAGAGTCTAGAAAAGCTTTGTGAAAAACTAGAACAGGGAAAGAAGTGTTTAAATGTTTTCCTTTTTTCCCTCACCTCCTTTCTCTGTTTTATTTGATTATGCTAATGCAATAATGTTGGGTTTTCTTTTTTTACTTTTGGAAAGGGTTTGTTTTTTCTTTATTTTTTTTTTTAAAGTCAAATACTGCTTGGTTTGGTCTACATGATCACAATTTTGGGCTTGGTGGAGGAGTGCTTTATAAAATATGGAGATCAAAGTCTGATGCAGGGGAGCTGAAATCTCGTTTGTTTAGTCACATTACAGCATCCACATCAGAAAGAACAGATTAATAGGAAACCACTCTTTTTAACTTTCTGTTCTCTCTGAGTAGAAGATATACATGAGAATCAAAATTACTTCCCCCTTCCATGAAGACTTAGGATGTTTTATGTAGAGGTTTCATTAGAACGAGGCATAAAGTGATACATGGGTCACTAAGCTCAACCTGTAAGCCTGGATATCTAAGTTGCAAGTCTCAGATAACGACATGACATAATCTAGTGGCAGTGCTGATACATGTGTCAACCCTCTGAAATTACTTAGTGAGAGTTAGAAGTTTCCAGCAGTTTGAACAATAGCTTTTTGGGATGAATGTCCTTGCAACTGTTAGATTCCAAGTAAAATCGATTCTGTCACTTAATAAAGAGCATATAACCCATATCAGAACACAGGGGTTTTCTTAGATAAAATGACTGATTACTACCTGAACTGGCCTCTAGATGGATGTTACTGTTGTAGCTATTCTTATCTCTTACAGAATGAAGGAAAATCAAATAGAAGATAAGATGTAGCTTGGTGTGTATTTCTTGTAAAGACAATAGAAGAAAAGTTAATTAGCAGTTAATTAGCACAGAGGGCAGGTGCACACTGTCTACGTCCATCCACTTCATGGATGATAGGGCATGAAGGGAGGAAGGGAGTGCTCACCTGCTCTCAGGATGGGAGCATTCACTAGCCCGTGCCAAAACATCAGTTGCTCGGAATGGTATCAATGAACACACTGTATGTGACAGAGAATGTGCCTGTCTACAACTTAGATGTTATCTCTTCCTACTAAAACAAAGTCTGACAAGAAAACTTGTTTGAAGATATGAAAAAAAACCAGCATTTCATTGAACCACTGATTTAATAAAAATTAGGGAAAAAATCCTTTGTATTATTCTGCACCTAAGCACTTCACCTGATGAAGAAAGATGTATTTTTTATATAAATCCATACTGGATTAAAACAAAACAAAAATAATACAATTCAATTTTTTATAATCAGGAAATGTAAGAGAACTAATTTTATATGGGGCAGTGAGATAATTAATTACAAAATATATCAATAAATAGAGAAGGTTCCCAAACTGTGCAAAAGTGAATTCTTCTCAAACAGTAATATTTTAAAAGGGCAAGTTTATAATTTATTAAAGCTTGCTAAAAGATGCCAAAACATATTTGTGCACATCTGTGTTTTGTGTAGTGAGTATTTTTAATGACTGCAGGAAATTAAAATAGGCTCATATGATTTAGAACACAAATATAACAAAGAAGGAAAAGACAATGTGAGGTAAAATCATTTGAAATTATCTTGGGGGAGAAAATGTGTTTCAGAGAATTAGACAAATTAGTTAATGAGAAAACAAATATCTTGACATTAATTCTTTCATAAGACTCCAGTATCAAACGGTTTCTTTTGTGACAGTCAATTACCACAGATTTTCCAAGTCAAATATATTTTAAAATAACATAATCTTCTTGATAATTTCAAAATGAAAAGTTATTACTTATCTCTTCCAAAATATAATAATGGTAGAATTCAGCTCCAGGTTTTAGGCAATTAGAGTGGGATTTTTTTTTTTTTTTTCCCTAAACATAAAGGTCTACCACTGGGCTTCTAATGCTTCTTCATAGTGTCTCTAACAGGCTCAAAAGAATATCTCTGCCCCTTCTGAAACAGCAGCTGGAAGCCAGGTGAAATCTACTAAGAAGTCTCAAATGCCACAGAACACCATCTGTATTCAGCTTAATTGAGGCTCTGAATTGAATGTACATACATAAAAGTAGCTAAATTCATCTAAATTATTATGCTGGTTAGTGGAGATCCAAGAACTAATTTGTTTAAACATAATTGGTAATGGAATTTGACATATCAGACACTATGGAAGACATCTGTGCAGAGTTGTTATACATGACACAGAAGCACTAGTAATACCCCTCTGTAACAGTACCTGGAACTACTCAAGATGGTCTAGTGCATCTCAGTGCCACTAGACATCCTTGTATCAGGAAATGAATCATGCCAGAAGTCAGTAAAATCAGTGGAAACGGAAGAGATAGGCAACTGACCAAACAAAAATGTCTGCATCAGGATGAACTGATCCCTATCACCATGCTACAGACTAAAGCTAGCATCATTTGCAAAGTACCTGAGAGAGAAAAGGGAGAGGGTTTTTAATATCAGGATTAGCAGCTAGGGAATTGTGAATGCAACCAGTCTCTTTTGCTTTGGAAACTGAACAAACTTTACATGAGACGTTAAGAGAAATTAATTCGGGCTACAGTGATAGAAGATAAGACTGTTGAACAGTTTTATGATTTGTTACACTGGAAATATTTCATAACAATACATGGAACATTAGATGTTAGAGAGATAGTTTACAGTGAAGTAAAGCAGAAGCTTTGCAAATAAAAATAAGAATAAGGGAATTTAGCTTTCATCTTGGGTAGTCAATACTTCCTGCACATAAGCTAGATGGTTTTAATACTGTCTTACTTATGCCATTTGTTAGATCATAATATTAAGTACTGATTGTGGAAAGTATACACATGTGGCTGATTTTGAACCATAATATGTAGTAATTTTTCATGCAGTAATGGAGTAATTCACTGGATATTCAGGTATGTCATGTATTATCTTTATTTTCTTGAATATACATAAGATGAAGGGGGTTAAGACTATATTGCAGGACAGAGATGTTAATTGAGTAATTGAGAAAGCTAAGAATAACGAGAGAAGTATGAGTTATTTGCCATTGCACTTGCAGATATTTTTGAAACTTTCCTCCAAGCTAACCCATAAACTATTATTATATGGATCAAAAATTAAATGAATTCATAAATACTGTATCCAGAATATACTGTAGAAAGAATGAAGAAAAAAATAAGTGGGAAATCCATTGCTACAAGGTGATCAGCAAGATGGTAAGTACTTGTCACAGTGGGAAAAGAAGAAAAGATGACACATTGCACTCTGACATGGTAGCTTTTGACCTCTGCAAAAATGCATCAGGACACTAATTTTACAGACTTTCAAACCAGGTAATTTTGGGTTTAGAAGTTTTTGTTGGTTGTGGGGTTTTTTTTGTTTGTTTTTTTTTGTTGTTGTTGGTTGGTTGGTTGTTTGCTTGTTTGTTTTGGGGTTTTTTGTTTGTTCGGTTTTTTTTTGGTTTTTTGAGGTAAAAGAGCCAGAATAGCATTTTTTAAATTAAATGCTGCTTCTGGAGAAGATGGACAATCATCTTTATGGATTAAGTTGTGTGTCTGAATGCTCTAGGGAAGTATTCTCTAAAGAAATGCACTACTACATTTGTGAAGAAAGATAAAGAATAAAGATGGAATGAAACAGTCTAACTGTCAAAATCTAAGTCATATTTGTAAGCTAGCAACCTTTTCTAAATTCTCCTAACAACAACTATCACCAAAATATATGACTGAATTGCTAGTGATAATATCTAGTTTCAGAAGGTATAGTGGAAGTAGTATATTCAGTTACCTTTATATGTTTCTATAGGCTTCACTGCTATAAATATTGTACAAAGAAATGAACTATAGACCAGAAGCCCAGACAATCAGTGTCTGAACCCCATTGAATTTAGGAGGCAAATAAAAGCCCTTTAAAGTTGAGGGCTTATAGCAGCAGAAATGGAGCAATTTAATTTGAGTTTTCTCTAATGCCCATGAGAAGCTAAATCAGAAGGAACTTATTTGCATTCTCTTCTGTGGTGAGCTGCACTACATTTGTGATAAGTGATACAAATAATTCTCATCACAACCTCACACTCTGATTTCATATTTCACCCTGAAGAGTCTTCTCATCTGCCAGCTGCATTGGATCAAAGAACATTGACACTCTAATTTTAGACAGTTCCTCTGTGTGTTTGCAATAAGGAAATTGTCAACTTTTCCCACCTTTTGTTTCTCTCTCTATTCTTGGCACTCTATTAGACCCATAAATATTTGCTTCTAGAGGCAATTTCAAGAGAACAGAAAAAAAAAACAAAACATCTAATGAAAGTCATAGTTTAGTCTCTTACAGATTAAACCTTTACTAATAGCCAAAAGCTTTTGAAAATGCAGATTTCCTTAATTAAATGAATAGTCATTTGACAGAAAAGAAACTATTATAAGAAACTAGTGATCTGTTCTAGACTTAAACTTCATTAAATGATCACAGTTTAATCTCTGTGTAAATTTCAATGAGAAGAATGACATAAGACTACTTGAATATGGCCATGAACTTGGTGACAGTGAAAAGTTACTGAGTGGAATGTGGGCAAAGATGTATTCAAAGATAAACTACAGAAATGGATCAACTCTAAACTTTATTTAAAAACAGAGAAGCATGTTTCTGACCCTTGCTCTACACCTTCTGCTGTGTTTGCCCAAGCCTTCATTTTACTAAATTCTGCCTACAGCCCTATTTCTCTCTCTTTCCGTTTTGTTTCCCCTTTTTCTTACCATTTTGCATTCATCTGCCAGGTTCTTCTTTCCTCAGAAATAACTACATATGTTACTAAACAGAAGGGATAGAGTGGGATTCTTCCAATGGGGCTAGGAAGATGTAGATAGAAATCTTACAATTCTTGTGAGAACAAGAACCTTGTTGACCTGCTTGCACAAGATAAAGATTATGATGGGAAGGACTATGTTTATGGAAATAGACATAATCCAGTGAATCAATTCTTTAATACAGTTTTCCTTTAAAATGCTTGACAGCTCCATTTTATTTGATTTTTTGAATATTTTATTCTATTCTTTCATATAAATTTTAGAGTTTTTCTACATCATTTGGAGAGAAAGAGAAGCTGAGGCTGCATCTTTGTTGCTGGTAAACAGCTTGAACAGCCTGAACTATTGAGAAATAACTGTACAGTGATTATGCAAATCAGATAAGCTCAACCAACCAGTATGCAGAGAAAAGCATAGCTAAGGAAAAACCTATACAGGTACGCATCAATAGCTGTTCAGTTACTCTGTGTTCTGATTGGCTCGAGCATGTCTATTTCTGTGCGTTATTCTTGTATTGGTGAAAAGCTGAGACATACAAGACTGATTCTCAAAATATTTGGAAAATTATCTTGATTGCCTAAAGAATTTGGCTTTTTAAATGCACAAGAGATAAATTTAGACACCAAATTTAACCTTTTCCATGGACTAGAGTAATGCCTTTTCATTTATTACTGCTTACAGCTGCAGTTCAGTTGAGGAGGTGCACAATTAATAGCACAAAATGTATTTGGAAAAAATTACACCAGTTCAAGAGGAAGTTATTGTCCATGACTATGCTACAAGGTTTACAAATTTGTTATTTAAATTATTTGAATATACTTTAAGATTAAATTTTTCACCTAAGGACTTCTGTAGGATACGAGTTGTACTTCATTTTAATATATTACTCATTTTATATACTAACTGGTTTGAAGAAAGATTGAGATTATCCAAGAACTCATATATCAAACACTGTGAAATCTGGTATCTTCAAAAATAATCTTTACAATATTTCTGAAATATCAGGAGTTCCCAAATGCCATAGCAATCAATGCATTGAAACTAAATTCTTGCTAGAAGCAGCAATAAACTTGTCATAGATCCAGACCAGAACTCCCATGCCATTTTACCCTCAATCACATATTTGCAGGTGTAGGACTTTCAGTTTTGAATTCCAGGTCTTCAAATACTAGAGTGATCTGAAATGAATCTACCAGCCATGAACGTTGTGCTGATTTGTTAAATTATGGAATATTTCATATTTTTAATCATGCAATGATTACGTGCTTTGGCTGGGTCAGCTGCTTTGTAGCCAGAAGTTCCACTACTGATATCAATAGCCTTGGGAATATCTTAACATCTCATTATTTCCCATTACTATTCTTTATTTTTATACAGTGAATTGCTTAAGGTTGGACTAAAGATCTTTTTCCTGTGGTTGTACGCGAAGGAGTTGTATAAGGCTATTGCTAAGGAAAGGCTATTTCTGAGCAAAGTTAAAATTATCAGTAGAAGTATAACGCAAAAAAAACAACAGGGAGTCCTTAAAAAAGCATATCAGGATTCTGAAAAGTTCTGAGTTCATTGCTAGATGCTATTAATTAATTTGCACATAATTATGTTAATTAGGTTGGAATTATCTACATTTTATGTTAATTAGGTTGGAATTATCTACATTTCTTTTTAAGGTGTTTTTTTTTTTCTTTTTTTCTTTTTAAAACAAACAGGAGGTTGTATTTATCCCATAATTATATGTTGCAACAGAAAGTTTAACATCTGTAACACTGGTAAGTAAGAAAGTGCTTGCTGCAATTCATCTTCTAAAGGTATTCTACAATCCCTTCTTTAATACTCACTAAGCCTTGGAAAGATGGGGCGGGGGGGGGAAGGTAAAAAAAAAGTATTTCTCTATTTTAAATATACCAAGGACTACAAATAGATATAACTGCCTGAGAAATTACCAGGAGAGGATTATATCAACAAAGAATTTGAGGATAAAGTTATAATGAATGTTGCTTCACATGGGGCCAAGATTAATAGTGTTTTTCAAAAGCCTAGCAGTCCTGTTGTCTTTTGTGACTGATCAAGACTGCTGTGTTGCCATTGAGCATTTTAACGTCTTAAATATTTACAACTGTGTAACTTTTGATTTAATAATATTCAGTATTATAAAATAGCACGTCTTTAGAATTTTGTATATGCTAGAGGTGAGACACACGACAGGATTGCAAGGACCTGGGGGAATCTCCTCCCTGGACCACCACAGCAGGGTCTGCACCAGGGTAGTCCTCCAATTCCAGCCAGGTCAAAGGGAAGCTGCTGTGGTGCCATCTCCACATCCAGCCACTCTCTAAGTTGAATATATTTTCCCACAGGCACACACACGGTACAAACAATGCGGGACACACACCCTAACACACAGAGCAGTGCCCATGTTCATACCCACAAGAACATGAACAACACAGTTCTTGTCACCATCACTGACTGACCAGGATTGGAGCTCCATAGTGAAGTATATACACATCTGGAAAAATATAATCTCTCTTTAAAGCCCTCAATTTACCCAGTATTTGGACCCTAGACCTTTATCTCCTCCAGCTAACGGCACCTGGACTCATGATTCCTTCAGACCTATGGTCTTTCCCTCCAGCAGCTGGCACTCAGACATCTTATGCTTGCAAATTAACTTAACATGACCTTCCCTAGCATTCATACTCAAAGTCTAATGATCTAAAGTTCATGTGAGATAGCTAGAAATTAATAAGTGTATAGGACAAACTACAGTGGTCAAGCACAGGGCTCAGTCAGACAAGCAAATCAACCTGCACTTTCTCTACTATGACTAATACTTGTTATGCATTTTATCCTCTTTTTTTATGTACTTATTAATCTTAAATGACCTTGACCCCTTCATTTCCCCTACTTTGTTCTTTCCCCTAAAGTGCCATAATAGATTTTACACAGTTACCCAGTGCTCTCTGTTGTGTTCCCAATTTCAGTTCCTCCTCCACTCTACAGTTACTCCCTGTATCCCTTTAGTTAACACAACATTCTGGAAAGAATTTCTTTCATCGAATCATCCTAATGGTTATTCTGTGCTAATCTTCAGAGCAGTCAATTCTGTACACTCTGTTTTCACAGACTAAGTTACTAGATTTTCTCCATCTGTCATTTTTCCTCCCATTCTCCTGTGGACTTTTTTTTGTGTTTAATTTGTTTAACTTTTAGTCAAATAATCTAATATTAAACACAGAAAAGGAAAAAAAAAAATCCACCATCAACAAAAACAAGTAAACAAATAATCCTCCCAAAAAAAAAAACACCCCACACCAGAAAAAGCATTTAAAATAATGAAAAAATAAAATAACACGGTAAATGCCTAAATACACAGGGAAAAGAAAAGAAAATCTAAATTTCTGGAGATGAGGGAATGTGCTTCACAACAGTTCTGTGTGTTCCAAAACTTGCATGCCTTGAATTACCTCTTTAAAGCTGACCTTGGTAGATCTCACAAGCAAATGGAAACAAACTGGTATAGTTTATTAACTTCTGTGGGTCACCAGCAACAAAACAGAAGTCCCCCACGGATAGTATTCTCCCTACAGTACAGGATTCATTTGAGGGTCTCCTTCTCTTCTAGAAGAAGGAGAATATTTTCCTGAATAAGCAATAGTAAGTGACTTCCAGAAAACTGAAACTATCACACAGACAACCCACAGCTGCAGAAAGTCCCTGACCAGTCTCCTTGAGAACAGCCTGGATATTGTGATATTTGATGGAAATAAGTAAAGGAAAAAGGGCTTTTTTGAGACAAAGAAAACCAGAAATTTTATCCCATTATCATGTTGGTATTTCCTGGAGAGAAGAAATACCATAGTAAAAATTGCTATAAAAGTTAAGCAGAACCCATATTAGGATTACTGAAGAAATTGTGAGGAGACATGAATACCTAAATTGTGAAAAAATTCCTACTAGAAGCATTTTTTACCTTGGGGACCTAGAAGCTGCAATTAGGAAACCAAGGTGACAGTTGTGTGACTGAAGCCAAATAAATTCAGGAGTAACCACCTAGTGCATATGATTGACTTGTTCTTGATAGAGATTTCAAGTCAAATTGAATGAGGTACTTAAAAATATGCTCCCTGCTCTCATTTGGACCAGTCTTTTAACTCATTTATATGTATTTTCAGAAACAGTGGTCCTTCCTTGCAAAACAATCTCTTGACTCCTAGGTACTTCCAATTATATTTTTGACAAAATTACTTTCCAAAATATAGCAAATTGGTTCTTCTGAGAAAATTCCCTGTCAATGATTTAAGCTATTTAGCTGAAATAAACAGGAAATACTCTTTCAGATTTTTTAACTAAAGATGTTGGACAGGTGTAGGGGGGTGATTTGGTTTTACCTTTTTCTGAAATGACAAATGCCCACAGCTGCAGACGATTCAGGATGAGTCAGTGCTGCTTTGCTGCCTGATGGCTTTCTGGCAGAGTTCAAGGATTACAAAATATAGAGCTAGGAAGGAGTCAGATCCTCACTGAGTTCAGTGAAGTTTCTGCAAGACAGCATTTCTCTGTTGCATGTCACTGTGTTTCACATCTAGAATAGTAAATGTATGTTTAGTTTACATATGTTGTATAACATATGACGTCTAACCAATACCATCAGTGTGGGTCTCCGCAGTTTGGTGACACTCCAACTTCTTTTGTTTTCTATTTGTTTCATATTCTGGAGTCTAATCAACTAGCTTCAATATAATTAGTCTGACTAAGAGCTCTTGTAGTCTCTTTAGCTGTCATTTCTGTGAAATCTCTGTCTTTAGAGAAGTGACAAAAGCCCGTTATTATCTAATCCAGATGAAATATTGTCAGTAATGACACAAACAACTGCTGTAGCTAATACTTTTTTTTTTCTTCACCAAAGTATTTTTAAAATAAATCTGGTTTAAAATGGCAATATTTGTCACTATGCACCTGAGGCCAGAGTTATAGAACAAAAATAGTCCTAGTAACACCAAAGTCTTCCTCTTAAATACCAGCTTACACCATGGAATTTAAACGGAGAAAAAAAATATTTTCAGTGAAAAGTTAAATTATATTTGACTAAATATTCAGATATTTCTTGCCTTACTTGCAAGGAACCATACATATGTGCTGCCTTATAATAAGTTTACTGTAGAAATTGTTGGGGATCCACCACTCAGAGTCACTGATATCAATTCCAGGGGTCACCCCACCTAGAGCCATGAAACTACGGCTGCTGAGTAGCCAGTATCTGCTTGGTCAGCCTGTGGGCAGGTGATGATGATCAATCATATTTGACTTAGAAACCCTTATACTCTCATTTGGTTCAATCAAAGAGATCACTGTAAGTATAGGGTGTGCTACAGAACCCATGGGGTTGCAAGGTGCCAAGATTTTGTGTTGTGAGGACTAGCCCATGGTTCTCAGCTTAAAGGTGCTGGGACCAGTACATCATGAGGCCCAAGATCACACAGGGTTCATGAAGGTTAGAGCTAATTACCTAGGAGTATCAAAAGCAGAGACGCTCTGCAAGGAAATGTGAGTCAGCAGCCACAGCTGACCACAGTGCAGGTAGGGAAAGTTCCCTCAGCTTCCAGAGTGCTTTTCTATGAACAAGGTGAGCAGGCTGGGGTTTCATCGTCAGTCTGTTGATCATCAAAAGGAGCCCAGCAACTCATGTCTGAGTTGAAGCCAGAAGTCCAGTCAGTCCATTGGTGCTCTTGGGGCCTTGACACAAATAACTAATTGAAATAGTGTTAGCCCCTTCTGTCTTTCTTGGTTTTGTCTTTCTGGGTAACACTGATTCAAACAAAGTTCTCTTTTGTGCCTGTGGTGCTTGAACACTACTTTATAGATTTTTATTTTTCCCTCCAAGAAAGGGATATGTTTTCTTGCTGAGTTGCAGAAATGTAACAGCAGGATACACAAAATATCACAGCAAATTACAAAATATACATAACTGGCTGTTGTTAATTTTTGTGAGATTTTACATGGTTCTGGAGAGATGCATTAGCAGAATGTAAAAAATTACAATCACAGCTGCTTTTCCATGGATTAATAACATAGATTAACAACATAGATTAACATATTCTGAAGGGCTGAAAATCAGTAGACAGACCATTTAGTTTCTATCGATTATGAATAGCAAATGACTCTACATTTGCCTTTGGATCTGCTACTAAGTTTGTTGAAAGTGTCTGGTTGTTGTGCCATTTAGCATAACCACTTTATTATCTTCCACTGACCCATAATAAATTTCCTTGATTAGCTTGTAAAACCTGGCTTTTAACTTTTCACACTGAAGTAGATTCTCACAGACTTACTGCTGTGCTTCAACTTTGCTTGTTCTGTTGTATAAAAATCTGGTAGAGAAGAAGCATAATCTCAGGAAACTTTAGAAATTTTTTTATTTACATTTTAAATCACTTGCATTGCAGTGATAGTTAGTATTTCTCTTGTGCTAGACATTTACTACCAGAAATAATTGCGTGTAATAACTGTGTGTAAACAAGATTAATTGCTTAGGATTTTACTGATTTCCAACCTTGTTTGAATGCATAATTTTATGATGGTGACACTGTAGATAATTTCTCTCACAAATGATCTAGAAAGAAAAGAAAGAAAGAAAGAAAAAGAACTTCCTAAAGTAAGTGAAGCTGTCACGTTTATAGTGATCACAATATTATTTCCTATTAGCGCCTGTGCTGGAAACACACACACACACACACACAAAATGCATGCTTTACTTCCAGGTAGCAGATGTATTTCTTCTGAGGATTCTAAACTGGAAATTGAAGGATAGTACCTATTAATTGATCATAAAGCAGAACTGAGAATGGAATGAAGCACTAGAATGGCTTTTGGTTTTGCAGGATGCATACTCAGTCTAATGTCTTTTGACTTTAAAACCTTCTTCAGTGTGTGGAGAAAGTCACCTAAGAAAAGACTCCATGGAAATGAGCAAATTAATGAAGAAAACTCAATCCATAACTTAATGGATGAGTTAAATATATGAATTTCTGTGCTTAATGAAGATCTAACCAATATAGTCACAAGTCTTCAAGGCTATTTCTTATCTTTTTAAGTAAATATCTACTCAGCTGAATAGCAACCTAGATTTTACTGAAAGTTAAGGGCAACTCATCAGTATGAGTACACTGCCATTTGAGAAACCATAAACAGGGCCTCCCTTGGTCATATGTATCTCCCAGCCCTACCTTAGAGTGTTAGTCTGAGAGAGTCTACTAGCAAGAATAGTCAAGGACTTCCCTGTGTTCCAGAGAGATTCCCTCTCTTCCAGTGACTGTAAAGGGAGTGTAAGTATGTCAGCTCAGATAGAGACAACTGTGGCCAGAAATATTCCACTCTACAGTACCTGTCATACTGAAAAGAAAGAGAGGGTCAGATGTTGTTCTGGGATATGAAAGATTGATTTGAACCTTTTTTGCCTGACCAATTACTAGCCCTTACATGTCCCAGATGTTCTCTGGGCTGAAAGATATTAAGAATTAGGTCTTAAACTTTCTTATTCAACTTTTTCCAAGTTTCATACAATATTTAAATGAACACAAACAAGAGGAGAGGGCTCCATAAGCTAGTGGAAACCTGCTGGAATAGACTCAGTGTGTAACTAAACCAGTAAATTAATAAGACTTATTACCTTCTGTCAGTAAAATTATGAACAGTTATGGAATAGTCAAAATCCATAATGTTAAACTTTCTGCTTTTTCTGTAACTAAGTAGCCTTATACAACCTATGTACTAGGATGTTCTCTTGTAACTGCCAATGAATTGCAACATTATTTGGGGGTGACTGCCTTAGGAAATAACCAGTGAAGGACTCTTAGAATTTAATAGGTATCAGTGAACAGGCTTGAATGTCTAGGAAGCTAGTTACATTTCATGACAGCTCTTTAATTTACTAATCATGACAGTCTCGTATTACAGTCTATATTTTAGTGAAGAATAAAGTATATTGTATTAGGCTTATCCTGTACAAACTAAAATGTGGCACATTCCACCAGTATCTACATTTTATGCCTAACTTTTATCTACTTAGTTTTAATTTGATTCATTTCTATCCTTTTTTTCAGGGAAATTATCTAAGGGTTCATTATATTGTATGTTGGGCTTTGAATTTTTGAACTTTAGAAAGAGACTGGTGCAAAAAAGAAAAAGTAATACTGCACAGGGCAAGAGCCCTTGCAGGGAAAGAACTTGCTTTGGGATTGTGTACAAAAAAACCCAGCAAAACCTAAGTTTCGAACGACTGAACACATTCAGGAAGGTCTTGATCTGGATGCCACGTAGCATCATGCTTCTCAAAGAAAAAGGGGTCAGCAATGTGACAGTGGTGGTTCAGAGTGGGAGCTCCCTGTAGAGCAGCCTTAGGGCATAGAAGCCTGTCACAGTCACCTACAAGCTCCTGGGAGCTGCAGCTGAAGCTAGGTCTGAAGAACTGTTAGACCAGCAGTACCAGTGCTGTGCTTTTTGGTCCAGACTCTTTGTTATGTTTTCAGGTCAAGTGCAGTTTGTAACCAGCTTGCATCATGAAGCTGTATGTTACCAACACTATCCTTATTCAAACATTTCTCCTAGAGAGGTTTTTACCACAGTAGCTTTTGTGCTTCACACACAAGTAGTCTTGGCTGTACACAGTAAAAAATGTAGTCCTGTCTTTCCTTATAACATTTTTTTTCTAAGTTATGGAACACTAAACAGTTTCATTAAGCAACAACAGGGAAGAACAAACCATTGATGTAGATGTGTAAAGGTGTGTTAACATCTCAAAGTTATTCCACTGAGAACCTTACAAAGACTCTCTTTCATGTGAAGACTCATGCTGCAAAATCATTAAATGAGATAATCACTGGCCTGAGAATGAAAGAAAAGGGCAAGATAAAACATATCAAATCTGATTCTTTGCAGAGGGCAGTCAGAACACATGGCACAAGTGAAGAATTATCAGAAATACCTTTTTCTTCATGCACTGAATTAATTTGAAATTTTTGCTAATGGAACAGTGAGCCTACTTTACTGATACTCTGCTTTTCATTCAAGGCAACTCATCTTCAACAACCAAAAGAATCTTTCTAATAAGCAAACACTTTTAAAGAGAGTCACTTCTGCATTGCATTATGTTCGATAGCACAACTTTGTGTATTTTGTCACGTTTTTATAACAGTAGTAGTTTTTCCTGTTGTCCTATAACATTTGACTTTAATCACATAGCATTGACTCCCTTTATGAATTAAACATACAGTGAATATGCTGACCAGTTAACCACAACTGAATGAAGTTCAGGGAGTTGGATTAATTAGGACACACTGTACAGTCATGGGTCACAAGCTGTATAGAATTCTTACCCTCTAAAAGTGTGAAACACTCTGATTTCAGGATACATTTACTTGCATTCATATTATTCCTACAAATAACTATTTTTATGTGCTGTCATAGAAAATTGTTCAGAAAATGTTTAACTTAAAAAAAAGAAAAAAGACAAATAAACAGCTGAAGGGCATACAATGAAAATCCTTGTAAGACCTAACAGATTTGAGTGACTAATTTGCAAGATGAAACCTATATGAATGTATAAAATGTGCATCCAAAACTGTTAATTTTGGAACAATTAGAACAACTTATTCATATTAGAATAAAGTATATGACTAGTATTTTTAAGTAAATATATGTATATGTGATTGTTGTAAGGAAATATATCAATGATAATTAGACATACCCCTATTGATGTAGGAATACATTCACATGCTTTACATTAGTCTCGAACTGTATAATGCCTCCTTGCAGCACCAGCAAACACAGAAGCAGCCCACACAACCTACAGTAGAATTATAGCTTCAACTGTCTGACAGTTCTCATCTTAACTTCCTTGCTTTTGTCATTATTTTAATTTCAAATGGGCCGTTCAGGAGAAAGTATGGTCTAAGCAGATGGTTGTCAGTAATGTGCTTGCCACCATAATGCAATTGAAATTTTGAGAGCGAGCATTTGTGGCTTGGTACAATGTAAAATATTCCCACACTAACATGTTGAAAGAAATCAGAGTTGGAGAGCATTCTATAACTGTAATTCACTCTTTACTTTTTATGCTTTAGAAATATCAAGAGAAGGAAGAAAAACCTGTTAAGGACTATGCAAAAACCTGGAACTAAAAAAGACACTGAAATGAAACAGACACAGAAGATTCAGATCATATGTGAACCTTTCAATTAACTTTCTAAGCAACCTGGAACAATTGATTCTGCGGAATCAAAAGCAGCAAGGTTAATTAGATTAAAAATAAGAGAATATTAAGATAAACACCCAGCAAAATGATGATTTATTTGTAAGTGCTCTCTGCCAACAAACTGCAGTCTTTTCTTGTGACATTTTCAGTGTTACTGTTATTGAGTGATTCAATTATCAAGCAGATCTTAATTTATGTGGAAAATTAGCATATTCTGAACTCAGATGAAGTAGTCATGAACACTTGTATAAATCCAGGGAGGAGAAACAAAAACACAAACAAAAAACCAAGAACTACCATTATTATTTCAAAAGTATATAAGTCCAAATCTATTAAATAGGACTAACAAGTATATTCAAAGCCCTCATAGTTAGTCCCCAATAGATCAGAAGATATTTGCTTCTATTCTCATATCTTAAAAAGTACAAAGGGTGGCTAAGGGAACAGGGATGGTATCATAGACAGGTAATTTGTGCATGCCACACATAAACACAAATGAATAGTTGACTTGTTACCTAAAAATTTCCTCTCTAATTGTATCTTGTTTGGTGGACCTTCTCTGTATATTGCTCATATACAGAAGACCTTTTCTACCCATTATAATGCTTACAGAGTTGCTCAATGCTTTTTGGTATTGCCGACTAGGTTGGATTTTACAGATGGGATAGATGAGTAGAAATGGTCATGATGGACAGGTGAAGATCAGGTTTTGAGTAGGAAAAAAGTCTTTGAAGGAATAATGGTATTTCAAGATTCTTCTAATTTGATAGGACTCTAACACATAGTTTTGGATATGTATGGGATTGAAGCTTGTCAGTGATTATGAGCATTTCTTTTCCAAATGTCCTTGCCAAACCTTCTGCAGAGATTTCTTTCTCTGTTAATTCTGCTCTCTACTCTCCTTTGCATGTTTTTTTTTCAATGCCAGAAACAGTCTCGATATATTGTTGTGAGTGTCATGGCAGAGGGATTCAGGCTGCTTCTAGTTCTACTGCACAGAAACCAGTAAAAGGGTCTAAGACTCTTCAGAGTTTTCTGCCTTGCCTTCCACAGTGTTGAAGGTGACATGGGTATGGAGAAATGGAGAACATATGCAAACACAAAATCCTTTCCTCTTCCCTCTGCAGAAAGAGCAAGGGCCTGTGCAAATAGAAGATGAAGAAGAAAGGGAGTTCAGTCTAAGCAGATCAAATCTTCTCACCCAAAGATGAGATAGGCAGCTGCTTGCATTAAAAAATGCAATACTTTGGTCCTGGTTTCAGTCAGACATACTTATTTCTCATGCATCATGACTCCCTTCTCAGCATTCCTCCTCCCTCCATCTTCTTACTATTTATTTCCAAAGCAAGTCAGTCAATGTTTTTCATATATTTCTAAAAGTAGCCTTTACCCAGAAACTAGCTGTTATACAAGCCTCAGCTAACATACTTCTTAACTATTCTTGTTATCATTCGCTTGTTTCCTCTAGTGACAGGTTCCATGAATAATATTCAGTTGTTAGCTTTAGGATACCACTACTACTTCAGCTTAAATTTTGATCAGTAACATAGGAAGAAGGGAGATTCTTGGGTATGGCTTTGTTGGTCTGTGAGTGAAGGCACAGCGTACTCAAAGACTTCTTTTACCTGAGTCTTGAAAACATGGAATAATTGTGATTTGGAGCTGGAGTTTTTGGGGGGATTTAGTTCTTATTTTTTTTCTTTTTCTCAGTGGATTCTAGAGATTCCAGACACACAGAAGCTGGTTACAGAGACTAAGATTTTAGAGGAAGAAGACCTATGCACCACAGAACTCTTAAAGCTAGAATTAGGACTGGTGATGGACTGTGTAGAAGTTTAAGATAAAAGTGTGGTTTCAGTCTGGTATTAAGAGTTATATGATTTTTTTTTTTTGAGCAGTCCTGTTTCAAGTATGATGTAGAATGCTTTGTAATTAATGAAGGAATAGTAATATGGAATATTCATTTATTATCAGACCTTGCATACTATCAGTCTCCCTGAGGTGAGTGCAAAGTACTCCCTACTTCTAAGAAAGATGTATGTCATTACCATGAATTATCTGTGGTTCAGGTTGGCTTTTTATCCTACTTATGTTTTTCAGCTACAAAATTCATGATTGTCATTTCTATTTTGGCATACTAAAAACTCCATACTTGACCATAATTCCATTGTCTTAGATGTCTTGATGAGAAAATGGTGATGCTTTGTTCCTAGGTTTTGTAGACTAAAACCCAGATTCCCTCTATAAATGACACTAGTAAAAAGTAAATTCAAAATCAGTAGTGATGGAAAAGCCTGGATCAGAAAGGCAGAAAGAGTGTGGACGTTTTCATTTCTTCTCCCACTGTGTGGAGTTTATTTCTGTGCATGGTTACCTAGGTAATGATTGTAGCATGGAATTTGTTTACTCTATTGTCAGACTGATTGTCAGAGTTTTGAGCAGGGTTATAAGTGTTGAATGTGCTCTTGATGCTACTAGCGATATCAAAGAGGGGATAGTGGAAAGAATATTAATTTCATTTTTGAAGGCTTTTTTTTGAAAATGCATACTCATGGCTTCATTTATCTTGAGTGAGTTAGAAAATATTTTCCATAAAATAATACTGCAGCATGAAAGAATACGTTGTGGTTCACCTAAGTCTGTTGAACATTAGTACACTGTAATTTCTTCCTCTTACAGATACTTGTCTGAAGGGTCTATGTGTGCGCTCATAGTTGAAAGTTCCATGTCTGTTTGCAGTCTGCTCTGCCCATTAATTACTTTATGACTAGATAATCTGTCCCGAGTTCCTCATGCATGGTCTTTTATTTTCCAGAGACAAGATCTAACTTCTTAACATATTGCCCTCCTGAGTGCTTCTGTAACACCTTTCTTATTTTGTAGCCTGTAAATCTCATGGAACAGAATTTTTCTGGCTTACTTTTTCTAAAAAGATATCTTTTAAGGCTTGTTGGCCATTTATATGAGTGCCCTTAACAATTATTAATCATATTTTGAATATCAAAGGTCAATTTCTTACTAGTTTTTCACTATTTGGTAATCATTCATACTTGATAGTGTGAGTATAAGCTACCAACATAAACTGGAAACATTTTATAACCACTTAACACAGGAATAAGTGGCAGTAAGTAGTGCAAGGTGATAGGCATGAAATTATATTTAAAAAAATCAATAAAAGCTCTTTCAAGTAACAATCATGGCATAAACAAAATAGAACAAAATCAATAAACTTAAAAACAACAACAGGAGAACTTCATTGTCCTTTAGAGTGTTAAGGGCGGCGGGGGGGGGGGGGGGGGGGGGATGTGTGGAATAAAAGCCTGGATCATAACTGTAATGCCACAAAACTGAAGCTATATTACATAGAACCACAAAATCACAGAATATGCTGAGTTAGGACTCCCAAGAATCATCGAGTCCAGCCCTTATCCCTGCACAGGACCATGCCCAAGAACCACACCATGTGCCTTGAGGGTATTGTCCAAACACTTATTGAACTCTGTCAGGCTTGGTGCTGTGACCACTTCCCTGGGGAGCCTGTTGCAGTGCCCAACCACCCTCTGGGTGAAGAACCTTTTTCTAATATCCAACATAAACCTCCCCTGACACAAATTCAGGCTATTCCCTTGAGTCTTGTCACTGGTCACCACAGAGATCAGTGCCTGCCCCTCCTCTTCCCCTCACGAGGAAGTTGTAGACTGCAATTAGGTCTCTCCTCAGTCTCCTGTTCTACAGGCTGAACCAATAAACTGAGATGATAACGATTTCCAGTACCAAGCATACAATATTTCAGCTTTGTTGTCAAAATTGGGGTTGGTTAGTTTGAAGGCCCCAGTAGATTTTAATTGTTGCTGTTCACTGAAAAAAATAATTCGTAGTTATTTTGGACCTGTAAGTCTGAGCAAAATAACCACAAAAATAGTGGTTTATTTCACAAAAAACTAAAACTAAGACATATAATTTCACAAATAGGAAAAAAAAAAAAAAGGGGGGGGGCTGTTTGTCTGACAGAAAATCAACAGTTCCTATTAGTTTTCTAATTCTCCTATTCAACATGTTCAGTAACTAGGTAAATATGTTAAATAATTTGGTTTGTTTGTTGGTTTGTTTGTTTCTTTTTTCACTAAGAAAATAATAGAAACATAGAAAACTGAAAATATGAGACTGAACCTAAAAAGAACTAATAAATAAACAAATGAAAGTGACATGCAGGTTGCTATACTAATTCCTGTTCATTCAGTGAGAAACTCTGTTTTGAAGTGTTATTGAAACTACCAGATCAAATTCAACATGTGCAGGAAAGTGCTGCAGAATCGCAAGCATCTGGCTTAGAATTTAACTTCAGCTTGTCACATAGTACACCCAAGTAGGGACTGTGGAGAATTTCAGCATTAGTTCACCACAGTTCAGAGAAATGTTCTGGCATCATCTGTGTCCTTGTGTCCATTGAGGAAATTACCCGGTTACCCCTTTTTTTCCCCACAAGCAGGTGAGTGAATCAATGTACACAAGATGAAATTGCAGAGATATGAATATGTGAGATATGCCCTGTGAGGACAGGATACTGGGACGCCAACAAGACACAGTAATGGAACTCAAGGCATTGTGTATTTTTTTCAGAATAAAATACCTAAAATCTTTGCCAAAAGCTATTTTGAGGAAATTCTTAGTGTGTTTTACCATCTCTGAAAGAAAACTCAGGCTCCTGTTATTTAAATAAAACTCCTTGTTTTGTCATGTTAGAAAAAGAAAAGAAAAAAAAACAGAAAAACAAACAAACAAAATAAACCCCAACAAACACCACTTTGTGCCTACATAGGAAATGTGTATCTGTATGAGTGTTCAAGGTATGTTTGTGTTCAAGCAGAAGCAGGGGAGGAGTTTAGTGTCTGTGGACTAAAGAATGGGAAGTTTGAACAATCATATCAGTTTATGCAAACACTGAGATAAATAGATAGGATGTTTCAGGGGGCTGTGAATGGAAGTGGGAGGACAAATAGAGAAAGAAAACAATAACTGAAAGGGAGTGTTAAGATGGAAGAAGCACATCACATAGCATTAAATTATTGAAGCAAAGAAATTGTTGGATACCAAAATGCTAAATGTAAAAGAGAACTTTATAAACAGAGAGACAAAGATAAAGGTGGTAAAACAATGGTACTCTTTGAAAACCACTTACATGGACTTAACAGAAGAACCTATTACCTGAAAAACATGCAAAATAAAAATAATAAAAAAAAAATAAAAAAAAAAAAAGAAAAAAAAAAAAGAAAAAACACAAACAAATTTCAAAGAACACAGACTAATTTTAATTGGTTGGGGAAAAAATTCAGAAATACAGTCAAAATGTATAAATGAGAGCTAAAAATATGGGATGCTGAAGATTGCCTAAATCAATAGGGTGCCCAGAGCCAACTCTGATTAAAAAGTTTCAAAATCATTGCAATCTGATGTTTGAAAATTATTTAAGTACAGTAACTTTGAAGGGCTTGTTACTTCCAATTTCTGTGACAGCAAGCTAGTCCCTTGCTGGTTTATCAGGAGGTACATTTTTTCAGCATGTTTGTACAAAAGTATATTTTCAGAACCTCAAGGTTTCTTTGGGGTATGCAATTTCTGACTGCAAAACTGATACAATGACATTTCCTACTTACAGTAGTTATAGAATGTTTTAGCATACCTAGAACTTTAGATCTCTGTATTGACTGACATAGAATTTGTTCCAAAATTATCTCATTACAGAAAGTGGGAACCTGAGCTGCCCCTTTTTCTCATGCAAAACAAAAAAAAAGTATAGGTGAACATTTTGCCTTGAAATACACATCTCAAAGTTGAATTATATTTAGCTAATGACAAATCTAAATTGTAGAAGTCTACATCTGAGTCTCATTTTAAAGAGACTAGGACACAATTCATATCTAAACCAGATCTGTTGTACTTTATTTATTTTTTTTACAATTGCTATTTTATTTTCAAAGAGTTTGCATGTTTGTTTGAAATAAATCCCACACAATCCGTCAGGTATAGGACATCCTTACTAGATGCTTGATACAGTAGTAGGGGAAAAAAAAAAAAAAAAGCCTCTTTTGTCCTCACATAAAGGAAAAATTATGACAAGACTTCTTTTTCACATACTGCCTCTTGACAACTGATATTTGCAAGACATAGCTGCTCACTCTAAGCCAAAACATCTATTTCTTATTGGGAAAATTATGATAGCAGGTGAAAATGAAAATGTGCCATAACTGGCTGCTTCCTTAGGATTTTCCCTTTCTACCTGACACATCTATGACATCTATTAATTGATGAATTATTTTATCAGCTTCAACGATAGGATCCCATGCATGGTTCAAGTAATTGCCATGTACCTTAGAAGGCTGTATCTAGATCATTCCCCATGCACCTGTCTGCACAATAACTCCTCAGAGTCTGTTTCAGTCTCAAGTTTGTCTTTTGCTCTGAACTAACTACTTAACACCATGTACCACTTGATTCCTTCTCCAGCTAGTGTGTCATCTCAGAGTCAGCTGTGAATTCCTTCACCATTACAAAATCGTATCAGGGGTAAGGTTGGAATGGACCACAGTGGGTGATCTGGTCCAACCTCCCTGCTCAAGCAAAGTCATCCTAATGCACATTGCACACAATCCAGACATTTCTTGAATATATCCAGTGAGAGAGACTCCATAACCTCTCTGAGCAATCTGTTCCAGTGAGTGGTCACCTGCACAGTAAAGTTCTTCCTCCTATTCATGTGAAACTTCCTGTGCTTCAGTTTCTGCCCATTGACTCGTGTCCTCTGGCTTGACATCACTGAGAATAGCCTGAGAAGAGACTCTATCCTCTTGACACTCTCCCTTCAGACACATATCCATTGATGAGGTCTCCTCTTACTTGTCTCTTCTCAAGACAGCTTCTTCTCAGCTGCCTCAGCTTTTTGTCATATGAGAGATACTCCAGTCCCACGGTGATCCTCCTTGCCTTCTGCTGGACCCGTTCCAGGAGCTCCATGTCTTGTACTGAGGAGACCAGAAATGGACACAGCACTCCAGTTGTGGCCTCACCAGGGCTGAGCAGAGGGGCAGGATGACCTCCCTTGATCCCCTGGAACTGTTCTTTCTAGTGCACCCCTTCTTGGCCAGAAGTGTATGCTGCTGGCCCATGGACAGTTTGCTGTCCACCAGGACTCTCTGGTTCTTCATAGGGCTGCTTTCTGGCAGGTTGGCCCCCAGCCTGTCCTGGTGTACAGGGTTATCCTTCCCCAGGTGCAGGACCCTGCATTTGACTTTGTTGAATTTCAGACAGTTGTCTACCCATCTCTCCAGTCTGTTGAGGTCCTTCTGAGGGGTTGCACAGCTCTCTGGGGTATCAGCCACTCCTTCTAGCTTTGTGTTGTCAGTGAACTTGCAGAGGAGGCATCTGCCCCTTTATCCAAGTCATTATGAATAACTTAAATAACGTTCAGCCCAGTATTGAAGCTTGGGGTACACCACTAATGACGGGCCTCCAACTAGACCCTTTGCCACTGATTACAACCCTCTGGGATCTGCCATTCAAGCAGTTCTCAATCCACCTCACTGTCCACTCATCCAGTCCAAACTCCCTGAGTTTGCCTATGAGGATGTTGGGAGAGACAGTGACAAAAGCTTTGCTGAAGTCCAGGTAAGCAATATCCACTGCTCTTTCCTCATCCATTCAGGTAGCTGTTTCATTCCAGAAGGCAATCCTATTGGTCACAGTTGGTATAGATAAGCTGGTAGTTCATGCACCACTTTAAGGTATGGTCTTGCTTTCGGTGGTTTTGCTTTTGTGGTTTTGCTTCTATGTTGCAGCTGGAAGTCATATCTTCAGTAAAATAAAACATGTCTGAAAATGTGATGTACAATGTAATGATGTTTTTCAGTGCTGTAGGACAGTTTAAAGTCAAGTAAATCCTCAAGGAGAACTGTTGCACTATGAATACTTTCCCTGACTCTCAGAGACAGGAGTTTTTAGTTTCTTCTTCTGCCATTTTTGGAGATATTTTGCACTTCATGTGTTAACCACAGGGATAAACTCAGATGAGATGATACTTGGAGTTTACCTAGAGATATTTTATTTTTTTTATTTTTTTTTTCCTGGTGTGACAATCCATATTCCATATGGGGATCTTCAAGCAAACTACCATCTATGGTATTTTGGAGCTGTCTGATTGTATTTGGCTTATAAATATGGTCTACATAATAGGAAGCTTTCCAGGCCATTCTATAGTTGTGGCTTTGTTTTGAATATTTGCTTATTACTGTTTTATATTCATTATTCTGCATATTATTTGCTACCTCATTTATTTCAAAAAGTGCTTTCATACTGAACTACACAGTTCGTTGCAATTCATAGCTGTCTTCTCTTTATATATATGCTTGTCAGTTGGTCTATGTCTTAGTACAGTAAGACAAACAGTTAATGAACCTTTATCAATTTCATGTTGTTATGATACCCTTTTGAATTTTTATACTGCTACAACCATACTCTTGGTGGAGCTTTTGTTTTATTTATCAGATTTTGCTATGTATATGCACAGTTTTATTATCTGTATTTTAAACACTTTGTCAGCAAAGGAAAATTATCTAATAAATCTTATTATTTTTCGAAGAGCAGAAATGTGTCATACATGTCATAAATATAAACCCATTCCACAGTCGAAAATGTATTTTTACAGTTATGTCAGTGTTGGGTCATGACTATCACTTCCACTTTTAAGACCTGAGAAACAAAAGTTGTTTAGAAAAATAAAAATTAGACTGGTAAAATATGTGTCTGAAAGGACAGAAATTACTAGATACACCAAAAGAAATTCTGGTTTTATTGTCTACCTATCTATTGGAGGTCATGATACTGGCAGAAAATACTAATTTTGGTTGAGAAAAAACTAGATATCTAAACCTTTGAGCTACAAAGTTATTAACCATATGCATAAAATGCTACCTAATGTTGTTAATGTGCATAATAAGGAATATCTTTTTTATTCATTCTCATAGGTTTTTGTTCTTTTTCGGTGCTGGAAAGATCTACTTTCTTCCCATTAGAGAAGGAGATTCCTAGCTAGCCTGTAAGTAGTCAACGCATTACAAAGCTACCCTACATTTTTGTATATGGAAATAGGTTCTAGCTATAGGTTATTTAGTGAGGTAGAGGAACTCAGAATTTACTGCAGAAATTGTTCCATTTTTGTTTAATTAAATAATAAAGTTCTTACTGAGCCATTAAGAACATGATTGGATATCCAAAGGATTTAGCTACTGAACTACAAATTAGTAAACCTGACATTCACTGCCTCTGGAATGAGTCTTCTTGGTGTTTTACCTTTGAAACATTTACCAAAGCATGTAGGTGATTACGCTAACCACTACACTAAGCAATTAGGATCCATTTCTTTCTCACTCTCAGTGCAGCTCAGTAAATGTTCAATATGTCATGGAGATGCAACAGCTTCAACAGAAGGGAATGAGTTCGCATAACAGCCATGACCAGTGCAAAATGCTTTCTCTGTCCTCATCTTCTATAGCACCCACCTGGTAAAGAAAGGAATTAACTTCAGATCTGAGTCAGTGAAAGCAGACCTGGGTTAAGGACAGGTCAAGTATATGTTTCTTTGCACAGCGAAAAGCGGGTGTGCTTGACAACCCCAAGGTATGAATAATTGAATTGGTCTTAGAATAAGACACTTCATATTTAAAAAAAAAAACAGAAAGTGTCAAAAAAGAATCACCTTTTTTCAGTTTGCTTCCAAATTTTCTACTGAAGTATTTGAATAACTTTTAACTTTTTTTTTTTTTTTTTAATTAAAAAGAGCAAACAAATGATAATTTTTACCAGAATTTAAAAGCTGTTTACATGAGATTATGTAGAATCTCTTTGGGACCAGTTTTGACATTCATAAAGTACTTGAGAGCAATGGAAACTGATACAAGTTATTGAAATGAGAGTGCACTGAACTGTAAGCAGAAAAGAACCTATATAAATATTCATTTTATTCTCTATTTCATCACCTGTTACAAAAAATAGTTAAATGTAAATAGGTTAAAAGGGAGTTTAATATGCTGGCCTTTAAAAATGCTGCACTGTTTTATCATAGGAACATGTACATACATGTACACAATGATATTATTTATTTTTTTTTTAAATAATGTCAGTGGAAACTTTGTTTAGAATTATGACCTAAATTAAAAAAATAAACAAGTATGAAGTAAAAGGGAAGGAATAGAATAATTCCATAAAAGCACCTGACATATTTCAGCCAAAAAGCTGTGATTTTCTGACATAAATAAATCATCTTCTCTGAAGTAAATGAAAATCCACAAAGCCAAGTATAAGAAAAAATCCAAAACAAACAAGATAACCCACCTAGTTGACAAAGTGAAGCCACCTGATGGATTTTCTTTAGATTTTGGTAATGCTTTTGATACTGTCTCTCACAGTAACCTTCTGGACAAAATTTACACCCTACAGCTGGATTGACACATTAACCAGCTCATGGTTCAGGCACAAAGGATTTTAATGAATGGGGGTTACATCAGTTGGCAACCAGTCACTATTGGGGTTCTGTAAGGCTCCATCTCAGGACCAGTGCTCCTAACATCTTCATGAAAGACATGGATGCAGCACTCAAAGGTATACCAAGTAAGTTTGCCAATGGTACTAAATTGAGGGGAGCATGTTGACTCAATTGAAGGTAGAGAGGCCCTGGAGAGAGACTTCAACAAATTAGAGGGCTGGGAAATAACCAGCTGTATGAAGTTTAGCAAAGACAAGTTCCAGAATCTGTTCAAAGTGAGTCAGCAGTGCCCTGGCAGCCAGGAGGCCCAACTGTGTCCTGGGGAGCATCAGGCAAAGCATCACCAGCCAGTCGAGGGAGGGAATTGTCCCGCTCTGCTCTGCACTGGGGCAGCATTACCTTGAATATTGTGTGCAGTTTTGGGCACTGCAATATAAGATATTAAGCTATCAGAGAGTATTCAAAAGAGGACAACAAAAATGGTGAAGGGCCCTGAGGGAAAGCCATATAAGGTGTGGCGAAAGGCACTTGTTCTGTTCAGCCTGGAGAAGAGGAGACCGAGGGGAGACCCCAGCACAGTTACAACTTCCTTGTGAGGGGAAGAGGAGGGGCAGGCACTGATCTCTTCTCTGGGGTGACCAGGGAGAGAAATCAAGGGAATGGCCTGAAGTTGTGTCAGGGGAGGTTTAGGCTAGATGTTAGAAAGAGGTTCTTCACCCAGAGGGTGCTTAGGCACCAGAATAGTCTCCCCAGGGAAGTGGTCACTAAGCCTAACACAGTTCAAGAAATGTTTGGACAATGGTTTCAGGCACGTGGTGTGACTCCTGGAGCTGTACTGTGCAGGGCCAGAAACTGGACTTTGAAGATCATTGTGGGTCCCTTCAATTCAGGTTATTCTGTGGCTCTATGATTTTAAGATGGAGGTGTAAGAGCATCCCTGTTGTTTCTGCCCATGTGCGAGAAAGTGGAAAATTTCAATCTTCTTAATAAAATAATTCTTTATACTCACCCCACATTTGGATATTTGTTGAATATTCTTTTCTTTTCTGTTTTCTTCCCAAGACATGAGAGGGTTATTTTTGCAGCCAAAAGTAAACAATGTATTAGGACATTGGAACTGCTCAGGATATAATGCTGACTCAATAGCTTAAAAACCATAGGAAAGCAAAAAGCTCTGAAGAAATATTGTGGGAATCCACTAACTGACTTAGAAATATGAATATGAAGACAGCTCTGACAGACCTAATCTATAGGAACTCCTCTTCCTTTGCTTTCTTCTTTAAGGCATTGAAACATAACAGAAATGTAATCTTGAAAGAAATAAAAATGCTGACCACCAAAGAGTAAGTTGGGAATGATATATGTTTTTATTTATTTCTACACATTTCATTCTTCATCTTCAGTTCTTCTAAACTCTATAGATAATGCTCTTTGTTGTTCTGGTCACTGAACATTATTTACAGTGGTTAAAAGATGTTACACCTTTTTATTTAGCTAATTTGGCAGCAGCTTCTGTGCACCAAAGAAACAGGCTAAAAAAATAACATTCCTTGTGAACAATTAATTGTCTGGAGTTCTTAGAAAATTTAAGAATAATTTATGAATACCCATTTGTGTCCAAAGCCTAACAAGGTGGAGGAATATATACTAGTCATGGATTTTTAGTGAGTGATTTATTACCACTTATAAATACAAAACAAACACCAAAAAAACTCAGTTGTTGCATTATAAAGTATATTCTTATGAAAGTAACAGAAGGAAAAGTGTAACCTAATATGAATTGTGGATACACTATATGTTAGAAAAATAAACTTGCTCTTATAAAAAAAAAAAAAAAATTAAAAATTAAAACCTTATTTTTTTTCCTGAAATTGCTCAGATTATTTGTTGAGAATTTCTCTTGATACCATTAATCTTCTCAGTCTAATTTTCTTTGCTTATAGTTTACTGAAAACATATAAGACAAGGTAGTGGGCCATTACTTTACATTTCTGATTCACTTTCCATTGAAGTCAATGGAATCTGCAATTATTGCAACATGTTAAGGAGAAGAAAAAAAAAAACAAAAACCAAACCAGTAAAGGCAATTTGAAAATTAGATACATGTGTTAATGTAAGTGGTCAACATCCTCTGGGATTTAAATTCAACTTTGGACTGGGGAATCTCAAAACAAATAAGAAAGTTATCCCTGTAGATTCTGCAAATCTGTTCTACACAGTGTGGTGGACAACAGCCAAAATACACCAGTAAGTCTTCTACCTGTCCATATTTTTCATAGTCTGACTATCCATTATTGCAACTTTCAACTAAATATATAACAGGGCATATGCATAGGACTCTATATTTAGCAATGGATGGAGGACAGTAACTCTGAAAGCAGGATCAACAATATATTTAATGTAATGGGTACAGATTGATAGTTTACTGTTACTATTGCATCCTTAACAGTTAAAGGAAATACTTTACATTATTTCCTTTATATAAATGGGTGAGAAAAGGTATCTTAAGAAAAGAAAATGTATAATAGCCAGTCTCGGTCAAAATCATAAAATCATAAAATGGTTTGGGTTGGAAGGGACCTTAAAGATTATTCAGTTCAAACACCTGTGCCATGGGCAGTGACGACACTCATTAGATCAGGTTGCTCAGAGCCCCATACAGCCTGGCCTTGAACACTTTCACAGATCCACCACCTCTCTGGGCAACCTGATCCAGTGCTTCACCACTCTCTGAGTAAAGAATTTCTTCTTAAAATCTAATCTAAATATGCCCTCTTTCAGGTTAAAACCATTGCCCCTTTTTCTGTCACTACGTGCCCAAGTGAAAAGTCACTCTTCCTCCTTTTTGTAAGTCCCCTTAAGTTACTGGAAGGCTGCAATGAGATCTCCATGATGCCTTCTCTTCTTTGTTCTGAATAACTCCAGCTGTCTCCGTCTATCTTCCTAGGAGAGGTGCTACATCCTTTTAGTCATTTCATGGCTCTCCTCCTGATCCACTCTAACAGGTCCAAGCCTTTCTTGTGCTGAGGACCCCAGGGTTGGAAGCAGTACTCCAGGTGGGATCTCACGAAGGCAGAGTAGAAGGGGAGAATCCCCTCCCTCAACCTGCTGGCCACAACTCTTTTGATGCAGCCCAGGGTATGGTTGACCTTCTGGGTTGCAAACACACACTGTTTACTCATATCCAGCTTTTCATTCACAAGAACCCCCAAAGTCCTTCTCCTCAGGGCTCTTCCAAAAGACTTCTTCCCCCAGCCTGTACTCATGTCTGGGATTTTCCTGACACAAGTACAGCACTTTGCACTCAGCCTTGTTAAAAGGCCAAGAAGTGAAGAGTGGGGTAATTCTATTATTAGATAATTAAAAATTAAATTTAAAAAATTTAAAAATCAGGTGACTGACACTCCTCTAACCATTATAGCTTCTTTTAACATTGAGAGACAGTTCTAAAAAACAATTCAGCCTATCCTGAAGTGGAAGTCTTTACTAAAGGCAATTCATACTGTAAAATTCCCTACTGTTTTTTACTGAGTCTACGTATATCTCATGTTCAGGTATAACTTCTACATGGCTGTCACCTATATTTGTTTTTGATAATGGACTTCGTTCCTCAAATAAATGAGAAAGATAGGAAGAAGCAGACAAACAGTCTCTTTAGTCACCTGCTGAAAATTCCAACATATTTCTCATGTGTATAAGCTAAGAAATTTAGGCTGTTTGATAAAGATTTCACCAGCTTGTGTTCCAAGTCTGCAAATGGGAAATGGGTGAGACTAAATACAATAGGCAATACTGAGAACAATAATGGCAAGCTAGATGAAACATTCACTCAGAAGTGATGTAACTATAATATCTTTTAATGGGAGCAATTTTTCTTAATATTTATTTTATTAATATTTATTTTATTTTATTAATATTTATTAATATTAAAGTGCTATGATACTCTGTTTTCATTTTCACTTGAACCACAGTGCTGCTGCAAAAGAAACTTTTAACTACACCTTCTCAATCTCCCTATGAGGAACGTGTGAATATCTAGTCCTCCCATATCTGCAGTATAGTAGATTCAACAGACTACAAAGAGAAAAAAATTGAAAATTAAGATACAGGGTTGAATATCTGTTATTACCTGTGGTTTTCTACAGTGAAAAAAATTGCCATGAAAGGTAGTCATATTGAGTTATCTTTCTATGTGATGTAAATGAATAGGTGTGTTATGGTAAATTTTACCCTTATTTTGGGCATTCTAGGTGAAACTGCATCTCTTCATTGACTCTAACTCAAATGTAAGTTTCTAGGACAGTGTGGTGGATGACTCCCCCTTCCCCTATCCCTCCTTGCCACGTGGTCTCCAAGATGTCACAGGAAAGAGAAACACACAAGCAACAAGAGAGGAAGCAGAGAGAGAGTTTGTTCCCACGGTCAGGGTATTTAAGGGGCTTTAAGGGAAGTGGGTCACAACCAATGAAAACCGAGGGTTAACAGCAAATGGGGAAAGGGTTAACAAGAGACCAATGAGGGGCCTTTTCACATAAACCTGCCCAGGCACATTCTTGCATCCTAATGAGGGTGTTCCCAGGGGGTCCTGGGAAGAAGAAAGGTAACACACAGACAGAGTAGAATCCATTTTACAACACAGTAAAAGCCTGTTTTCAAGGCATTATGGCTAGTTTTCTCCATCTTCTTCAGAGACCCATCTCTTTCAGGCTTTATTCCACTTCTGATATTGTAAGTTTATTGCTACAAGTTTCTATTCTGAATTACAGAATAGTTGAGCTTTGAAGAGACCTCTGAAGTCATCCGGTCCACACCACCCTGCTCAAACTGGGCCACCTACCTCCCGTTGCCCAGGATCTTATCTAAGCAGTTTTTTAATACTTCCAAGGAAGAAGACTCTACGACCTCTGGGCAACCTGTGCCAGTGCTCGCTCATCCTCACAGTAAATGTTTTCTGATGTTCAGATGGAACTTTCTGTGTTTCAGTTTGTGGCCATTATTACTTATTCACCTATTCTGCCACTAAGCACCGAGAAGAGCCTGTTTCCTATCCTCTTTATACACTCCCTTCGTACATATTGATATTTTCTGAGCCTCATCTTCTCTAGGCTAAAGAGTCTCATCTCTCCCAACCTTACCTTATAGGAAAAGGTGCTCCATCCCCTTTATTATCTTTAGGGTTCTCTGCTGGACATTAGATAGGGAAAGACTCTCATGAGAGTCTGAAAAACATAAGAGAATATTTTGAGATGTGTTAAGTGAGTCTGTTGAATCAAACATGACATTTTCTTGAACACACTACCACCAAAAAGGGTTTGTATTGCAGATACAAATAACTTTAAAAATGGTAATCTTTCTGCATCTGAGCAGTTTTATTTTCTTTTTCTCCTATTCTCTGTCCACCCAACAGCTTTTACACTTTTTATACGCTGTTTTTTAACAGGTGCCATTTCGAATTTTTCTTTCATGGTTGGTTCATTGACTTACCTTTCAATTTTTCTTTAGCTTTCAATTTTGCCTTCAATAAAAAAAATGCTCTTATAAGTGTCTTCCTAGGCTTTCTGAATAATTTTCTCTTTGTGTTTTATATTTTTGAAAGATGCAGGTCCACAAAACATTATAATGTTGATATAGAGTATAAAACATCCTAATTATACCTTTCAAGTTTTTACTAGGTTTTCCTGAAAGGCCATATTTTCTAAGTTCTTTCATATATATCTATAGGGATGAGAGTGGGAAATAACAGTAATTATATCACTTATGGTAGAAGTGAAAAACATTGAGCTGTTACATCATCTACTTACTGTCTTTGAACTTTAGTGGTATAAGAGCAGAATTTATGTATTTGCTCTTCTGGAATGGAGTAGCAGTCTGTATGTTGCTGTGCTTTGGATTTGCAACTAAAACTGGATTAATAATACAGCAGTTCTCTGGTTGTTGTTGAGCAGTGTTTGCACAGGGTGAAGGTTTTCTTCCTATGAATCTGTCCTTTCAGCTAGTAGCCTGAGGTACACAGGAAATTTGGAGGAGCTGGGGCCGCTGATCCAAATTGGCCAAAGGGATAGTCTACATTATAGGACATCAGGCTCAGAGTAAAATCTCAGGGAGAGGAAGAAGAAGCAAGGACATTCATGGTTATGGATTTTTGTCTTTCCAAGTAACATTCTTTCAGGGCTAAATTGGCTAAACATCTGCCTACTGATAGGAGGTTGTGCATAAATTCCTTTCTTGCTTCTGCATTTTTTTTTTTTTTTTTTTTCCACTTATTCAACTGTCTTTATTTTGACTTACCACTTTTGGACTTTTGCTCTTCCAATTTTCCAGCCATACCACCGAATGAGCAAGCAGCAGTACTCAGCTCCTGGCTAGGATTGGTCTGCCACAGCTAAGAAGGCTAAGTTCCCACACACTTTTCTTCAGTACTCTTCTAGAGGTTTCCCACATTCTCTAAACATCTCAAAAGATATTTTCTGAAGAAAAAAGATATGTCTGAAGAAAACTACAGGGTAGCTGTATCAAAATCAGACTAAGAAAAAGAAAACCTTGAATTGTGGAGAATTCAGTGACCCACGCAAACAAACAGCAAAACTTTTCACTCTAAAGCAAAAAAAAAAAAAAAATTTAATGTTCCAGATATATTATTAAACAAGACATTCTGAAATTTAACCACTACCCTAAACAAATGGTAACAAAGGTATTCCTAGTAGAAACTGTAGCAAGCCCCTCATATATAAGTACCAAATTGTTTTAAAATAATCAAGTGCAAAATAGAAATTTGTCATCTTTTTCACATAATACCCTTTTATTGGCCCTGTTACAAATGTATAACAGGAACAAAAATGCACTCAAATGGAACCCAACTCCACAAAAATGACAAAAACAAAAAGCACCTTCTGAAAGAAAAAAAAAAGCAAACAAACAAACCCCAAAACAAAGCTGGTAAAAGAAAAGTCAAAACAAAGCAAACATGAATATGCAAGCCTTCATTTGTGTTATCATTTTATATATTTGAGCAGCAAACATTTCAAGAACTTTTGGTTGTCTTGCAAATAAAACAATAGGCTTTACTCATGTGTATTTTTAGCATTATTGTTCACTGTCTTAGGAATTCTTAAGTGTAAAACTTTATTCTTTGATGTTATTTTAATTTTTTTTTGCAAACAGCAGATTTTAGAAACTCAAAAAATGCGAACTTGAGATAGGTTTTAATTAGCAAGAACTTTATTAAAGGCTTTTTTTCACCTTTTGTGTCAAAATTGTTATTCTAAAAGGAAATATTCTCAGGGTCAAATATTTGCATCTCATGAATCAGGCCTCAACAAACAGGATTTAGAATTGTGATAATAACCAGTGGACGTGTCATGGAAACTTTGTCTTAGTCTTAGCCTCGATAATAAGTGCCATGGATTTTTCTAAGCCTACCATACTAAATTAACAGTAGTAGATTCTTCAAGCATTGAAACTAGGAACCACAGATAAAGATTTTTTACTGACTATCTCTATAGCTAGTGTTGAAAGGTAATTATTTGTTAGAAGTTTTAAAATAGTTCCTGCCCTACTAGGAAGTCTTCTTCAGCATGTTTCACTTACAAATGCCCTTAGGATTGAGCTGTGTATTAAGTGATATCCTACCAAAAATAGTATGCAATCTACTGTGTGGTGTAGGATTTCGTTGGCCTATATTTAGGTGTCTGTATGTGACCTGCATAACAACGCAGGAGAACTGGAGAACTGGAGTACTGGTCAATACACTCACTGAAGTCTGGAAAACTGTTCAGTGTAGCCATTACTGTGTGATGTCTAGAATCTATATATCTAGACTTCATCAACTGTATTGACTAGACCTCCACTAGACGCAGTAGGTAGTTATAGATTTAGCCGACGTGTAGATACTTCCATCATAAAACATCTGAAGTTAGAGATACCAGAACACCACTAAATTAGGGTTGTTAGTACTTTTCTATTCTCTTTTGTTCTCAACTTGAGAACATGCCATGTTAATATGTGTTTTAAGCACGTGATTTTGAATGCAAGTAGCTGAGAGGTAAGGAAGCGAGATAGAACTGAATTGCTGCTGGAAATCTGATCACTGGAAAAGAGTATTAGCTCTAATGCCATGGAACAGTCATCTACCACTGTAGGAACAAGAACAAAATATTTTGTGTATATATTTAGACTGAATAAATTAAACCTAGTAATACTTGCTAGTCTCTGGGTCTTGATACACATTCTGCTACCTAAAGAGTTCTGCAAGCAAATTTTATAGCTATTTGCTGAGTAGCTAAGATTAAGTTAGGACTCTTGGCACAGAAGTGGTAGGACTTTTTCCCTCATCAGCCTGTCCTGTTCGTTTTACCTTCAATGTCTCCGTTACCTTATCTAGGCACTCTATCATTTGTATTATTTCCAGTTCTGCTCTTATCCTTCCTTTCTTCCATTCTATTTTGGTCCTACTTTTGCATCATCCATCCTGTATTCTGCCTCATTTATGGAGCTCTGCTCTTTGCTTTAACATGTTTTTGTTCACCTTCTTCCATTTTTAACTTGTTCTAGTCAAGCAATTAGTCTTGCTTCTTATCCACTGTATTGATACAGTAAAAAAGGACTCTATGGTTAAATATTAAGTAGCGTATATTTTTATATCAGGAAATAGTTTGCAGAAAGAAAATATCCAGTATGAAAGCAAGAAGCATGACTGATGGACTAACCTGGCTGTCATTCATTATTTTCACACTTACTTTCTGCTTATTAGTAATGAATAATTAAGAGCTCAAAAGAGATGTTTGATATTTCTATTCTGAACATTCAGTGTTCGGTTTCTAGGAGCTGCAAATTGTAAGACAAGAATGTGGAGTCACTTTTCAACAGAACCTACAGAAAATTTCAGAAAAAGCATTAAAGAATCTGCTGATCATATATTCATCCTAAGCAATTGTCCAGATCAGATAAGCAATTCATAGAATTGGTAGAACCTATATATCTTCATACTAATGGAAACTGTTTAATGCTCACTGACTATGAAGAAAGTTGAATGATGTAATGAGAGACCAGGTTATCTCAGCTATGTTTCTTCAAAAAACAGCTAAACTTGATGACAACTTTTGAGCACAAATAGCTAATTTTTTTTAGTTTTTTTCCCCCCCCCAAATGTTAAGATCAGAGTAAATCATTTCCATGATTAGTAGTTGTGGTGGAAAGATGGATGTAGAAGAAACACAGTGGACCCCTTCAACAGGTAAGAGATTCTGCTGTGAAGCCTTGGTCTTCACAGATGGAATTGACATTGCATGTATGCCATAGCAGTGGACAGCTCTCTGGATATATCTGCATTCACCACTAGAGAGATGGAACATGGCGATAGACCTTAGATGTTTCAGGATCAAGGATGTGTTTCTGCACGCTCATCTGTTTATATCAGCTGTTGCCATATAACCCTGATGATACCAAGGTTGAGAATAAAACTTTGACCATATTATTTATATGGGCAGAACACTGGCACTGTCAATGAAATATATTAAATCCTGGCTTTATCACTGGTATGAACACAGCCTTTTTATGAAGGACAATGGAACCATACACTGGAGAAGAGGCCAGACCTCTGTCTGTTACAGACATTGCCATGTAAGCCAGAAATGTAAGAGATGTTGATGAAGTGCTGGTAATGTCAAAGATGGGGACAGAGCTTTGGCTGTGTCAAATGATTGCTATGGAACACTGGCTCTATCAGAGAAGAGGCTACAGTTCTGGCTGTGTCAGAAATGAGGATGGCACTCTCAGTATGTCAGTGTTTGCCTCTGACATTTGGCTATAGTAAGGATAGCCAGGAAGGGACACCTGGCTTTTTCAAAGCTGAACATACAGCCCTGTTTATGTCAAAATTTGCCAAGGAGTTATTATTTTAGCAAGATGAATTCATATAGCAGGATGAAATTTCCAATATAGCTGTGATTTGCTATGTATGCCAGATCAAAGAATAATTTTTATTTTTTTTTTGTTCGTACATTTTACATAAAGATTGATCTCTGATCCTATCAGAGAAGGAAATTCATCTCTGTCTGGGATCAACACTGATATGTGCCTTCTTGTGTCAGAAACATACAAGAACACTATTACTTTGACTACATCTCTAATATATTCACAGATGTAAGATACAAATAGGATTAAAATACACATTTTCTTTTGTGTGTGGTTAAAATGGTGTGCTGATTGCAGCAAATATAATGAGTCTATATAAATATATTTATTGTTTTTACTTGTCTAAGTCATATACATGTACCAAGTTAGATTAAGCAACACAAAAATCTGATTACATTAAAAAACAAGAATCTAGAATTTGTTTTTGTAAAAGATATAATTGCTATATATAGAAAAATGAGAATGTACTCCTGTTTTTTCAGATGTACATTTGAAAACATTTTCCCTGTTGGATTACTTGTTCCTAGAGAGCAGCAGGATATTCTTAAAGTATATTGATTTTTTTATTTTTTTTTTCCTGGTACTGCACTAAAAATACATTTATTGAAAAGTCTTAATAGTGTTTCAGATTTTGTTCTGAAAATCTCTCTTTACTTATATATGTAGTGGAGATCTGCATATGCCAAAAAATCAAAATAATGTTATTAAAATTATCCAAGATTCTGATTTGGTCATGATAACAAAGTAGTTCTAGGAATTTTGCATGCAAAATAACATCTATGCCAAACTCTTATTGGAAAGCCCTTCATAAGCTTATTGAAGCTTATGTTACAGGAAATACAGAAACATATATAATTCTTTGTAAGACTATGGGAGTTTGTAAATAAGTGAAGAAGAAAGATAGCAAAACATTTTTTTTTAAGAAAGATAAATAGTATTTTATATAGAAGTTGAGTGTTTCTCCCTATACAAAAAAGTAGTGTAGGTGAGTTCTGTTACTTTTTGTTGTAGTTCTTGTCTTAGAATATGATCAAACAACTCTAAATATTCAAGTTATACCCAAGTGGCCCTCCCAAAAGTTAGAGACTGGTTTTTTTCAATTGCAAATGGTTGTAATCTTAGTTAAGATTTAGAGCACAAGATGCAGTGCCCTCATCAGTTGAGCCTAGTCAATAATTTTGCCTGAAAATCTGCATGAGAGGTAATTACGAGCATATGAGATATCTGTAAGATCTCATATGTAAGATCTGCATATCCTCACTTCTTGTGTCAGCCAGTGCTGCACTGGCCAGAGCCCAGAGGCAGACATTACTGCCTTGAATCTAGAGAAAAGGTAATTTTCCCTGATGGAGGCCAGAAAAGTCAAATTAAATCTTTGACATTATTGAGCACTATTGGTTTCTCTTTTTAATTGTTATGAGAAAAAAAAATGACATCATGTATGTAATTAACTGAATCTTAAGAAGTTGTGGTGAGATCTATGTCAGATGACATTGTATTGCACTACATATTATCAACCAGAAATTTTAAATTATAAAGCTGGATTTGATGTACACAATGTGCCCTTTTTAAAAGACATGGTTTGTTCTTTATTAATTAGTACTCTGAGGTTGTTTATATTTAGCCTTCAGCTCCATCTGGGCCAGCAGCAAGATACCTCATGAAGGGACAGATAATGAGCTGTTATACTTTCATACAAATGCCTTGTGTTTTGTTATCAAAGTCTGTTTGTAACTCTGTTCAGACATTCAGAGGCAAATAAAGTATGATACAGAAGAGCAAATATGAAAACAAATTAAACTTTTCCTTCCTTTGATAATAAAACAATGTTGCTAAGTTGGAGGGTAAACAAGAATTCTCTAATTCATTGTTACCTGAAAGTCTCTGCAGAATTTCTTCCTCAGCAGTTCTGTATTTCTTCACTGGATAAAGATTTAGCATTCTGCATAGACTTTGTTACAGCCTTTTCCATCTGTTCTTAGTCCTTAGGTCTTCACTCTGTTTTTCTGTCTGCTATGGAATCTACAGATAGAGTATTTTCAAAATTCTTGGGAAAAAAACTTTTAGAAATTTTTTTGTGTGATCCTTAACAATCTGACTGCATTTTGTCTTTAACATGGTTCCACAATTAAGCAGCATGACTGGGGCTAGTTTTCCAGGATACACAGATTTTATTTTCTGAACTCAATAACCCAAAACAATTTAGCATAAATACTCTTTTCTAAATAATGGAATGTTTAAAATACGTACATGAATACTGTTTACACTGAGCATTGATGACCTCTATGTTTGCCTTACCACACTTCTCTAAAATAAAATTGCATATTATGTTCACCTGTATATTCTATTAAGATGATACTCAAGTGTTTCCAATGACAATTCCCATTTATCAAACAGCCTGTATTTTGTTTATATGGCTGCAATGAAAATTTGAAAAGGAATAAAAAAAGAACTGTTGGAGAGGAACTTATAGTTCTGATACTGGTTGAAAGGTGTTTATCTTGCAAACATACTCACACTAAAGAAAATACGGCTTACCTGTTGAGGAAACAGTTCAGCTGACAAGAGAAAAGCAACTCAATTATCAGGTAGAATTCTTTTACCAATTGAAATAAATTAGTTGCTGCTGTGACCTCCCTAAATAAAACTTGATCAAATGAAGACAAAAATAATTCCTAGCAGGAGAAAATCAGCACAGATATTAATTTACTAGAATAAGACAGATTGATTTTTCACTAGATAGATGCAGGTTAGGCTTCTGAACTCACAGTGTCATTCAAAAACAACTCTGTCCTTATGTCCCTGTAAAGAATTATGTTTCAAAGGGTATTTTGTATTCTCCCCTCTCTCTTTGTGTGCCTGTTATGTATATGTATGTATGTATATACACAAACTCACCTATATTTTATTTTTTTTTCAAATATTACAGTTGGAAGAAGTAAACATATTGCTCTGACATTGCACACTTCAGTACAGTCTGAATATCACAAAGGAAGAGAAATTTCTGATGAAAATTTTACTCAGGTCTATACTAGGGTGGGGTTTCTTTCAGAATGAACTAATTAGAAAAGGAGTGAATTTTGTAAAACTTTACCCCAAAAAGTGCCTTTCTAAGCAGATTATTGGAAATTAAACATTGTCTGAAGATTTTATTTAAGAATCTGTCTCAGTCTGATATCTTTCTCCTCTGATCACTCCATGATGCTGCACAAGGCTTTGGTTTCTGCAGCCATTTCCCAAGACAATGACACCTGCATCTACTTTTTTCTGATTGTCTCCAGTCATATGGGATTCCATAGGTTTTTTGCTTGAAACCAGAGAACCTTATGCCACAGATTTCCATCCCAGAGCCTTATCTTCTGCTGTTGCCTATATGCGTTCTCGGGGAGGATTCAATACATTGCCTCTTCTGGTGGCACTGATGGCTTATCCTAGCTCTGTATGGTTCTTGAATGGGAATGTGATCATTGTCGCTGTAGCCAAATTAATTTGCCTGACTTTTAACTCTTCAGAGTAACACCTATTCTGTGCAGTGAGCGCACACCCACCCTGAGACCAGCTTTGTGCCCGAGCACCAGTTCACCTGAGATCAATTATTAGTGACTAAGGAAAAACACAGAGTGTCTACCACAGATATGTTGAAATGTGACCTTCTTTCTAAAACCACAGTAATCAGACTCTTCTCTTTTCCTAGTTCATTCTTCTTTAGGGCCTGGGAGAGGTGTTACCTGCCACCTTGAGAAGAGGCTATATTAAGTATATCAGCATTCTTTTTACTGAGTTCTAACTTAGGTTGCTTGTTTTGTTTGTTTGTTGTTTTTTTTTTTCCTTTTTCTAGTCCTTAGGTATAGGGTCCATTACTCTGAGAGGTGCTTGAAAGATTATCAGAATTCATAACTTTTGACTATTTTCTTAACTAAGGCTAATGAGAAGCTGTTGTTGTTTAAACCTAGCTGACAATTAGGAATCACACAGCCAATTGTTTCTTCTACCCCTCAAAAATGTGGGATAGAGAATCAGAAAAGTGAGAAAACTGATGAGTTGAGATAAAGACAGTTCAATGTGACAGAAAGATAATAATTATTACAATAATTTTTAATAATTATAATAACAAATAACAAAAAAAGTGATGCACAAGCACAATTTCTCACCACTCACCGACTGATGCCCAGCCAATTCCTGAGCAGCTGTGCCTGGTCAGTGTTTCCTCTAGCTTTTTATGCTGAGCATGATGCCATACAGTATGGTCAGCTGGGGTCAGCTGTCCTTGCTCTTTCCCCTCTCAACTCTTTATGCCTTTCCAGTCTTCTCACTGACAGGGCATAAGAAGCTGATAAGTCCTTGACTTAACGTAAACACTACTTAGCACCTAAAACTTCAGTGTGTGATCAACATTACTCTCATACGAAATACAAACCTCTCCTGTACTAGCTACTTGGAAGAAAATTAACTCTATCCCAGCTAAATAACATGTGAAATCTTCTGCTACATGTAATTATGATTATGTCTTTCCTTGAAACAATATGCAGAAAGAATGCTTATGAAGTAGATGTTGGGCAACCCACCTCTTGGTCATGCAGGCTACATTTGATTTTTACTTCCACTGATTTTTTTCTTATTTCTTTTTTAAAACAGTTCTGCCTCAATAAGAAATTAAACATCACTTGATCCTAACAGGAAATTGAAAATTATCCGTATTCACTTTGACTTTTTATAACCATCCAAAATATTTTGAGAGAAAATATAGTATAATGTGTCTTTTCAAAGTTTTATTTCATCGAATCATAGAGTCATATAATTGTAGAATGATTTGGGTTAGAAGAGACCATGAGGATCATATAGTTCCAACCCGTCTGCCATGTTCAGGGATACTTCCCACTAGATCAGGTTGCTCAAAGCCCCATCCATCCTGGCCTTGAACACTTCCAGGCATTAGTTATGCACAATTTCTCCAGGCAACCAGTTCCACTAGATCACCAATATCATAGTGAAGAATTTATTTCTGTCTGAAATTTAAAGTCTGAACTTAACTTCTAGTTTACAACTGTTACCCCTCATCCTATCACTACACTGCCTGATAAAGGGTCCCTCCCCACCTTTCCTGTAGGCCCCCTTTTTATAATGAAAGGTCCCTACAGAGCCTTCTCTTGTCTAGGCAGAACAACCTCAGCTCTCTCAGCCTGTACTCATAGGGAAGATGCTTCAGCCCCTTGATCATCTTCATGATTCTCCTCTGGACTCACTCAAGTTTCGCAGTTTCTTTTGTAGTGTACTACGTAGTACACTTAAATATTACATCTAAGTTTTCCACATGAATTTTTTTCATTATTAGTAGTTGAGTGTGCATGTGAATAGAGTTCTGTGAAATTTAGAAAGTTCTAAAATGTTGGCCTCAGATGACAAATGGAAGGGAAGCAGCAGGCACATAATTTCTTCCATGAAAGTTGAAGCAGTTTGCCTATTCATCAAAAGAATTGATTATTCCAAAAACATACCTGCTAGGAATTTTATCCTAAACTTTTGTTTGATTTTTTGTTTGATTGTTGTTGTTTTTTCTCCAAACAGTTTAATAGCAATTTATGATTAGATATTTAGCAGTTTTGCTATACTGATATTTATTTTTCAGTCACGTCTCCTTTTAAATTTCACTTTTCAGAATTAAGACAAAGAGCACCAGTCTGTTTTGAAACAGCACTGATCCATTCCTCTGATCATGCTAGGAAACTTTTCTTCACGTGTTCTGGTTAGTTTCATTTTATTGAGCATGAGTCACCAGAATTCTGTAGAATAATCAACATCAGGACAGGGAACCATTTTATCTAGTAGTTACTTATCTGTAGTGGAAATTTTTCAATGAAGAGATTGTGGGAATTGTATTTTTCAGTATTATTTTTGAACATATATTTACTTTCACATAGAGAAGAGTGGAGTTTTTATCTTTTTCTGAATCATTTATTGTCCTACTCGAGTTTTGGGGACATTTCCATTCTATTTGCTTAATAGCCTAATCGTACTAGGACAAACTTCACAAAACTGAAAAATCAAAGAATTGTTTAGGTTGGAAAGGACTTCTTGAAACCATGAGGTCCAAGACCTTCTTGTTTGCCCCAGGAATACATTGTTAGCTCATAGTCAGCTTCTAGTTCACTGGAATCTCCAAGCCCTTCTCTGAGAGCTGCTTTCCAGCTGTTCAGCCTCCAGTGTGTAATGGTAGAGGACTTTGAATGTTCCCTTGTTGAATTGCATATAATTTCTCTAGCCTTTCAAGATCTTTCTGAACCACAGGTACTGCAATCATCTGATGTATCAGCCTTTCCTTCTGTCTTGGTAACAGCAGCAAACTTGCTGAGGGTGCATACCTTTCCATTATCAAGGTCATTAATGAAGATGCTTAACACTATTGGACAAAGTATTGAGTCCCTGTATCCAACACTAGTGGCTTATCTCCAGCTAGATGGTGTGCTACTGATCTCAATCCTCTGGACATAGACCTTAAATCAATTTTCAATCCATCTTGCTGTCCAGTTTATCTAACATGGAACTGTTTTCAGATTGTCTATGACAATGCCATGGGAGATGGTGTTAAAGGCTTCACTAAATCTGCTTTCCCTACTAGACATTTCATTGCAGAAACCTATCAGGTTGTAAAGCATCAGTTTCCCTTCATAAACCAATGCAGACTACTTTTGTTCATCTTATTTATCCAGGTTGTGCTTGGCTTTTTCACCTCCATCCCTGCAAGATCAGACATTATTTGTATACTGAGAAGAAAATTACAGAAGGAAACTGTTGTCCAGAGTTCTAGAGCCATGTCAGAATTGGATAGTTACAATTACTTTTTTCACAGCATCCACTGGGAACTGTCTGCTGCCTCTGCTGTACCTGAATCTTCTTGGTTTCAGGGGCATAAAAGATCTACAGAAAGGCCTAATGTCTGATAAAAAAATTGCTCAAGAATGAAAATTTTGCTTCTGCAAAAGAAAGTGATAAAACTCACACACTCTGGATTACTATTTTAACTTCTGTACTACTGAGAAAAAAAAAAAAAAGAGAGGTTTTTTTGCTTTCTGTTTGTGATTGTTTATTATAAAGCACAGTCAGGCACAAAAAAAAGAAACAATCCTATAAAGGAATAGAATGTGTTAGTGGCACAATGCCAGAGACAGTCCTTTCCAATTTCTGTTACTTATCATAAGACTTTCTGCCCAAGAAAGTCACTATGTGTACATCCTGTAATTCTCTGACATAAAATTAGTACAGACATGCAAAACAGATTGAATTCCTAAGGAATTTAAGTGTTTTGATGCCTCACACTTTTATAAACTGTGTAGGGAGTGGAAGTAGAAGTACAAATGGTACTTTTCCTGCCTCCCTTCTGTGACAGAAGAGGATGTGAGCACTTGCTATTTTAATCCCACTCTGGGTTTATATCTTCTTTTGAATATCTGACATTATTTCAGGTATCTAGGGTTTAGGGAAAGGGCATTGATTGCTTTTTTTTCTTCCTTTTAGTTCCTAGACATACATTATAATTTGTCATACAGTCAGAGCATAGAATCTTCTCTCGACAAATTCAAAGGGCATCCTGCTTTGATACATTCTTCTCCCCTGTGTATTCATTCTCTAAAAGAATAAACCATTCTAAAGCAATCTCCTCTCCAACTTTTTCTGTATTCATGTGCAGTATCATTTATGCAACTCTCCTTGTGGAAAAAAAATATTTCATTTGGAAGCTGTATTCCATTAAAAATTATTATCAGTTTCTGAAAATGAACTTCCTAACTTTGTACCACATATTAAAGATTTTCATCTTTCTGTCACTGATATTTTTTGGTTTTATCAAGGCAAACACTTGACCTGAACTCTTCACTGGAGGACATCTCAATGACATCTTGAAGAATCTTTTGAATTTATAGGCCGATTGATTTTGTCATAAAATTACCATATTGTAGAGGATGCTGTACATACCACAATATGTCTGCAGCATCTCATTTCCCATATAGACTGTAACAATTAATGAAATTCAAATAGAAATACTTTTAGACAATTGAATGACTGAAGCATGAAGATTCTTACTTGGAATGAGGTCTGAGAACAAAAAAAAAGCTACAAACAAAATAGGAATAAAAAAGCTTGGATTTCAAAGAATGCAGCAAGATGATGTGGAAACCTCAGAGACTGGTACAGATAGAACTGAGACCTAAAGGAACTCTGTTTCAACAGGAAGGCTGAGGGAGTCTGTAACAGCTACCAGCCATTTCCCTGAGTCATGCTCTGCAGAAGAGGTATGCATGTAGAGATTGTTAAACCTACCTACCTACATGTCTTTATGTTTATATGCTGATAAATAAAGAGGCGGACTGTGTTTAATCGTAGTTCTTCATCTGTTTGCTTGCTGACTCTTCTCCAAGGGGTACACTGTTGCTTCAGTGCACTTGTGTCTGAGATTCTGCAGTAAAGCACTGTATCTAAATAGCCTACAATAAAACATTACTTCTGTGGCTGAACATCCAGCTATAGGATCTCCAACTTAGATGACTTGTCTTAATCTCTCAAGCTCCAATTGGGGTCTATGCAGACTTCGGAGTGAAATACAGTGAGTGTGGTCTACAAGGCAGTAACTTTAGTATGCTCATAAGCTGTCAAGACTGAACCGAATTGCCTCATGCAATTCAAAGCTGCTTAAAACAGTCGTATAAGGTCCTCTTGGATAATTCACTAATACTGGCATCACAGTTTATGCTGGGGCTGAATCAAAAGTAGGAAATCCAGTTACTGGAGTCCTTAGTAACCTCTTCTGAAAGTTCACACAAAATGGCAGCAGTCAGAGAAAGCTCTGAGCTGAATTAACTCTGAGCAGGGTAGTAAAATTGAGAATTTTTGTTCCAACACCTATTAAGACATCCTTTTTTTTTTTTTTTTTTTTTTTCTTCCTTCCTTACACTTTTGACAAGCAAGGTGTAAGAGTAATACAAGGAAATCAGATTAATATTTAATTCTCCTAAATATCCCTATGGCCTTTTTCAGCTTTCATTATAAACTTTTTCACATGGCTACTAGGGAAGAATGCCAGCTTCATGTAACTATCTACATCTTATCATTTCAAAGGCTGTATATTTTTGGTTCCTCATCCAGTAAAAGGACATCCATACTAGCTTCTGCACAAGATCAGTTCAAACAGTATTTGGATTCCACCATGACTAATTGCAGAACATGAGTAGAGGAAGAGGGCAAGCATAAGACAGCTGTTGTGGACACATGGTTAGGTGCTAGCTATTTCCTTTCATGTTAAATAGGCTCAGCAGCATCTTTGTATGCCTGACATTAAATGTTTTTTGTAGATCTCATCTTTCAACTTTTTTCAGTGCCATTTTAATCCCTTCACATAACTTTTGCTGAGGTTATATGTACACACATTGATATGTATCCATTCAGAGTACTTTAAAAGAAAAGGAAAAAGGCAAATTTTTTGTTAATTTAGGATAAATATTTTGAAGGGTTTTGGGTCTTAAAAAATGTTAAGGTAAAAATGGAAAAGGTAGGCTGACATATAGAACATATTTTCAAACACATCTGTTAGCACATACATGTCCACTCACATATATTTGCATACACAAATGCCATCCTGTTTTCATTATTTCCTGGTGATGAAACCATTCAGAAAATGGGAGAGCACAGTGTGTATACTTATGGATCCTCTATGAAATTACCTTGTTTTCAACAAAACAAAAATGAGGTTTAAATCTTAATTATACGCAGGCATGAATAATGATTTTGAGAAACAAACCATAAAGGGATTTTTGCAAGCTGACCAGTAATTCCCATTTAGGATAAAAGTTATATTATAGTGTTGCCATAAGAAAGGGGAAAAAAAACTTCCAAGACAACTTTATGTGGGTAAAGTAGAGAAGAGTTCTTTTACTTATAGAATTT
>JAWWTY010000001.1:65022338-65045146 GCA_035222235.1 Margarornis squamiger | reverse complement strand
GCTAGCTACTCTATATGTGAGAAACTACCTAGAAGTATAAAAATCTTCAAATTCATGAAAACCCTAAGGCATCAATAGGGAAAGAGTCATGATTGAAATTAAAATCCTAATAATGTTTAATTACAATTAAATGCTTACAGTAGCATTATAACAATTTAGATAATGAGAATAAATTAGGCTTAATTTACCACTGCTAATCTAGAATAATAAATCAAAAGGCAGATTAAGAATTTTTTTTTTTGGTAATAAATTCCTAATGCTGAAAAGCCTTTCATTTAAATTAATTTTTAAAAGACATTTTAATGCATATAAAGGTTTCAATACATACATAACACTCAGTGGTGTTACTAATTGTCTAGCATTCTTATTCCTGAATCACAATAATACAAAAATGAACAACATTGTTGTTTTGGAAGTATGTAAGATGCAGCACAGATAAAATAGGGGACAAAACTATTGGAGAAAGAAGTTAATAGAACATTATTTTATGGCTTGCTTTGGAAGGACATATTAGAAATATTACTGGGTAACATTATTAGAAATATTACTGGGTAACATTATTACATGGCAAAATTCAATAGGTATTTACAGATTGGTTTATTTTTTATATGGTAGGAACATTCTGCAAAGGCCGCAGATACTTCCATAATATTCTCTTTTATTATTGATTATATATACATATATACATAGGCATACATATTTATGTGTCTATATATGCAGACTCATCTAGTTTAATTTAATATAATTGAAGAAATTTGGAGTAGATGCAGAAAATTAACTTAGAATAAGTTTAGAGTCTTTCACTATTTGCAACAGTTTTTTGACCATGCAGTTGTTTTTCATGTAGCTGCAAATACTCTTTATGGAGTATGCTTAATTAGTATATTTTCTTTCACATGGAAAAAATCTGGAATTCATGATATTCATCTAAGAGTATGAATTAATTGTATTGAATAGTTGGTTCAAAGTTTAAAATATACATAAAACCTGAAAATGTAAAACTATATTGGAAAAGCACAATACTAGCTCCATGAAATTCACAGGGATCTTGTTATAATTTTTCTAACGAGCATGTTTGCAAGTATCTGTACCATACATAGTGATACTTAGTATACCAAGCAGCTCAAAATTTATTCTGCATGATTGAATATTTAAGTATGTACTTATGATTATACATTATTTATATTTATAAATATAGTTATAACAAAGCACACCTACTTATATATGCTGGATGATGTATATTAGCTAACACTTTATTCACGAAAACACAGCAGACCTCAATCAGTGATGAGCAAGATATCAGGAAAAGAGAATGAGTATCAGCATTTAGTGTTCAATCAGCCTCTAGCAGTAAGATACAATTTTTTGGCACTTGGAAAATAATAAAATTAATGAATTTTAGTTATAGTGCTACAATTTATTTTTTTTTTGCCAAAAAGGTTTATGTATAATAAACAGTGTCATACCATAAATGTCTGCACAATCTCGTAATTATTTTCACTATAAAGATGTAATATCAATAAATTATTTTGCAGTTAATGCGTTGACACAGAGAGTTTAAATATTAAAACTGTAAATACTGCAAAATAAAAAACCCCTCTAACTCATCAAAAAACCTAAAATTTTCAGTGCAGTTTTGCTAAATAGTCACCTTAACATTTATAGTAGAAATCAAGCTCCAAAATATTTTATGAGTTTATAACTTTTTTAAGGGTCAACATATTCTTCAAACATTTGGATTTGACTTCAGGGAATGTTTCCTATTTTCTTAATTGATATGCATATCATATTAGTACAAGTGTACTCAGTATAATTGTTTTGATTGAGCCAGATATTGGTCTTTTAAAACACCTTAATTTTAGTTTTCTGTAAACTCTGGAAAATTAGGCTCTTTTTCATAAGTGCAACTGAATTGTCTGAACTCATTTTCATCCAAGAAATAATGAAAGAGGTTATCTTCATGACTCAGCTTTAGTCTACTAGATGCCAGTCTCTACTTTTCTGTCAATAAAACTGTCATCTGATTTCTCTTATTCTTCCTGCAATTTTTTTTTTTTTCAAAATTAAAGTAAAATCTAACATAGTCTTCCTTCTGCTACATAGTGAATTTCTTAATTTAAAACTAATGGTGTAAAATAATAATCCAGAATAAAACCCACAATATTTTAGCCTCTTTGCTGTAAAGTGTAGTGATACTGGAGTTAAGTCCGCTCATTCTGGGCATGAAAAAAAAAACCAAAAACAAACCATGTTTAAGTTATTTTCATTGCCCAGACAGAGTTTGTGCCATATTATCCTTTCAGAAGAAGATACCACAGTCACATTACAGGCAACTTGAAGGAAAGAAAGACTATGAAGTCACACTGTTAAATACTTTCCAGAGACAAAAAGAGTGGGATTCATCTGATGCGATGTAGATAGTTTTAATACAGATTCCCACAGCTGAGCTAGTAATGCTAACCTATATCTATAGCCAATAGAGAATGACAAGAACTTCCCTTGTTCTCAAGAACTTCTCATTATTCATCTCATCCCAAAGAACTCTATGATAAAGAAGTGATTTTAACTCTATTGACTGTACTGAGAACTTAGGGTACCAGCTTCTTTCAAGACACATATGTTGCAGGTGCCTACATTTTCTAGGTGAAATCTGTGTAAATAGTTAATTATTCTTCTGTCCAGATACAGAAAAAAAAAATAAACATGGTCCTTGTCTAGCAGTTCATCATTATCAGATGTGAATTATGTCAATTTCACTTCCTGCATCACTGAATATAAAATAGATTTATGATTCACAAATCTGTTTGCAAATGTAGTCTTTTTCTGATACATGGCTCTACATAATCATATTGTAGAAGTAGCTAATCATCACCATCTTCAAATCCAATGCCTTTTAAAATTTGATTTTTTTTAAAAAAATACTGAAATATTTTTTTTAATCAATTTGAAATAAATATATCCTTCATCTTTCTAAAGTATGACAAAAAGCAGATAGTGTCACTGTAGAAATGCATCTACTGCTTTCCTTGGCCATCTAAAGCTCGTGCAGCAGAAAGAACAGTAAGAATAAAAGGAGGCAGGCAGATGGCATTCATCCAGATGCAAATGGAATGCTCATCTCCTCTCAGTACTAAAAAGACCTGTGCAGTAAGAAGTCGTCATGCCTCCTTAAAGTAACAAACATTAATTTGGCTCATTAGGGGCACAAAACAAATCAGAGTTTTACTCTAATGTCATATCTCAGGATTTGAAGAAACAGGTTTATTGCATAAGTAATTCCTTTACCTTTTCAAAATAATTCTTTAAATATTTGCTTTATTACTTTATTTTTTATAAGGATAAGTTATATCTTGGCAGATTTCTTTCCGAAAAGCAGATTTCTAAGCCAATTGAGATGACAGAGAAAAGTTAAGGTTAATAAGGACAACATTTAGTAAATTGGAATCTTTCTACAGAAAAAAGAGTAACAGTGGTAGCTTTTTGTCATGAATAATTAGAGAACCTTGACAATATTTCTATGTTTAATAGTATTGATCTGCTTGGTCTTCCAGGAGGAAAGAGAGCTGAAGATTATATTGAAAAGCCATTAAAACAATTTGACCTGAATTAAAAGCAATTAAGAATTTCTGAAGGTTTTTAGGGTTCAGGGTTGTTGTTTGTTGTTTTGTTGTTTTTTTGGGTTTTTTTTAAGTTACTGAATATTTACTAAATATCATGGGGAGAGGAAAATATCACCATAGTATCCTAAGATTTATTAATTAATGATTCAGTTTTACAATGAATATCATGGTCATATACTGTATGACTTTGCAAGAAACAATGATGTTCCCCATTCTAGTTTTCTTAAGTATTTTTGGCTGTCTGACCAGTACTGCAAAAAATTTCACTCATCTTTCTGAGAGATGAAGTCTTTCAGGGATTACCTAATGAATCCTATTGAGACTAGTGTGAAATGAAAATGAAAAGTTACTAAGCCAAGAATAAGTTTTCATTCATTAGCATTGTTCATTCTGATACACGAGGCATGAAAACATTGTCTACCATTGCAGACTACTTAACCACAGGTATATTTTAAAGGGCTCAGTAAACCCTAAATACTAGAAGATAATTATTGACCTTAAATAGGTACATTATTAAGTCCTTCACTGAATTTTGAAAGAAAATGTCAAGAACAAAGCTCATCTGGGATTTTATTCGTACTTATTTGTGCAACAGGAGACTTTAAATTTAGCTTTCCTTACTCTATCAAAAATGCAGCTAGTACTCCCAGAGAAGAGCCAGGAACGACTATTTTAAATTTGTATTTTGGTGATGTTAACTTCATTTAAAAGACATTTCTGGTTTCATTAAACACTTATTTAGGAATAGAATGAGACATAAGTGATTTTACAGTATTGCCTATCATTTCCAGTTTTATATTATCTTATCTGAGAGTGGCTGTAGATAACACAATTGAGCACATGTAATAGCTCACCAGAAGGGAAGGTCACTTTTTCTTCTCCTATCTCCTGAATTCTCTTCTACTTTCCTTCTTATTTGTGTTGTCTTTTATGCTTGGCCAACTTCATAGTGAGCTGATTCAGTTTATTAATCTGGCAGAAAATGAACCTAAGAATTTTATATATATATATATATATTTGCAGGTTTAATGAGTTGAGGAATCTCCTGGCACACAGTGCACTTACAACTGCAGAGGAAGGAAAAGTTAGAGGCAGTGCCCCTTCTGTTGGCTGCACGTTGTAAAATCATCCCAGCTATGGAGTATAAGCACACCCTGAGCAACCTTTATTCAGCCTTTGTTCTGTGAAGACAACTGAAGCATTGCCTTCACGTTAAATACATGAACGGCTCATCTGAAGTGTAAGGACTTTATAGTGTGATTAAGTTAGTTTTATCCTGAAGTGTTTATGCTTTGTTCACACAGTGTTTGTACATTTATCTTTGAAGTCATTATTAATAGAAAGCAAAGTCAATGAAACTTTCAAAAATAAGCTAATTCTATGGGGTTTTTATCTTTAAAGACAAAAGAGTTGTATTTCCTTTTTGAATGCTTCTTTTCACTGTGCACTTGCCAGTGTTCGTGTCTGCAGGAGTGTGAGGAATTTACAGTAATAAATGTGGCAGTTTATTTAGGTCCCTTTTTTTTTTTTTTCTTGCATCAACAATTGGCAAAATGCCTAAGGGTAAAAAAGGAAACTGCGAATTAGACCTTTGTCAAGTGGAGTTAGTTCTAAAATTCATAAGGAAAGTGGGATTTGACAGAAAAGTAACATGATGAAAATTTTCTGTTTATAATCTCAAATCTCATTGACAGCACTTGCAAGCACAGATCCAGAATGCAAATTTCTAATTAGTGATACTCAGTAATGATTTCTAATGATAGCCCTAGGTGAGTTTGCTAGATTTCTTTGTGAACAATTATTGATCAGGGAAACACAGTGTTTGCAAATTAGTCCTTTCCCCCCATCCATAAGATTCATCTTGATGGGATGAGTATATCACTTTTCATCCTTCATTAAACACCTTTTCAAAAGGGCTGTTTGCTTACTTCCTTGTTTAGAAGCAAAACTTTCAAGACTAGAAGGAAATTCTGGTGTAATTACTGCTTCTCTTGGAGCATACAAATTGGTTATGCTGTGGTTTGAAGGTATAATAGAAGAGTTCCTTCACTGCAAAAGGCAAATTTGCCAACACTGGAATTTATAAGGAAAACAGATATCTTCCTTGTAAACAGAAACTGCCAGGACAGGTGTTGTGAAATGTGAGTCAGACTTACTGTGCCTAGTGATCATGTGTATGATCATCATATCAGGAATGAGTGGATTATATATTTAACTAATTATTACGGCTGTGAAGAATAAATATAGCAGATGGATTTACTGCTATTAAAATCACATTTTCTATTGTCAGTTTTCCCTTATCCATTTGTTCTGTTCACAAATAGGTCCTGACATTCAGTGCTATACCATAATGGCTTTTAAATGTTTATCAGTGTGAGTCACATTTCAGAGTGCTCTGGCTTTATATTTATCATTAGCACATGGAATCCTTTGCAAAGAACTAGCTCTGTAATCTAAGAATACATTAACAATGTCTTATACAGCGAAGCACTTTAGGGCAGTAGATGCCTCTTTATATTCACACATATGCATATCAAAGCACACATCAATGTTATCATATCTCATTGGTTTCATAAGGCTGCTGTCTCATACACTTTACAGTTTGGTCCTATAGAATGGAAAAGCAGGAATTCTATGTTTATTAGAAGAAGGAAGATATTGCTTCCAATGAAATGAAAAATGACACAGTTCTCTAGAATTTCAGTTCATCTCTTCTTAAAGACAAACCCCTTTTACTTATTCCAGTGCATATATGTGTGTGTGTGTGTGTGTGTGTACATGATTTTGTATATGTGTGTGTATCCATATAAGTGCATCTTTAAGTTATGAAATGTTGGAATTGTGTCATTATTTCCAGAACAAAGACTCTGTCTTAGAAAGAGCCAAATTAAAAGAAATTTTTTTATGGTTCTACTGCTGTCTTAAGAGCTTGAAGATTCAACTAGAGCAGTCTGAGTTAAAAGTTTACCTTCAGGTTCATGATCCATATAAATTAGCTGATAGGCTTCTACTTATGTTGTGAACTGTAACATCTGTATTTACTGGAAAGGCTTGTCAGAGCCTTTGGCAATGTCAAAATTTTCTTAAACTAAGGGCTTTCCTCGTTACATTTTGACATATGCATGCTCTGTTTAACAGTACAATTCCTGTGAATCACAAGAGTCATGCTGTCAAAGTAATAATACTGCCTTATAGGGTGGCACTATATTTCTTATATATGTCTACATAACTAATTGCTGTTTATGTAATAATATTCTAGTATAGTATAGTTACTAGGAAAATTCTCGTTAATTTGAGTAGGGCTGTGGCAATCTTTATTTTAAATATTCCCATATGGGCTGAGCAAATCCATAATTTTTGTTTTGAAGTACTAGTAGTTTTTATCCTTAACTATAAATAACTAAGACATCATCTAGGATTTTTATTCTTCCATATAAAACACTTGAAAATTTAGTACAGGTTCAACAAGAACAAGTATTGACTTCTACCTATAAAAACACATTTGAGTATGATGAATCATCACAGAGAGAAATACTAGTTCATCTACTAAAGCTTTCCTAGAGCTGGTAAATTAGAATTGCAGTATTTATCCTCTAGTTATTTAGTTAGTTGCAACTAGCATGTTTTTCTCTATGGTTTCCTCATAAATTGATTGATTTTATGCATCGTTTAGGGACCTTATCTTGTAATTCTAATTAAAACTAATCCAAAGTGATCAGGGTGAAAATTGTAATGGATATACCCTTAAACTGGTGCAACCCATGATTTGAGTTACAGAAATGGCTGTGTCAGGAATGATATAAACCAGTAGAGGAGAATCCTTATACAGCAGTGGCATAACCTGAGCTGTTTTTGCTGCTCAGTAACTCCACACAAAACCCCACACCTCATCTCTCCTATCCTGTGTGACCACTGTAACAGATGGAGCCCAAAGTCATGGACTAAATGAACTCAGTGGATATTTTTTGAACATTTGTGGAAATTCTATGGGCATTTAATGGACATTTTAAGGATATTTACAGAGTTGATACACAGACTAAGAGAATGATACCTGTGTATTATATCATAGGATGAGAAGGGAGGTACTTGTCAATGAGATTGTATGGGATAGGGAGGTGTCTGAGAATGTTGCATATAGTATCAAAAAAGTGGGGGGGATATTGTTCTGGTTTTTCTGGGATAGAGTTAAGTTTCTTCATAGTAGCTGGTACAATGCTGTGTTTTTAATTTAGGATGAGAATAACGTTTCTAAGCACTGTTTATACAATCAAGACTTTTTCTGCTTCTCATAACATCTCACTAGTGTGTAAGCTGGGGGTGCACAAGGAATTGGGAGTGGACACAGCCAGGCCAGCTGACGCCAGCTGACCAAAGGGATGTTCCATATCATATTGGTGCTATGCTCAGCAATAAAAGCATGGAGAAAGAAGAAGGAAGGAAGGTAAATTTAGAACAATGACACTGGTCTTCCCAAGTCACTGTTACATGTGATGGAGCCCTGCTTTCCTGGAGATGTCTGAACACCTGTTAGCCCATGGGAAATGGTGAATGGATTCCTTTTTTTTTTTGCATTGTTTGCATATGAGGCTTTTGCTCTACTTATTAAACTGTCTATATCTCAACCCTTGAGTTTTCTCACTTCTACTCTTCCAATTCTCTTTCCCATTCCACTGGGAATCGAGTTAGTAAGTAGTAGTAATGGCTGTGTGTCATTTAGTTTCTGGATGGGGTTAAACCATTACACCGTTTGAACTCAAGCATGTGCTTTCAGCCTCACTGCTTTTTTGTCATATTCTTGTACCCCATTTTTCATTTCCAGGTGTTTATCCAGACTGTCAAGTATTTACAACTTGGGTGAGAGGCCCCGGCTCCAAGTCTGGTCTTGCTCCTTGTCTACGAAGTTGTCTGTCTGTGTAACAGAAAGTTGCTCACGTGAGTCTGAGGCCAGATGTGGACCTATATCTGCATTTTGATAAAATTCCCAGAAGGGTATTGATTTCTGTGCAGAGGAAACATACTCAGACTAATGAAGAATGACAACGAAGGATTTTTTTTAAAAAGGAACTAGAAAACATCAAGATAATGAATCATGTTTACTGTATGTTTCTTTTTGAACTCTAAAAAGATACCTAATTAGTCTTTAAAAAAAAAATGAATTAGAGGTGCACTTCAGACTTTTAAATCATGAATATGATGCATGGATGATTTTGTTCCTTAGAAAAGAATATTGTAATTATGTTCCTATATTTTTAAAAAATAAATCATCTATTTTACCTTAACCAAAATCTGTGCCAATATCTTCATCTCTGGGTATATTTATAATATTAAAACAATTCCTAATTAGACATAGAGAAGGTACTAAATACATTCTGAATGCTCTAGAGCAAGTTACCAACCCTTTACTTGGAGCTAGCCATCTGAAAAACTAAAAAAAAAACAAGCAAGAAACAGTAATGGTTGAATCTCTGGGATGAGAAAGTTGAAAATACTAACACCAAAATATTGGGGAAGAAAGTCAGTTATTAACAGATGGAGACTTGAAGGGATTATCCAGCAAACCCTGGACAACAGAAACTGAGAGAAGTTTCTCCCATTGATAAGACAAGAGCCTGCCATGAGAAGATTCCTTTAGGATTAGGACTCTTTACAGTTCTCTTTGTGCCCCTCGGTCCTATATATTATAAAGTGAGTGTTCAATAAAAGTTTCAGCTTTCTGCCCCCAAAGATGGAATATGTAGGTTATTGACTGTCCACAACAAAATATATGAAAAAAGAGTGTGATAGCTAGTGTTGTAAAGAATATAGAAGTGATTAAAATATGATTCTTGAATAAATTCTTCTGCAAAGAGAAACTTGAAAAACTCTTTTCTTATTTTTAATCTCCACGAATATTAATGAGCTTGTTAATAACACAGAAAATATACTAACCATATTTCTGGATTACTTGATTTAATGAAATCAAGCTTTCTTAAAGAATTTAAAATCTCTATGCCAGGATAATTACTGAATAGGAATAAGAACAATAACAACTGAAGTCTAGACTTGTTATTATAATAAATACCTGCAGTCATGATAGAATAATAAAGATAGCCCTACATAGCAAAATCCCTTCAATTTAAAACTTAGTTCAAAAATCAGACTCAGATTCTGACTTACATGAAGAGAACAGCCCAAAGTCAAAACCATTCCACCAACCAACCACTACCAACAAATAAGTGAAAAACAACCAACCAAACAATAAAAGTTAAATTATTTCCATGTCTGTTAATAACAGCAGCCACCAGCTCTCTGCCCCTAGAAGAGGCCCAAACCTGAAGTGCAATTCCAAGGATTAGTAATTAATAGTGACTTCTGATCTAAAACTGATTGTTCACTGACAGATTTGTAGAATGACAAAGTAGTTCTGCCAGTGTTAAAAAGTCACTTAGATTAATCAGAGTCGTCAAACACAGAGCCCCATAAAAATGCTCTTGGTAGAGCTGGAAATGTTACAACAGTCTGTATTACTCCTTTGTTACAGTCATAATTTTTAAACCATCTGTGCTGAAGTATATAGCGGAAAATCATATCAGGAAAAAAGGTAACTGAAAATAGACAAAGGTACTTGCTTATTTGTTCCTTTCCTGACTTGCTTCAGATATTTCTAAATATTCTGAGGAGTTGACCAACTAAAAAAGTTGTAGAATTTTACGTTGTGTTGAAATGTTTTTCAACATTTTCCAAGATTTTTTTATGCATTCCTATTAATAGTACTGTATAATTGTGCAGGCTTATATGAGAGAAGCTATGAACAATTGTAGAAACTTGCTAAATATAGAGTGCTGAATTATTAAGTTTCTTGAGAAAAACACTGAAAGTAAACCTGTTATTGTAAGCTATTCTCTTGTAATGCATTTATTTTTGCACTAGACATGAATATTTTTTGTAGTTTGTAAGCTTTAATGATTGAAAATATTTACTGCTGCTAATTACTTACTACACATATTTTAAACAGGGACTGCTTTAATTTTATTACATGCAAAAAAAATCCATCCTTTCTAGTTAAGAATCTCTGTTGAAGTTATTTATAAATATATATGCACATGTGTTAACAAGAGAGACTGTAATGAGTTTGCTCACAACACATATAATATGCAAAAAGAAAATAAATTATTGGTTTGGAGACTACAAAAAATCTGAACATACTATCAGATTATCTTGTTATATAAAGAGATGATATAGACATTTATTATTAAAGTTCTGAGAAATGGTTCATTCTCGTGTCTGCAATGAAAAACTAGTATGAAAGAACAAAAATGCTTATTTTGTGATCCAACATTACTGCTGCAAAGTACTGCATCCATAACATTTTTTATCTATAGTGCATATCCATCTGTAGTTATCACAAGAAGTGTCAATGTTGTTTATTTGGGTTAGATAGTTACATTCAGTTCAGTTACTACTAATTTTTTTTTTTTTTTTCTAAATTAGTATATCAATCTATCTAGGGTGTTAACAATATGCTTTTTAATAGCTAATTTTTTTTGTGAATATTGATGGGAAACTTTTCCATTTTATTAATGCAATGAGTGACACTCAATTACTGGTGACTAAGCAATAATATTTATAGCATTCTTTTTTTTTTTTTTAAGAGATTCTATCTGTGAAGCAGTAATTCAGCTAACTACAGACCATCAGTCTGAGTGTAACAAATTTCATCAGTTTTACAATAAAGGCACTTACAGCAACTTCTCCTATGATTCAGCTTCATTTTATAAGCCAATTGGATCAGTTTTCCTTGAGTTCACTGTATAGCCAATGGGTAAAGGAGGAAGGAGGCCTTGGAAGCCTTGAGTTAAAAATCCTATTTCCCTATATTTGAAATGTAGTTGTTTCCTAAGTAATCAGTATTTCTGCCCAGAGAAGTAGTTTTTCAGACTTGCTTCATATTTTTTAAATAGTCTTAAATTTCATAACTTTAAATTCTGTACACAGCCACTTGGAAGTAATATTTCTCACTTGTATAAGAAATGTGTGACTGAAGCTTTAGCTGTATAAGTACTTCATGCACTTGAAAAAACCTGGATAGCAATTGACTAGTAATTGTTGATTCATGATAAAGTCAAAAAGCAGAAATCTCCTTTAAGACAGATAAACAATTATTTCTTTCAAAGCAAGAATTGTATTCACCCTAAAAGTTAGCATCAAAGTATCTCTATCATTTTCTGTACAGCACAAACTGAATTTCTGTCTTTGTAGTTACCTGAAACTTTTGCCGCAGCAGGACAAACTCTGAGTCTCTTTCTACTTTATTTTACAGATGTTCATATTGTGAAAAAAAAACCTGCTGGGAAGAAGAATGTAAGTCCTTGATAGATGCATCCTATGGAGCTATTTATTCCTGGATGCAAGTGTACTCTGCACATGTGTTTTCTCAGGTGAGTATTTCATCATATGTGATTACTACTGTTGAGAGAATCTCTTGGTGTGACCTCAGTGATTCACTTTTCTGTCTTGGGTTTACTTTGCCAATTGATCACCTTCTAATATTTTTCCATGGTTAGAGGACAGAGTAAGATCAGTAAACATAACTTACAGAAGTCAGGAATCTAAAGCATATGGCATATGAAAGAAGAAAATGCCTTCAGTTTATGTAATGACAAAGATAAATGTTCATCACTCCGGTGAAACTGACATTAATTGGCAGTCTGTAGGTCAGAACTTCATGAGCCTGTTCTTAAAAAAACAAAAAAAATAAAAAAATTGCCTGTATGCAGACCTAGATTTGCATGCATGAGTAAACAGGTGTATAAAGAGGACACTCCATACTCCTCTTGCATAGATGTAGCTACTGGACTTCTGGGCTTACTGGACTTCTGTAGGAAGGTATAGAACTTAGATAAGGTGTTTGCATGCCTAAGAGTAAAAGAGTGAATGTTACAAGAAGAACTTGGACAAATGTCTCTAACCATATTTCCAATCTAATTGCAGAACCAGAAAACAGTTGAAGTTGGAAGACATCTCTGGAGATCCTCTGTCCAATGTCTAGGTTCACAGCAAAGACAGGTGGAACAGGTTGCTCAGGACCATGTCCATTCAAGTTTTGAATATCTCCAAGGGTATATATAATTACTCTGGCAATCTGCTCTGGTGTTTGAACACTGTCAGTCACAAAAAAAAAAAAAAAAAAAAAAAAAGGTTTTCTTGGATTCACATGGAATTTCTTGAGACTTTTCTTCTCCAGGCTGAACAGTCCCAGCTGTCTCAGCCTTTCCTCATATGATAGGCGCTGCAGTCCCTTAACCAATTTTGTGTCCCTTTGCTGGATATCCTCAAGTAGTTCCATATATCTCCTGTACCCATGTCATGGTTTAGAAGCGGTACTTCCCAATTTAGTTCTCTCACTGAAACTCCAAACCACACTGCCACTCATTAAGTCCCCTTCCCCTCCTCTGCTACCACCCGGCCTCCACAGATGGCTGGAGAGGAGAATTGGATGCACAAAAGGCAAAGTTCATGGGTTGAGATAAGAATAATTTACTGGAAACAGCAATGAGATAGGAAAACAAACAGTAACAGCAAAAATATTAATATCAAAAGTGGACAAGAGATGGTGATGCAAAATATTCACTGAGCCCAAAGCAACAGAATGTGACTGCAGTGATGCACCACCCTGACTGCTCTCTCCATCATGTTTGCTCCCAATCAGAAGCCTTCTTCTTGAAAACCAGTCCCTTCCCTGCCCCCACTGCCCAGCAATGAGGCAGTATTGATTAACATCTCAGTTCCGGCCACAGCCCCTCAGCCAAAAAGTATAGGCATAATTTAAGCAAGGATGTGACTAGAAGGACCTTGGAAGAACTATATCTGTAATTATATTTCCAATCTTATCATTCAGGGGAAAAGACAGAATAATAAAAGAGAAAACACTAGAGTTACTGAGGCTCTGGACCAGCAGGCCTGAGGAGGAGCAGAAGGGTATAAAAGGCAGACACAATCTGGTGAGGAGAAACTTCAAGATAAGAAGGGGAAAAAAGAATATGTCAAATCAAGTCGGGTGTGAGCAAAAATCCAAAGTCTTAGTACTGTAAACACTGAGGGATTGCAAGTACTCTGGAAATAAATAAGTAATGTATGAACTCTGAGCATCATGAATACAGGCAGTTTCAAGAGAGACAGTGGACAAGAGAGCAACTCACAACCTCTCTGCTCATTTCTTCATTCCATATTTTGATTTTGCTGTAAAAGTTCAAGGAGATTAGTATTTTGAACATGATGGTTCAAATTTATTCATTAATTATTTGTTTTAGAACATTTTCACACCATGCAAAGATTTACCATTTTACCTTATGATAATTACACTCACTATCAAAGAAGGAAACAGATGTTCTATGCAGATAAATTATGTTTTTCAACAGAGAAAATGTAGAGGTTTTTCAGGTAATATAGTATTCTAAGTGGAATATATCCCAGCTAATTGCAGGTATCTGGAAGTTGAATGTCTATAGCTAGTAAGCTCAGTTTATAGCTATGACAGAAGAAATAATTTTTGTCTTTGGTGCCTATCTCAGGGTGAGATAAATTGTGCTTGGGTTATGCCTGAATTTCTGTGGACTGTGACAAAAGATGACTGGGCTAAAAAAGTTAGCTGTCTAACTTTTAGACATCTCAGAATAGATGTGTTAAATTTGTTTAACTACAGAGTACAGGCAGGAGGAGGAGCCCTGTATCAACTGTCTCTATTGAAGCAGAGCTTTATTAGATCAGAAAATGTGAGATTTGTTCAGAATTTTATAGTCACAATTAGAGGATATGCTGCCCTAAAATTACTTTTCCGTATTTCATTCCCTCATGAAGATTTGAAAGAGACTGAAAAAAAAAAGAGGAAAAAAAATAGACTTCATACCAATTATCAGTTTTGTGGGAGGCTTCAGAAGGACAGTCATGTCTCCATAATTCAGACAACCTCCATTAAAAGTAAGGGGCCTAAATTGCTAAAAATCTTATTTCTTTAAATTACAATCTGGTGGCATTGTGTAATTCTGTTTTCACTGCCTCCGAATGTCTCAGAAATACAGAAGGAAGATCTATGAAACTAGAATTGTGTCTGTTGGTGTGGATCATCTTCAGAATGCTATCATTCTCTATGCAACTATAAATACATTAAGATGCAGCAATAAAGATAAATAAGCCTTTTCTTTTCCTGTTCTATTCTTCTCCAGTTACTTTCATACCAATTAACATCCAGCCTTCCATAAATGTGTGTATCAACAGAGTCTCTCTTTTTTAAAGCAAGTATCTTCCCAATTGCCATCTTTTTTGACTCTTACTTTTTGTTTTTTAAAGGAAATAAAATAAATTATTTTATTTATCTAGTGTAGTTATGAAGGACGTTAGAGGAGTAGGAAGTCCAATGCTCTGCCAAACCATCTACAACTTTGTGCAGCATAATTATTTTAGTTCTTTGGAGTTTCAGATTTTCTTTCAGTAGTGAATTAAGGGTATAATAAATACATGTTTGTCAGTTTAGTGAAGAGTTTCCCTTAGTTCATTTTTCATTTTGCTTTTATATAAACAGATACGCAAGGTATAAGTAGAAGAATCATGGTCAAGGATGCATAAAAACACGTTACTGTACAATATTATTGTGAACTTGCTACTACAAGTTTCATCCACTTATACTGAGAAAACGACTATTTTTTAAACCTCACCCTTGACAAGGAGAAAAAAAAAACAAACCCTCAAACCACCAACCAAACAAACAAAAGAGAAAAAAAATCTAAACAAGATATCACTTAATGCGAAAAAAATCTGCAACAGCAGATTCTTGAAGCATTGGAACAATGAATATTGTATAAAAGTTAGTAATATCACAAAAAGCATAGCGTCCTTGGAACGTTTGAGAAATTATGAATTTGTGTGACCAGAGGAAGAAAGTGAGATTTCAATGCCTTGAAAGAAAAAACAGAGAAAATGAAATAAATTACTATGAAAAATATATAAGGCAAGAGAAAACTGGATAATAAAGTGTGATGAAAGGCATTATATAAAAATAAAATCCCAAAAAGGATTGTGATGATAATGAAGAAACTAGAAAATTAACAGCAAGAGAAATATTTATAAGTGAGGGCAAAAATTAGTAGCTATAACCAGAAGCTAAATTAGTTTCAAATAATTGTGGGAGCATGCATAGATGCATCTGTATTACACAGACATTACTAGCTGCACAAATGCAACTCCATATGCAAAAGTACAACTTTTCAAGGCCTCCTTATTTAATCCTAGGATAAGATAATCATGAAGACCTGGACTGCAGGTTCTGCTGTAAATAACAGTCCAAGAAAATAAAAGAAAAAGAAGAAAATTTATCACCAAGGAAGAAGTTGATAAATAATGTAGAATCTTAAAGCTAATAACACTGTAATATATAGGAGACCTTGTGACCAGAAAGACTTCTGACAAACATAATCAATATTGACCTCAAGAGAAAGAATTCCCTTCCATCACCAATCCACACTGCCAGAATGACACATCCAAATAAGATCCCTAGTATTTTTAAAAAAACCCACGGTGTTAAGGGCTCCCATTGAAATAGTCCCAGGTCACAAATTTAGTTTATTTTTGCAGAAGAACCAGCTGATTTCAGGCACAGATGCAGCATGGTCAATGACTAAGGAAGAATATATAGAAGGGGAAAAAAAAAAAAAAAAAAAAAAAAAGTATAGCAACTACATAGACATCCATAAAGTATTTTATTATTTGTTTCAGGGAGCAATTTAATTGGTGATGAAGCAGCAAATGTCAGTAAGAGAATAACTGTGATCTTGAATATGTTCCAAGGGACATGAGGGCATGCAGGAATATTGAGTGACTTTGCATAGTAGTCCAAGTAAGAGAAGTATGTATCCTCTTTTACATTTTACAAGATTCATATTCATTGGAAGAACAACCTCCAATCAGAGGAAAAAAATAGACTTTTAAGAAGAGAAAGATTACCTCTAACAAGAAAACAAGACATGTGTAACTGCTCAAAAAGATAAAGTAATAACAGGAAAAAAGTCTTTGAAATCCTTAATTTTAAATACTAAAAAAACCTGTAGAGAACACAGAATGTATGACACAAGTAAAGAAACAGAACAGAAATTTTAAACCAAATATAAATAATTAGAATGCAATCATCCTAAACTCCCTGTGCAGCTGAAGGAAAGAAAGATGCACTTTTTAGAATTAATTTATGTCACATTACTATAGACATCCAACTGTATCTGACATGCTACTTCTTACAAGCACTATTTTCCCCTCCTTAGACTTGAACAGAGTCAAGGATGGATACCTCAGATTTAAAAACCTGTACTGTAGGTGACTAAAATTAACTGAGTGGAGCTAAATAAGCATGAAGTCAAAATGAAGTCATTACACAGACCAGGCCTACTTGTTAACATTATTAAAATTACAAGGGATTGCAGCCAATATTCTAAAATTAAGTCCATATGACATTCCCAAATTTGGATGGGAAAACACCTATTCATCTGGATAATGAAGCCTTTGTGGAACTGTTTACCAGCACTTCAGAAAGAGATTAAACTATTATTAAAGTCGTATATAAAAACAGGTAAAAGAATCTTTTCAAAGTCAACGGTACATTCTTATTGTGTATAAACAAGCAGAGTGTAATAGTCCATCACATAGAAAAACCTGTCAAAATTAACTGTGCTGCATGAGCAGAGAAGGTCAGAGACAATCTGCTCAAATTTGTCAGCAATTTTCAGACTGGGAATATTTTATCCCAAATACATCACATGTAGATGGAGAAACATACATACATTTATGTATACATGTAAAACTATAAAAGTGGTAGTTGATTAGGCTGCAAATAAAACAAACATGATAACTTCTCATTAATATAACAGTCTTAGATCAGAAAGAAAAAAATCACAACAGCACATACAGGTTATTAATTCTTGCATGATTCTTCCCTGTAGCAACACTGCCAAGTGACCTCTTCTGCTTTCTGTGGTATACACTTCAGAGTATGCTTAATTCCTTGGATCACTTTGTAGCTTTTCCACGTAAACATAAAAGAAATAGTTTTTTAAAAAAAAAAAAATCAGTGATACTTTTCTTTTTATTCCTTTCAGAATTTATTTATTTATTTATTTTTTTTTTTTAATGCTAGCTACATATAGTCTAGTAGATAAAATGGGTTCAGGGCAAAGGTTTGATGATGTTTGTAATTATCCATGCTGTTTATTTTTTTCTTTATCTTTCTTGCATGCTTACATGGCTTTAGCCCAAACCATCCAATTTGCATAAATATCTAGCCAGTGTTACTAACAGTGTTTCTAGAAACTATTCCCCATACCCTGTTTAAGTCTGGCCGCCCTGCTTTGTTAGGAAAGAAAATTTAGGCATGTGAAGCTAGGCTCATGTCAGTTTGTCTTAGGGCCAGAGATGAAGCCCTAATTTGTCTGTAAATTTTTAAAGAAATAAATGTAGCCTTACTTCTGTGATGTCTGTCAAATAAATGAGAAAAGTAGTGTCCCTCCTTTATTCTATTTTAGCAAAGTGTCTTTACCTTTCTTATATTTTAAATGAATGAAACTCTGAGATGTACCTGATAGGAAAGTAGTAATAGACTTACCCCAAAATACAAACTGATCAGAGGTGCAATGCCATTAAGACCATTTCTCAAGTGAGCTCCGTGTAGCAAAATATGGGTCTGTCCAAGGGAATCATACTCTATTTTTTATTAATTAGCAGAGTAAAATAAAGACTAAATTAGATAAATTAGCTGAATTAGCTAAACTTTTTCAGAGTAATACAATACAGTATGACTATGAATTAAAACTCAGCCGGTGCTCAATTCCACAGGGTAACGAAAAAGAAGATTTTTCTCATTGAATTATTTACCTAAAATAAAAATTATTAATATAACCTTATTATGACAAGCATATGTTCTTCTACTTTCCATTGACATTATACAGTGGCTGCAAGGTAGATAATTTGTTGATGGTTTCATTGATAATGACACAAATTATTGTCATGTATGAACACCATTACTTTTATTGAAAAAGTTCTGTTATTATTGTCATCATAGTGGGTTTTGAAACATGAAGACAACCTGGTCATATTTGTCAGAGCCTGGAATTCCATAAACAGAAGTTTTACCACATCTACATCAACATTTTCATCTCAAATGAGAAACTAGCCAATAAAGCATCTAGTCCAAATATTGTTTTTCTAAGTAGTTGGTTGTTAGTTAGGATGGATAGTGAGGGTGTTAGGGGTAGCACATCAACTATTTTAAATACATTTATTAAATTAGTTTTAAAGCATGTACTCTAATACATTATAATTCTGTGCATATATTTTACACATTTTTAATCTTAAATAATTTTTATGTATGTAAGGGCTGCAGAAATGTACACCTGATACAAATGTCCCAGACTAAATGAAACAAAGCACTTTCTTTAAAAAAAAAAAAAAAAAAAAAAAAAAAGAAGGAGCAATTTCCCTCTCATTCAGAAAGATTAAGATGGTCACCCATGCCATCAAAAAAGAGTAATCATGTCACGCCAGACTAGAATTAACTCCATTATATGTGTGTCTTTTAAAATACACCCCTCACAGACTACTTTCTAGTTAAAGTGAGAAACTTCTAAGAGAAAGAACAGGAGAAATTTGAGATTCCTTGACCTCCAGATGCCAGTCCAGAATTACACTGGTTTCCCATGTATCATGTACATATATACAAATATGTTTCCAGCTGCATGTGGATACCTCAGTTGCTAGACCTCCACAAGGTGTTACATGTATTTCAGATATTGAAATTCACTGTAGGAATATATGGATGAGGGAGATTTCTAAATTCTCAGAAAATATTTAAGCTTAGATTTAGTTGCCTAAAGAAATGCTTGAATTGTCATTTGACACACCCTGAGATACTCTACCCAGCCTATGGTTTTCACTGCAGGAAGATAAATTTTCTCCTGGAAGTCTTGTGTCACATCTTCCTGGTGAATATGCCTTAGGTTCTCGAGAATATGTCAAATTGCTCTACATGCCAATATGCAAACAACAAACCCAGTGAATTTTCTTTTTTTTTTTTTTCAGTCTAAAAAACTGTTCATCTCACTTAATGCAGTATAAAATCAATAACTCTCTAGATTCTGGAGATGTGCTGACTATACCTTCATTGCTTGTAATGATGGTTTAGCCATCTACCCTAAAGGTAGAGAGCTCTCATAGTCACATAAATTTAGGTGTCTGAACATGGGAGAAAATTTCATCCCAAATGGATTTCACTTATTGCAGGAATTGTAGAGATTTGTCAACAAATCAAACAAGTGGTGCCTTTATTATTTCAAGCCAACACCCTTGTTACAAGAATTAACAGCCCTAACTATAGCTGTTTTCTAGTGTAAGGTAAAGGTTTGGTTACATATATATGAATTAGTCTGAAGTATTGATGGCACCTCAATGTAACTTAATGTTCAAATGTAGAGTTTGCTTAAAATTTAATTTTTCTTGATCTCTATTTCACACTAATCATATATATGTCTAACTAAACCTAAACATATATTTCGTTATATTTAACGAATTTAATTCTGCAATTCTTGATAAATCTCCATTTTATTAAAAGATGGAAAACAGTTTTTCAGCTGGTTGTTAGAAAGCAAAATAATGCTGCATACGTTATTTATGCAAATTACCTTACTTTAATTTTAACAGAAAAAAAAAAAAGAAGAAAACTCTTTGAGGAATTAAATACACTGGCTTTTAATACAGAATGACTTACTCTTGAGTGAGGAAAAAAACACAGGTGTTATAAACATTAAGAGCAGTAATACATATATATTTTCCCTCATGCCCTATAACTTGTACTCACCATATCTACTCAGTCAGACTTGCATTTCTGAAGGAATCATTACAGGTCTTATGGTATAATATTTTAGTCCTTCACAAATCCTGTAGGACAATGTTACATGTGGTTTAGTCTTATAGGATTACCTCACAGTCATCTAGAAATCCCTTTAATCCATCAGAAAATCCTTAGGATTGTTTTGTGAAGGCACAAAGGGATGTAGCTCTGACCAAGCCTGCTTCTCTCACAAAGCACTTCCCTCAGGATGTGAGAATAACATCCACAATTTCATGCAATATTGGTGGTATTTTCCATTTCAGTTTAATAAACTCTTTTGTTTTTATGGTTTGAATTCAAGCACAGAAAATATGTAAAGGCTTACATTAGCTCAATTTATTGAATAATTTAAGGTGGCCTGTTGTGTGTAAGATTCTAAAAAAGATAATTCATTTGCCAAGTAGTTGTAACTGTAATAAGATTCAAGTTTAAATAAAAGTGATCCCTCTGACATCTATAATCATGACCAGATTGAACTCTAACCTAGATTTATGAGTAAATGCCTTTCTTGAATACAATTAATAAATTCAGCTACCATCAGTCTTTAATAGACAACAATTATATACAGAGAGAGTCTGGTAACACATAGCAAAAATATATATGTATATGATGTATATATGCACACAGTAAGAGATAGATGATTCATTAAAAGGAAGACTAATTTCTCTAATTAATTGCATTTTTATATTTATCACTGAAAAAGTTTTGAAAAAAACTTCAAAAGTTTTTTGAAGAGTTTGAGGATATATATGTATGCATATGTATTTATACATATTTATATATGTATACATATGTATTTATACATATACATATATATGTATATTATACATATATATTTACCTTTGGGTAGTGTCCTGGTATGCAGGGATGTGGTTTGTAAAATCTATCTGGAGTTTCATCTGCTGAAGGATTTGAAGAACAAGAAGAATTTTTATAGGTACAGTCACAGCAAAAGAGAAACCAAGAAAAATGTGGGCCTGCTGCTAAACTAGACAGACAACCTGGACAAAGACACCAGAAAAAAACTGTAGTGCTCTTCAGACTACTCTTTATTGGTAGACTTGCATCCAGAAACCCTACATCCCTGAGGCCCAAGGACAAGTCTGGAGACAGGAAGACTTCCTTCTTCTTGAAGTAAGCTAATGAAGACTTACTTAAAGGTGGAGAAAGATGAAATTAGGGAATATTTACTGAAACTATCTGTAAGGAAGAACTTCATAAGGTACACTAACAAGTGCAGAAGAAGCCGACCAATGTCTTTGTGGGGCTACTCTTGATCATATTTGAAAGAACATGGAGGTCAGGATATTCCCAAAAACTAGAAGAGGGCAAATAACACATCTCTCCTCAAGAAGGACAAAGAGGAAGATTTAGGTAACTTCAAGACAGAAGCTCCAGCTCAGCTATGGGAAAGCAATGGCACAAGTAATCCTGTAAACCATTTTCAAACACATGAAGGACAAGAAGGTGATTTGGAGTAGTTAGCATGGATTCCACAAAGAGATGTCATGTATGACCAACCTAATAGCGTTTTATGATGAGCTGTCTGGCTTGGTGGATGAGGGAAGAGTAGTGGATGTTGTATATTTAGGGAAATATTCAGGGAAGTGTTGTACACTGTATCCCCTACTATCCTCATTGATGAAGTGATAAAATAAGGGCTATATAAGTGCACAGTGAGATGGACTAAAATATGTCTAAACTCCTGGGCTCAAATGGTTCTCATCAGCAGTATAAAGTGCAGTTGTAGCCCAGTCATTAGTGGTGCACCTCAGGGGATGATACTGCAGCAATGCTTTTCAGCATTTTCATTAAACACCTTGATGTACCCTTAGCAAATCTGTAGGTGCTAGAAAAACGTGAGGACTGAGTTATACACCAGATGGTTGTAATGTCACCAGAGGGACCTCAACAGGCTGAAGAAATATTCTGACAGGAATCTGATGAAATCTATTCAAAGAAAATGCAAAGTCCTATACCTTGCAAAGAATAATACCATGCACCATTATAGGTTTGGGGCTAACAGACTAGAAAGTAGCTTGATAGAAAAGACCCTGGTGGTCCTAGACGAACATAAATCAATGTTCCCCACTGCAAAGAGGATGACAGTGTCTTGGGCTGTGTTAAGAACATTGCCATCAGGTTAACTTACATAATCCTTTTTTGCTCAGCCTTGGCAAGACATGATGTGGAGTGTTGTGTACTGTGGGGAAACCGGTCGAGGACTTTGATGAGTGGAGAGAGGCTCAGGGAAGGTCGGATGGCCTTACCCTGCCCATGGACAGGTT
>JAWWTY010000001.1:64973053-65022238 GCA_035222235.1 Margarornis squamiger | reverse complement strand
GTCGTGTTCAGCCCCTTTCTCCGCCTCCTTTCCAGAACCCTCTACCCTCACCTTATATAAGTCTGTTGCCCCCCCCAGTAAAGTGTTCACTGCTGTTCCAACATCTCCTCGCGTGGACCTCTCCTTCTTCCCCGGGCTGAACGCATCATAGTGTACACTTCTGGACTCTACAACATAAGAGCAAAACAGATATACTAATCCAGCAAAGGGACATGAAGATATTGAATTGACTAGGGCATTTATCAATACATCCTGTCAATGTTTGTAAATACCTGATGGGTGTACTTAAGTTTGAATCCAGACTTTTCAGCGCTAGCCAGTGACAGGACAAGAGGCAATGGGCACAAACTATAGTACAGGAAATTTTACTAGATATAAAGATATATTTTTTATTTGTTTGTTTGTTTGCAGGTAGTCAAACACTAGAATAGGTTACCCAGAAAAGATGTGAAATATTCACCCTTGGAGATACTAAAAATCCAGTTTGATGCATCCCTCTATTACTATCAGAAGAAAGAATTATTATGATTTGAGTGACAATTTGTTTTCCTACTTGGTTTTCTAGTCTCCGGTTTTCAAAAATTTGGTATAGAATTACTGATTATTCAATAACAAGAAATATTTACATCTGTTCAAAAAAAAACAAAAAACAACCCAACCAAAAGCAACAAACCACTTAATTTAATTTATATTTATATATATATATATATATGTGAGGGTTTTGGTTTTTTTTTTTTATAAATGCTAACAGTCAATAGTAACTTATTATTCATTTTTGAGAATGAGATTGGATTGTTAAGCAAAATTGATATGAGTAAGAATCCATTGAATTTATAAGTCTTTATATTCAGTCTTACTGTTATTTATTTTAGTAGGAAAACAAAATTTAAAAAGCATAATTAATGAACTAAACATTAATTATTTTATCTATAATACAAAGTATCTGGTCAAGATGCATGCTTCCATTTCTAGTAAAAAGGATCCACTCCAGCCATGGATTCCTACAAAGCCTTGATTTTTTGGTAACATTCATGGGTGGTATTCATAAATGTGATGATAAATTTCAAAACTTTGTACAGCTAGAACCACAATTTAACTTAATTATGAGATTAGAGAGACAACAGTGCCTTAGAGGCTATAAAATCAGAATCTGGGGGAGCATGTGATTCTCTATTATTATAAGTTTAACAAAATCAGTGCAAATTCAACACTATATGCCAGGCAAGTCTCATATGGCTTATAACTGTAGTTCTTCTTCTGAGGTTGGCCCCTGGTTCGATATTTAAACTTTATTAAATCACTTCAACTGTCTGAACAATGGGTATCAAATATTTGAAAAAAAAAAATAAAAAAGTGTTTACTTATCTTTTCTACTGAAACTGTTTAAAACCTTTTACAGTGATAAGTTCAATATGTGTTCTGCATAGTATTCACAGGCATAGATGGTATTGCATCAAATTTCATGGCATCAATTTTTGGCCACGCTATATAAGACATTGCAGCATTTTTTGCAATAACAGAGAACACTACATAGGGTCATATACACATTAGTAATACAAAATCACAGAATGGGGAAGGTTGGAAGGGACCACAGTGGGTCATCTGGTCCAACCTGCCTGCTTAATCAGGGTCATCTTAGACCATGTTCGTTCTTAGACCACATTGGTTCTTCGATATCCCCAGTGAGGGAGACTCCACAACCTCTCTGGGCAGCTTGTTCCACTCCATGGTCACCTGCACAGCAAAGTTCTTCCTCGTGTTCAGGTAGAACTTCCTGTGCATCCATTTCTGCCCATTATCTTTTGTGCTTGGCACCTCAAGAGGCACCTGGCTCCATTCTCTTGGCACCTTCACTTCAGATACTTCCATACATTTATAAGGTCCCCTCCTAGTCTTCTCTTCTCAAGGCTAAACAGGCCCAACTCCCTCAGCCTTTCCTCCTAAGAGAGATGCTCCAGTGCCTTAATCATCTCCATAGCCCTCCACTGGACCTGCTGCAGGAACTTCATGTGTTTCTTTACTGAGGAGCCCAGAACTGGACACAGCACTCCAGCCTGCAGGGCTGAATAGAGGGGTAGGGTCTTATAATACTGTATTTAAATAATACTTTACAGGTTTTCCTGGTTACAGCTGGGAAAGAGTCAGTTTTCTTCTCAGTAGCTGGTGCAGTGCTGTGTTTTGGATTCAGTATGAGACTAATGTTGATAACACACTGACATTTTAGTAGGTGCTGATCAGTGCTTACACCAATTCAAGGAATTTTCTGTTTTCTGTGCTCTGTCAGTGAGCAGGTGAACAAGAAACAGGGAGGAAGAATAGCTGGGGCAGCTGACCTGAACTGGACAAAGGGATATTTCATACCAGAGAACATCATTCCCAGTTTTATAAACTGGGAGAAGTTGACCAGGAGGTCAAGTTAAAATTGGTGCTGGGGAATGGTCTGGGCATTTGTTCGTGGTGAGCAACTGCTTTGTTCATCACTTGTGGGTTTATTAAAATGTTATTATCTTAATACACTGGTTTTACCATTTTCCTAAATCTCCTTCCTATCTCACTGGGGGCAGAGAGGCGAGGAGGAGATTCAGTGAGAGGTTGCTTGGTACTTCATTGCCAGCTGAAGGTAAATCATGACACATTTTTACCACATTTAATATTCTAGTTGATATTTTACTTCATTCTAGACCTGAGTGATGTTCTACCAATAAAGTTAAAAGCAGTTTTCTAATCACACAGGAAATTTCTTTGTTCCCTTCCATTAGCAAAATCTAAAAGTAATGAGAGTTGCTTATGTTTCCTCACAAACCCCAGGACACTTAGCTAATCATGGTAAATGGCAAAAGCTTGTACACTTACAGAAGCACTACTTCTAGGTCATATTCTATATTGCTCATCAGTGCTTTCCACTTGTTTTTCACCTTGCAAAAACATGCCAGTGCCTTTTTATTCTTTACTAATAATTTATCTTTATATAGTCACACTATATTCACTAGGACACGTGACACTGGTGGGTTTAAACAGTCACTGATTCTAGAGTCTGATAAAGTACTTTGACCAAAACTAGCTCAGAGTATCACAAAGATAGAGGACGCTGCTTCTGGTTAGTTAGTCATCATTTTGTAGATGTGAACAAGTGGGTAGAAATGCACAGAAGGAGAAGGTGGAAGCGAAGAAATTATTTCAGGGCATCAACACAGAAAGAGGTACCTCAAGGTTAGCCTATGGTACTAATTAAAATGAATAAGGGAAAGTATATTGTCTTTGAGCCATACTTCAACGGTGTGGCTCACATTCATAAGGCTAAAATGACACATCTATATTTGTTATTGTGACTAGTTCCTCACCTGTGCTGTCATCTGCTCTTTGTTATTGCCTGAACCAGAGATTGTTGATGTGCTCTGGAAATGTGAAAAGGAATGAAACAAATAGCCAGCATGGTTTATCACAGGTTGTTGATCAATGCCATGTCCTGATCCTATTTATTTGACTTGTATAGACAAAGACCTAAATATCATCTTCTATCTCACTGTGTTTCTCAAGTATAACTGCTAAAAGTCCTTATACCACAGAATCACAGAATATGTTGAGTTGACTGAGCTCACCAGGCAATGATGATGAGCATATTAAGTAAAAAACATCTCATTCTCACTGAGTGATGGACTGCAGAATTTTCCTTCACAGAGGCAAAACTGGAAAACTTTTCAAGAATCAGGTATAACTGTAACAGCTGGGTCTGCAGAATCAGAATAAACTGACTGCAGCACAAGATTTAACAGAGGATCTAGTGCCTCTAGTGAATTTTTTAAAGCATCTCATACCACAATGTCAAAGAAATGTCATAAAGTGGTTTTGTACAGAAGACCATCTGAATTTGCCTGACTGTTACCATAGGAGAATTGAAGAAGAAATGACATTCACATGTTATGGTAGCAGATAAATAGAATTCAAAATAAAATTCAAGCAAAAATAATTCTAACAAACGAAAATAATTAATCCAATATGATGAGGAATTTGACCCTGGACTTGAGGTTGAATCCAGGAAGAGGTAGCATACAATTGACTTTTAAGTCTGTTGGTTTCTGGTACTATATGCTGGGAAGTTTGGTATTGTAATGGGAGTCACCCAGTGAATGTCACTAATGCTCAAAATTACATTTGATTTGCAAGTTCTATAAGTAACTAAGTGGCTAGGTGCATAATTCTTGTGTCAGGTGCTTATGTTCTGTAAATATGCTTCAGGTTCATTGTTACAAATTTAATTATTTTAGAATTCATTTTTTTAACTTACTTTTTATAGTTAACAGACTTACTTTTAAAAATGAATTCATACAATCAATTAGGAGCTTATTGACTTAAGTTCAAAAGCTCGCTATACTCTCTGTAATTTAGAGAAATTCATATACAAAAACTTGTTACATATGTGAAATCCTGACAAATTTAAAGTCACTGGAAGAACTTCTGGTGTTTGAAGAGGACCATCCAATATATTTAAAATACTGTGTGAGGTTGTTACAATCTGCTTAAATGTTGCAGAAAGAACTTTAGATTCAAATATTCCCCTGAGCAAAATTAAAACTCAGAAGTTATCTGTTGATACCAAAACTGATTTTATTAATTGCTAAGAGATTAAAAGAAAAGAAACAAGAAAAGGTTGGAAAAAGCCAAGATTACTTCTAGAAGAAGAGAGAAGATACCACCAAAAGCTACCTTTTTGCTTAGTTGGTGTGTGTGGAGGGAGATAAGCAGTTTCTGCCTTTTTTTTTTTTTTTTTTCTGTCTCTGTTGCTTTTCTGATGTTATCTCTTTAGCTGCAAGGGGGTCTTAGCTACTTTAGTTCTCTGGAACGCAGCCAGGATGTGTGCTTTTGTCACACATGAGGAGCTGTGTCACAGGCCGTTACAGGGTCTCTATTCAGTAGCACCTTTTGGCCCTCAAAAATATGGTAAGGGTGGAAGGATAAGGTATAACTCATGCATGTGGCATGGCATCATTTCTCTCCAGGCTGACAGAGTTTCAGTCTCCAGTGGCAGGTAGGCAGCAGGCAGTGGTAGAGAAAAGGTGAGGGGAAGGTGGGGAGAGATTCTTGGCTATGGTAACCGGTTCTCCCTCTCTTTCCTCTTCCCTGATTTTCCAAAATTTCTCCTCAGGTTTTTATAGTGTTCAAAGGGGGTTGTATGTGATTTCTTGGCACATAGCTCTATTCAGATGAAACAATAGCAGGATCTTCTGGCAGGAAAACTTCAGAATAAAACTCTGGTGAGAACTTCTGGCAGAAAACTGATGGAGAATTTTTTGGTAGGAGATTTTGACAGGCAGAAAAAAAAAGTAAAACATTATTTATGGCATTTCCATATTATCTGTGTGTTAGAGAGATCCATATTAAGAAGAATATTTTCTTGTCCAATAGTTTCCATCTTTCCATCTTTTGCTTCTGTAGGAAACATGTCATATGCTACATGGTTGTACTCAGGAAACTATTACCTACAGTCAATTCATGCTGAGATTTTAGAAATATGCTTTGAGTTATTTGACTTTGAAAACAATACCAGAGAATGAAATATTTTTTATCGAATTTTCACATTGTTGTTTGTCATTTTGTTTATGCTGACAGCAATGTGATGTGTCTGTATGATACAGAAGTGAAGCACAAGCTATCCAGGTCAGACATTTTATTCCGCATATTTTGAAATCCACAGGCCACTCACTCCAAGCAGTCATGGTCCAAGATCCCAGCAGGAGAAAGTTTTTTTCCCTATCAGAAGGGAAAAGTAGCCACTGGGTCTTGTTTTTTGAGCCTAATTTTGCAGACCTATTGAGGTTGGATGTAGCTATATTCATGATGGGAAAGACACAGAGCAGTGCAGGGTCAGGGGTAACACATGGAGATGCTGATAAGATGGCAGGCACAGATGTCCCTTAGTGAAAAAAATACAGTTGTTTCAGTAGGCTAATAAAATTTATCTTACCTTGAGGTGGGATTCCAAGTATTAACTCAGCCATAGAAGTGTAAATTTTTAGGGAGAAATTTTCAATCAGCTGAAAGTGATCTCAAAAGTTACTCAAGCATTCAGTCTTATTCCTGGCTATTACCCTTCACCATGATGTGATTTGTTCTGAGGCAAATTCTGTACTTTGAAACCTCAGTCAACATGTTAAACATAAATCCCATTTTTATTAGTGGCTTGCATTGGAATGGAGACAGCCATCTCAGTCTTCCGCTAATAAAGGGTACTTCTCTTAGCATATAGTCAATATATGACTATAGAAAGTAAAACTAACCTTCCTAAGCATCTGAATTAGGTAAAGAAATGTCATTGATGTTTAGTGGGCCAAATAAATGGAGGTATGAAGTCAGATGACAAAATATCTTTCATGGTGCTACCCTACACAAGATGTACAATGCAAATATACAACATTCAGCTGGAAATTTGAGATCATCACTGTACTGAGATGATGAACCTGTTAACAAGAGTAAACACAAGGGAGTTCTGCTCACAATGTCATAAAGATGCAATTGTTAAGACTTGTGGGTTTTTAGTTGTTGAACATTATTTGAATTAGGAAAATTTATTAAATTTCCACTCCTTTAGATCTACTTTTTATCCTTTTACTGATGTCTCTTTCTCATTTTACCCTAACCTCTACTTCAGATGGAACAATATTTTTAAATATATGTTTTTAAATAATAACCATTTCTGTGACTTTCCACACTATAAAAAGAACCATACAGTTCTAGAATAGAAATGATTTTAAGATCTTCAGAAAGCATGTAAAGATGAACATTATGAATTTCAATTAGTCCAATGTACAATAAAGCCAGACTGGATAGAATAAAACCAAATCTGTTGTTTCATCTGTATGACTCAGACAATTTTCCACTTCAGACAATAGTTATGCTAAACATATCCTGAACAATGACCTGCAGGAAGAGTGATCTCTCATTCTTTTTCTCAGAATTAGAAACCTTTGGTAGCTTTGCAACATGGGTTGATGCCCAGCTTATTGATCTTCCATCAGAATTGTGTCAAAAAGGGCATTGCAGACTTCAAGATTTGCTCATCCCTCAGACTGTCATCTTTTTTTCCGTTTTGTTTTGGTTTTGGTTTTTTTGGTTTTGGGTGTTTTCTTTGTTGTTTTTTGTTTGTTTGTTTGCTTATCTGTTTTAATTCAAAATCATATTACTTCCTTAAGAGAAAACCATTTTTCTAAAAAGAGATTATATTTGACCATGAGAAAGCTGTCCAAGCTTCCTACACATTTATACCAAGAGTTCTTTCTCTACACACCAAACCTCCTGAAGCACAGTTGTATGTTCTGATGCTGCTGATCCCTCTCACTAGTTATCACTTTGATTGTTTTACTTCACACTACTGATCTCATCAGCTTTCTCCCTCTCTGCCCTGACACCTTCCAACATATCAGGGCCAGGCCTAGTTTTTTAAAACTTCAGACCTTTGCTGACTGCAGAGAATTCATGTCTCTGTCTTCAGGTGCCCTGACACATTTCAAGATGCATCTTCGATACAGAAAGCCGCCTGCATAAATGGCAACCTACAAGCTTTCAGCTTGCTCCTGTAACGAATCCTTATGTTTCAGGTAAATACCCTGTCTTCTCAGAATATCAAATGGAAAGTATGAGGCTTCTGTTTCTGGGTTAGTGTGGTTTTTAATTTTCCTTTTTCTTGTCAAAATGACTACATTATACAACTGAAACATAGGGCTCTAATCAATCACTTGATTACTAAATACTAATATATAAGGTATTTGGTCTGGCATCCAGATGCTGTTTCCAGGAGAACGTGGTCTTTCTCAGCTCTTTGCCATAATGTCAACTCCATGAAGATAATTTGCCTATGCTAAGGGATTCAAATGGCATGAAGCTTCTGAATTTGGGTAGATAAATCCGGTAAAGAGGATTTGGCATATTGGCATGAATGAAAACAATACTCAGTGTTCAATTATCTTAAAACACAAATATATCCTACACACATGTCATTAAAGCATGCACAGTTTGAATTTCTAGCTTAATATTTGAAAACAGATTTGGGTTTGTATTAAAAAAGAATTTTTAAACTTTTAATAAAGGCTGCTTCTGAAACCATTTGAAGCCAATGGCAAGAGTCCAAAATTACTTCTGCTTTGAATCAGGTCATAAATTACATTGCCCACATATCTTTGACCATTTTATCCTACTGTCCATCAACTTTTTAGTCTGTAAGAAAGTAATTTTTCGCTGTTCTTAGTAATGTTAATTCCAAACAATATTATGTTATACACCATACATGTGAGCTTTTCCTGAAGAGATGCAAAGAAGTAACAAGTATGCATGACAGTTGACACTATCTCTGAAAGCCATATTGATTACTGAGACAGTCAAATACGGATTTATTACACATAAAATTATAAAAAAACTCTCTTGAAGTCAAATGCCATGTTTCATACAGACACTTAATATAAGCAGAAATTACTTTTCCTTCATGGAAAATTAAGGGGTTTTTTCTTCCTATTAGCATTTCAATTGAAAGCATTTCCACTCATTTCCTTCTTAATGGAAGTATATAAATAGCAAGAGCCTTTAAGTAATGCTTTTATTTTCTTCCTAAGAAAAAAGAAAAATTTCTTTTTACATTAAGAACCTTAATAAAGTTTCTAAATAGGAGTGGTGCAAACTGTAAATCAATAAAGTTGCTTGTTTCAGTTCAGCAAATCCACATTGATCATTGATTTTCATACTGATTCATATTTATGCCTGGAGTTGTCCTCAGCACTTTTTACTGATGGTCACTTTGAGTAGAAAACTCAGGTATAAAGTGTAAGAGGTTCAGGCAACTTTGTTTAGGTTAACAGGACCATATTTTCTGAAATTGTTGTTCTACCCCCCTCCCCTCCCCCCCAAAAAAAAAACCCAAAAAACAACCCAAACCCCAAACAATTCCTTCATGCAGGGACTTGGATTTGGATATTAAAAGCTTTTGTTTTGAGTATTGCAAGTACACTGCCAGGAAGATCCTAATGGGGGCTAAGTAACATACATAGATAACTGATCACAGGATAGCTAAAGGAGGAGTAGTTTGCATGTGAGTGGAAACTTTATGCAGACTTCAGGACTCATAATGCAATGCAGGTCATTATCAAGGAACAAATTAATATGGTTAATTCTTGTTGATTTTAGTTGCGTTTCACCAAGCACCAGGAAAACAACTTTCAGAATGGATAGTCAAAAATAGTGTACCGTGTATACGAATTTAAAACTCTTTATTTCCCTAAATTGTCAGATTTTTAAACGTTCATAACTTCTCAATATACTCAAGTATTGAGACACTAGAGACAATTAAGATATTTATATTGTTTGAAATATAGTGGTATATGAAGGTGTCATTTTAGAGTGCATTTTTAGTTGTTTCTTAAAATCCTTTCTTCTAAGGCAGAATGTTTAAGTCAGAAAACTGCTCTTCTGTCTACTGCCAATGACTTCCATTTTATGTCAATATTGCATACATTTTAAATAGATTTTGAAAAGTAGTTTTTAAGTCAATTTTTACTTTAATGAGACTTAGTTAATGTTGTGGTTGTGTTTTTAACCATAAAATCAGAAGTTATTACAATAGTTGTTATAAGTTTACTATGAAGGGCTCCTTGTGTATTATGGAATTAAAAGTGAAAAAAAAAAAAACAAACAACAAAAAACAACCAAACAAACAACCCACCCAAGTAGTCATATTCAAACAATAAAAGAAGTGTTTCTTACTCTTATATATTAAGCAACAGAGAACTTAATGTAGATTCTTAGAATAATGTTATTTCAAGAGGCTATGAATCGATATTTGGTAGGGACATTGGAGAAATACAGATATTTAGAATTTATGAACTGAATTCTTTTGTGCAGCAGAAATCTGCTGATCTCTCTAGAGGTTCAACCTTCCCCAGCTTTTTCTCATTTTATTCTAAATATAAAAATAAAATAAGCCTTGACCTGTAATCAACAAAAGCAAGTATTGCAAATGTAAGCTTATGATTCTTTGAACTAAGTTGAACCAGGTATTTTTCCACTCAGTAATGGACTATGTAAACATTAGGCAAACAGCCAAGACAGAAGATGAAAATGCTCTCCCTATTAAAATACTGTCTAAAACTAGTCTTAATGGTGATGATAGGTTATTTGTAAGCATTTCTTCATCTTTCTTTAGAAAAAGTAACACAAATATAGGTGCTTCTCCCAGACATTAGGGAAATAGAGGAAAAGATCTACTCATTCTGGCTTAATCCTAGCATAGATGTGTTAGAGGATGAACAGATTTACACAATTTCTTTACTGTACGAGTGACCACACATTGCAACAGATTTCCAGGAGAGATTGTGAAGTCACTCTCACTGGAGATATTTAAGAATGATCTGGACCCAGTCCTGTGCAATGTGCTCTAGGATAATGCTGCTTGGGCAGGAAGGTTGGACCCACTGTGTTCCCTTCCAACCTTACCTATTCCATGATTCTATGATTTTTCCTAGGAAGCACCTATTATTCTTTAACAAAAATAAATGGACCAGACTGAGCAGCTTCAGTATAATCAACTTTGAAGATATCTAAAGTAATGGAAGATTAATTCTAGTTTGGTCACTTTTAGTGATGATTTCTGCAAGCATTTGTGGTATGTGAAGGTTATGTTGACAATTGAAATGTAAAGTCAAATGATTTCTTAGCCAAAGACATTTTGATTATTGATTAGTTGAGATTAAAAAACCAGAAACAAACAAACAACAAAAAAACCACAAAAAAACCCACAAATATAAGGTAGGAAAAGTAAAAAAAAAAAAAAAAAAAAAAAGGGGAAAGAAAAAAGCACAAACAAACAACAACAAAAAACAAAAACCCCCCAACTAACCAAACCAAAAACAAAATCCTCAAAACAACCAAAACACAAAGAACAGCTGTGAACAACAACTCTCAGTAAGTAGGAGGTAATAGAGACGGTGAAAATAACTGTAAATCTCAAGACTGTTGGACTGTCAAAAGAACTCCTTAATCATAAGCTTCAAGAGGTTCACACAGGACTTTGCAAATGGTAAGAAGGGGGAAAAAGACTGTCCTGGGTCTCATGGAAAGCAACAAATATTCAGCTGGTCTGAAGTTCTTGTGCCATGACATGCCAGTGGCGTTGTATCATGTGCTACTATTACACTTTTTATTCTAAATAATACAAGCTGTAAAGCAAGCGAGCCTTTGCAGGTGAGCAAATGCAGCAATTCAGCCAGGACTTCAATCTTTATTCTGGAAAGAATGGCTTTTTGGCACCATACTTTATTTCTGCATAAACATAAATATCTTTAACATAATTTCCTTGAATTATTTGGTCTAACTTACTTTGTCTTTTTTATGTTTTTCAAAATCTGTCTTCTTAGTTCCATACCCTGAATCTCAATTCAGAAAATTTTTTGTGCCTTTTTTTCTTATCTCTTTGTGGGAGGAATGAGAGAGAGGGAAGAATTGCTGCCCCTTTCACATTTTAGGAAAAAATAGTTTGAAAACTGAGGGGTTAACTTTGAAATAAAAACTTCCTTCTCAAATTATAGAATCATAGAACAAATAGTTTTATAAAATCTTTAGGTATTTAAAAATTCCAATGCATTTACATTCAACATTCACCAAAACACACACACAGAATCCAGCTCCATGTAGGTACTGTAGGACCCTGCCTAATAGCCATTATTCCTTCTCCAATAGCAGAGAATGGAAAAGCAGAATGATGGTTTTACTCCAGCTTCTGCCTCCTTTCAACTAGCAAGTTGGAAGACCTCCATATTGTCCTTAAGAAACTTCTAGACTAACTCTAAGTTTCTATACAAATAAGAGGAGAGCAAGAGCTATAATTAGTGGTGCAATTACTGAATGAAATCAGAGGTTTTCTGGATAGTTTACAACTGGGTGGTAGAGAAGGAACAGATATGGTCCTTTTACAATAGATAACAGAGACAGATTTTTGTCTTCCTTCTCTGCACAGCCTCTATTCTCCTTAAGAAGAGAGAATGTGGTAAGAGAGAACAAGACCATAGGTATACTGCTTCAGGTTCAAGAACCAATCCTTGACCAAAACATCAAGTAGCAATGTCTGCTGGAATTCATCCACAAAGCTTTCAGGTCCTTCTTGAGAAGAATGATTTCATTCATATGACACAGCACCTAGCTCTGAATCTCCACTAGAGATGTAGTAGTGTAGTGCCTCTGTAGCTGTAAATTATGATATCGTTTTGTGCACTCTTCTCACTGCACTGTTAGGCATAAAGGTGTCTTGGCATGGAAACACATCCAAGGGTGCTCATATTTTATATTTTTTATCATGAAACTGAAAGTGTTCATTCCTTGCACCTTGCTGTGACATAAGAGCATATAAGAGACAGAGAAAAGTGTACATTTGAGAAAGCTTGAAGTAGTGCTGTCTTATCACAACTGTCTTTGGAGGTGAAGCAAAGTACCCACTGAATAAAGCCTACACCTTGTTTCAGAGAAAGGTAATTGACACACAAGTGTAGGGAGCAAGTTAACAAGTAATAGGAATAATGAGAGTGCAACAAGGAGGTTGAGAGTGAAATGTACTTTTACTTGCACCCTCTTTTTCTTAGTAGGATATATATAGCTTGAGAAACTCATACTCTGCCAGTTATCTGCAGCAGTTGCGTGCACCTTCTTACTAGTCATACTAGTACTGATCATAAAGTTTCAGAACATTAAAATACTTGGTGTCTTGGTGTACTTGATGCTAGTGTGATACAATTTGAACTATCATAATTGCAATATCATTACTGCTTCTGGATGGGCAAAATACAGCTAGTGATATAAATAGTTCAGTCCTAATGCTCATTGATGTAAATTGGTACAGATGCAAAGATTTGCAAAAAATTAGATGCCAAACAGAGCAGATGATTGTGTTCTTATTCTTCCTTTTTATCAGTGGGAACATATGCAGTGTTTCCCTGTCCAGCTGGGAATTTCACTAAATGTAATTCAGAGGAATACTGAGATTTTTACCTCTCCCTTAAATGTTTGGAATTAGCCAATGCCTTGAAAAGATTTTAGATGAATGCTGAGAGAAAGACAAATGGTATTCTAGAAGGGTTGAGAAGTTGGTACTTAATAATCCATCCAGCACCTCTCTTCTCCTTCAGATCATAGGAATATGAGAAACCCTTCACAGTTTTCTTTTGATTCACCTCATCTTTTTCCTCACTCTTTTTTTCCCCTCCTATTTTCTATTCTCCTCTGCTTTTCATATTACTAACTTTACTCTCATGTTACATGACTCATTCTTACTCTCCTTTTCCCCCCCAGTCTTAAGTCATTGTTCTGCAAAGTGAGCAATGTGTATACTTTCACCTTGTATCCCCACAAGAAAGAGAAACACTAAGAAAGGAAAGGCTAATCAAAGGGAAAAAAACCCAACCAAATAAAAACCCCAACAAAGATGCACTAATATTAATGAAGACAGTAACCAGGCAGGCAGAACTGACATGGTTTTCTTTCCTATTGACCTTCTTTATTACTTTTTCATTTGCTGAGTATTTAAATAACTTCTGTTTGTCAATTGTTTCCCGAGACACATCTGAAATCACATCTGCAACATATTTTCATTGTTTTTTTTCACTGAAGAGATTAGTATCTTCGGTCTCAAAAGAGGAATTGGCCTTCATTTCCAACACCCTGAACTCCTTGTAGTAATTTATTTTACCTAGTTTACTTTTTTAAGTCAAGTTATTCACTTTAATCTGCAATTTGCAACTCCAGTGTGAGAACATGGACTAGGAAAAGGATAGAAACAAGATTTCAGCAGGAGAGATGCACGTTCTTCAGCTTCTTTTATTTCCACTGTTCCTGATCTTGTCTTGTGCAGTTAAGTAACTGGAAAGAGTCTGTGGTGATTGCAGTGGTCTTACTAGCCCTGTGAGCAGGAGATGGAAGGTGTGTGGTCCTAGACACCCTGAGTTCCCCTGGTAAAATCATATATATCTATATTGTTATCCAATTCTTAAGACAGTCCTTTAACATGAGTGCTAGCCATGTTATGCAATGTGTTTGTTGTAGGGTAGATAAACTAGATCTATAGGAGCTAGCTGGAGTGTCAGAAGCAGCCTAAAGTAAAGGGCATGGAGTTCTGCATGGGTAGATCTAGTCTGCTTCTCATCTTGGGTATGTAATCATATTCAAATCTATTAAGGTTGTATAACCATGGGTCACCAGACACGGGTCATGTTGCAGATACATCAAACAACGCATTTTCTTCTAATACCAATATGTGAACTCTAACAGTAACAAAATCACACATCGCTGGTTTCCACTCACAAGTCAATCTATGGACCCAAAGAACAGAAAACTGTAAAGATGTGGGTAATATGCACAGAGGTGAAAGGTGTCCAAAAAATCAATACAATTGTTCTGTGGTGGCCAGTAAATACAACGGTGGCCATTTCATACAAAAACCTTCCAGAATAACTTGTGCTTGGCAGAATAATTTTTTGTGTTTCAATTTATAGCCCCTAACATGTCACTGTAGTACAAAATGCACCATATAAACCTGGTACAGAGTGGAATGTACAATTTAAATTAGTGGGATAGTACATATTTTTTTTAGTCATTGATATGTAGAGAACATACTATATTAATTTAAATATGATTGATATATTTTTCTATTTTGTGTCTGTTAATTCCTTTTTTTTCCTAGTTCCTGAAATTTATTTCTGTTTTTTTTCCCCTTTAGTTCCCACTTAATCCCAAATTCTTTTCACTCATCTTCTCTAGTTTTCTCTTTTCCTTTCTTTTTCCTTTTTAAATTGCCTTTCTTTCACTCTTTCTTCTTAATCAGGCATAATAGCATAGGAAGTTATAGATATGAAGGTAGGAAATAAATATCTGGTATGTTTGCTCTTCACTGATGTGATTCCCCATAGGACAATACTGTTCTATATCAGAAGGGGAATTTAAAAATAAAAGTGGGTAGTATCAGAGAAGACTCAAAGAGAGGTGGAAAAAGAACTACTGCAAACACAGGTTTCTCTTGCCTTCTTTCTGTGATTTATCATTATTCCATTAGTACATTGAACACTTTGAAAATGAATCTATCAGATGTTCTATTTTATAACCATTGGCCAGCTAGCAAATTCCAGGAATCTGGAGAATCTCCAAATCTGAATCAGTGTTTGCTGCCACACAGTTATTTGGCATGTCTGTACTTGCACACAATTTTGATTTTAAGGACTGGGAATCATATGGACAGGTGATGCTCACTCATAAAGAGACAAAGAAAAATTATAACAATTTTAGATTTAAGATTTAAATCTATTATTTTAGTTTCGATGTAGCTTTATATTTAATCTCAGTTTTTGAGAAGCAATTGAAGTTTGTCTAAATCTGGTCAGGCAATAACAGTAATTCTGTGATTTACATCAAAAAAACCCCTCATTATCTGTACATTTTCAAGGCTATGATTTGCATCCAAAGTACAATTTATTGTATGACTCTATACTATGGAACAGGGATAATCTGGGATATAATCAACTTCATGATTCCTTGTGATCATATCCTGATTCCAAGAGACGTGAAGACTTCCACTGACATGATCTCTACTTTTGAACAGGTAACCAAAGTTTATGAGAAGCTTCACTGCTCTTCTCTGGACATGCTGCAGCTTTGATATGCTGAGGAAGATGACCTAAGGATGAAAAGTGAGGGAAGCCGCAGGGAGCACATTTCTCTGAAGGCAGGACTCCTCTTGCCCAGAGCACTCCTCTTGGAACCCTATCATGCGGTGTCATAGCACCCTATGCAGAGATGCCACCTACAGTGTAAACACAACTATTGTGGAAAAGTGACAGATGTTTTCGTTGTTGGGGTTTGAGGTTGTTTGTTTTTTTTAACATTTTGTACTCTAAAACAATTCTGTACGCTATAGATTTTGTTACTGTAGGAAAGAAATTGTTTAGTGAATCAGTATTTTAAGGAGCTGTATCTTTTGGTTGTTTCATTTTCCACCAAATTAAACTAAGGGGGTTTATTGTGATATTTTTGTTTGGTTTTGGTTTTGTTTGTTTGGGGTTTTTTTGTCTCTGCATATACATATGGACATGTCTTTAGATGTTTACAAGGTGGATGTCTTGATGTAAGTCAGTGAAGAGTCAGGAGAGCAATTCAGTTACCTAAATGACTATGTGTCAAATGCCTTTTTAGACACCTCAGGGAACCTGAATTGCATGTGTGGAAACAGAACCTTATTCTTTTGTTCATAGGAGAACAAGCTAAAAAATAAAACCCCCTCATATTCTCATTTGCATTGACATCTGTAGTGTCTCTTCACTATAAGCTGAATTAAATTGAAAGAGAAGTGAACCAAATACAATATTCAAGGTAAAAATATCACTGGCAAAATGAGTTTTCATGGAAAGTCAGAGTGAAGGCTAAAGTACTCATTGGGGAGATAGTCTACAAATTAATTCAAATGTAGTCAAATTGAAAAGAGCAGCATACACGTTTTGAAATGTTATATTACTATCAAAGTACACTTTCCTATTCCTTCTGGACAGCCCAAGATATTTCTGCTATTGCCTTCAGAATATAATGGTAGGTGGAAAGAAGGAATAAAGAAGAAATTTCCATTGATATTTACCTTTTTGTTGTTTGCTACCTAATACATTCCTCCATACCAGCTGATTTATTGATAATAAATCTGGTTAGAACTAAAATAAAAAGCAAAAAGTCACAAAATTTCTTAGTAAAGGTCTTCTAAAAATTTGATATGTTTATAGTATAAACATTTAAATAAGCACAAATCTTTTGTCTAAATAGAAAGACAAAAGTATGTAATTCGATATTTCTGCTTCTTTTCACATAGCAAATATATTGATATTATATAATAAGTGTGTAAAAAATTCAATTACAAAATATAGCATTAAAGGGATTTTTTAATTAATATAGAATCTATATTATTTTACATTATAAATTATGCTGAAGCAATCTGAAGAATAATGAACTCTCAAAATGATAATACAATGTACCAGAGAAGATGCCCCTTTAAGCAAGTAGTTTTATTCCTCCAGCACATGTTGAAGATTTTTTTGTAAAAGAGCACAAGCAGCAGGTAGTTTACAACTAATATTTCTTTTGATAGTGCATCCCAGCCTCCAGCAGTCAAAGCATTTGGGATTTCCCCAGTCTGAGGATTCATGTATCATCTTTCATTGCTTGAATATACTGAAATGAACATGGCCTTACAGTAATAGTAAATGCACTAAAGATTCAAGAACTATAAATAAATTAAACAAAATTGAATTTGGGTCATGAGAATTAGGAGTAACTGATACAGAAGAAAAGTGTAAAAAAAAAAAAATCACAATAGTGTATTATATTTGTTCTCACAAACAGTTTTATTTCAGCCTTAGACTGTCACCGTGTTACTCTGAAGTAGATAGTTTTTATTTAAGAACCTTTTAAACATTTTTGATAACAGCTGTCAGGGGCAGTCGGCTCCTCTGCTTCCCCAGGTCTCCTGGGGTCTGGAGGGGATTGCGAAATCCCCACGTGGTCAGGAGTAAAGGGACGCAGCACCCCGACACTGGGAGGTCGTAACAAAGCCTTTAATTACTTGACTCGAGGGTATTTAAGTACTTCGGGGTGTATGTGGCTGGGTAAGGGTTCAGGGGGAGGGAAGTGGTTTGGGGGGCACAGGGGCCAATAAGGGAGCAGGAGGACCAAAACCCAGTGGGAACCCAGGAATGGGGAGTGACAGGGGATACATCCAATAAGGTCGGGAGGGGCGTGGGGCTGGATACCGGGGTAAAAAGGAACGCTCTTTTCACATGTGAGTGGGGGGTTCTAGAGGTTAGAATCTAAACAGGGAAAACTTGCGCATAAAAGATGCAGGTAATGTTGAATTAGAAAGTCTCTGGTCCTTCTGAAGTTGTCACAGTGGTGGTCTTGTCTCCAGGGGTTTCCTTTTCCATGATGTGTAGTCTGGATGATCCTCCCTCTGTGTCTTTCATGTGCTGTGGCAGAAGTCTTTCCCAACATTTTGAGACCTGAAATCAGGATGATACTCCTTATGAGCTTGCAAGAATCAACTAATACCCACTTTAGTACATTACACATTAATATAATTGCCATTCCTGGTGCAATTATTAGTACATCTCAGTTGAATGGGCTAAGACATTTTTATTTAGTATGAATTCAGTTATCTCACTTCGGAATTTTTTTCTTTCTAATTCCTTTTCTTGTTTAGTTTGGTACTTTAATGCTGTCTTCTTTACAGAATAAAATAATAGGTGTAGTTAGGGCTCGTTAACTTCTTGCATAAAACACGTCCCTATGTCACAGTGGCTTATTACAGTATTAGTACTGTGCTATGGATAGTAATTTTTTCTCTGTTAAAAAAAAAATGTGCACAGAAGCCCAAGATTTTACAGTATCACCTGGAGAGAGCTGGAAACATTTTTATTTTTTTTTAGGGGTGTAGTGCAAAAGCATTTTTCCTGACCTCAATCCAATACATAACATTGTTGGAACAAATAAATTCTTTTACAATACAGTAAGAAAGGAGATAATAGTGTAAATGCAGATTTGGCTAACATTTTTAATTTGTCAGTGGTGTGGAAGTGGTTTGACAGATTATGAAAATGATGAGGCATAGGTAGAGTGTATTAAGGTGTTTAAGGAGTGTGCCAGAGTAACATGTCCTGAGTACAATTTAGAGTGGATATATTCTAAAGAATCTCAAAAAACTAACTGACAGCTTTGGGCAACTGAACTGAGACATTGGGTAATTAGAAAATAATAGTGCATTGTACCAGTTAGACCATCATAAATGCATTATTTTGTCCTCATTCCAGCCAGGGCATGATTAAGTTTTGAAGTAGCTGGCAGAGTACGTGTCTAGGACTCCGAGGTTATTCTGTACCACCTCACTTCACTTCTGGGGACACAGGAAAGAGATTGTTTCCTGGGAAGCAGGGGATCCTTCTAGTTGGGGTAGCATGGCATCGGTCCCAGGCCAAAGGGAGTGGCGAGGTGACATGGCTAGAGTCATGTCTGGTCTGGCTTTGTGAGCATGTTTGCGTGTGAATACTCTCTCTTTTGTACTCTTGTGTTATTAATATTATTGCTGTTACTGTTCATTTTCTTATCTCATTACTGTTTTCAGTAAATTGTTCTTATCTCAGCCTGTGATCTTTGCCTTTTGTGCCTCCAGTTCTCCACTCCTGCCACCCATGGAAGGAGGGGGAATGAGAGAGTGGCAGCGTAGTTTGGAGAGGGTCAGTGGGAGAACTCAATTGGAGAGTAGCATTTCTAAATCATGACATATCCCTATTGAAGATTTAAAACTAGGCAGGGCTAACTGTCAGAAATCAGCCAACCAAAAGCAGCTTTTGGTATTAAAAATAAGACATTTGACCTTTCATGCACAAATGTATTAAATCTTATAGAAAAAAAAAAAATACTAATACTTCTAGAAAAGACAGTAGCTGTTCCACAAGAGTCCCTGCACATTGTAATCCAGGGCGGGTTTTATGACTATATATATAGACATATAGATACATATTATATTTAACATAAAAATAAGAAATATGTTGACTCATATGAAAATTTAACTGAGATACAGTAAAAGGTCATAAAATCAAATTCTTTTCAGGTGAAAACTTTGCAGGTTAACAAGCCAGAATGTTCCAGCAAAACAAAGTGAATTTTTCATTCAGCTCAGTTTAGTAGAAATGATAGGTAGGAGTATTATGGTCTTTGATAGAAAGTAAACCCTTCATGTATAACCGTCTAGCCCCAATGCTTGCTAAAAATCATCATCTTTTGTATCTAAATGGGGTTTAAATCCTAATGCAGTGGAATGATAATGTTCAAGCAGAGGTGAGGGTGAGAAGAGAGCTCAATGCAGAAATTTGTAAGATAAGGTCAAGAGACATGAAGTCTGAAATCGGACATAGTGACCTTATTAAAGTGAAGAATAAAAATGTGTACTACATCTGTCCTAATGTGGGCATCTATGATTTAGGCAACTGTATCTGACCAAATAACTGTGATCGTCAATTAGAATCCTGATTCTCTAGACACTTTTCAGGTAACAATATTAATTTTCTAAGACCAAGTGAATCCCACAAAAAAACCCCAACTCCAAACAAACAAAAAACAACCAACCAACCAAAACCAAACCAACCAACCAAAGCCCCTGAACAAATAAATACACAAAAAAAACCCAAAACAAAAGCATCTTTAGTCAAGCACTTCTTTATGCTGTTTTATTTAAGATTTGACCTACAGAATATGTTTCTTCTGCTGTGCATATATCTTAATGTTCATTTTTACCCTATTTCTGTTGAACATCTCTGTTCACATTGCAAAAGCCTAATTGTTGGAAATGCCATAAGCCAAAAGACTGTCTAATATGACCTATGGTTTGTCAGAAAAAAGTAATGGAAAGTGTAATACAGCAGCAGGGATGTGACAAAAGCCAAAAATAAACTGGAAGGTGACTTATATTCTTTTAACTCTATTTTAAAAACTAGTTAACCCTAAAGTTAAATTGAAGCCCACAGGTAACTAAGTTGGAATCTGTGGTCCTACAGGTTTTTCTTTATACATATATGTAAAAATATGTAATTTCAAACTGCTCATATGCACATTTGAAATACACAAAAATTTCATTTAAAAATCCTCTTCAGTCAAAGTTTATAGGACATCAGACCTAAAATCTTTATTGCATTAATATTACACCTAGATAATACATTTACTAATGTATCATAATATCTTGGTTGCAGAGAGGGGTGCCTGGCTGCTCCTTCACAGGAATCAATTATCATTTGAGATGTTAAAATACACCTCTCTCTTATATCATCCCTGTTTATCCAGGTTATTTTTTTATTTTTTTTTCTGTAGACATATCACTTCTAAAGATTTCTGTGTCTTCTGTTCACTGTTGTCTGGGTGATCTTACCATATCTATATTTATTTTTTTTTAATTTTTCTTAACAAAATTGATAACTTTTCATCAGGCATCAGCTGCCCTTCTGTTCATGTCTTTCTTTATTTCTGTCAAGGCTGCAATATATTATATTTCTCAGCTGTATGAAGTGAGATAGAATATAAAAGTTAAAATTCTGATACCACTGAAACGTATTCAGAGCAGACATCCCTTCTCTTGCATAAGAAAGCAAGCTAACTGAATACAAATTATTATTTTCAAGTATATGAAAGTGGTAAATGCAAACTTATCACATAGGATGTTTGCGTTGTTTAATATTCTTCCTAGTAACTTGGCAAAGGTGAGGAATGAGATGGTTTAATTAGCAACAACAACAGCTAAGCATATTTGGGTTAATCAGGTCTCAAGGATATTGCAAAGAACTTCAAAAGGGCTTTGGTGAATAGGCAGCATAATTCTGTACGAAATAATTTTCATTGAAAGCAAAGTGGTGAATGTTGGAGGGAATAATATGACCTACTTGTGTATGTCTGAGTTCTAAACAAACTGCAAAACAAATGAGAAAAAACAAGGCACCAACACTTACAGAAAAGTCCTGCAGTGGAGGTCAAAAAAAGAAACAAAATGCTAACCTGAAACAGGATGCACACAAGATGGTGGTGAAAACTAATACATCACTTACTCTAACATTATTATTTAAATTAGAAGTGTATCACCTATTAAAATACTGTGTTTGTTTCCAGTCACACCAATGAACATGTGAAAGAAAAGAAGAAAGGAATTTCTAGTTAAGTCTTATTCTTAAACCAGCTTTGCTACTATCAGTAATGTCTGCTCTGATTCAGATGCATATTCAGTGATCAATGTGGCTCTGAAAAGAGGAATATGTGTTTTCACTAAGAAGCTGACAGTAATATGAATTATTGTCAAAGCTGAAAAGGGAGATGTAAAAAACATAAGTGTGATTTCTATCCATCTCAATAGTGTATCTCCATGGCTAGCTTGCCCAGGAGGACTCGTGCAGGATGCCTTGAGTTCCGTATCTCAAACATAAGGATTTCAGCTATAACCCAATTATTTGACCCTTTTTAATGGATACAAATTCCATCATGTGACTCTGCTCAGTATGAATATGCCTGCTTCTTTTCACAAAGAGCCTATTATGATCTCTTTATTAAAGTCCATGTTATGCCCACACTCAGTGACAGTAGAATACTGACTTCCAACAACTGATGTCACTGTAAAGTTGTCAAATAACATTTCATTGCCTTCTAGTATGTCGTGTGACAATTACTGTGTCCCCTCAAAAATTATTTAAGAAATGTAATTTCTTACAACTTCATGTGTTATTTTAAAATATGGCCATTACTGATTCTTAAGAAGTTTGACACAGATGGTTTGTAGTAGCCGTGTGTAGTTATTTTATTTTAATTTATTATTGACAGAATTTTATAGTATTATGACATTCTCTTTCATAATATGAAGAATATTAATTAAAAAAAACCCAAACAAATAACACAACACCACCAAAAACCAAACAATTCAGGCATTGTTAGTAATTACTGAGAACAATGTATTTTAGTACCCCTTAGTATATGTAATATAGATATTCACTTAATTTTGGTAATTGAAGTCATGGTTAAAAACATTATGGTTAGTAATATTCTATAAAAATTAAATTTTCTAAACATTAACAACATGAAGGGCAAAGAAGCTGGTGAAGGATCTGGAGTATAAGTCTTATGAGGAGCAGCTGAGGGAGCTGGGGTTGTTCAGCCTGGAAAAAAGGAGTCTGGAGGGAGACCTTATTGCTCTTTATAGCTACCAGCCTGGCATATGCAGCAAAGTGGGGGTCAATGTCTTCTTGCAAGTAATAAGCAGTAGGACAAGAGGAAATGGCCTCAAGTTGTTCCAGCGGAGGTTTAGATTGCATATTAGGAAAAATTTCTTCATGGAAATTTACTGGAACAGGTTGTCCAAGGAAGGGGTTGAATCCCCATCCCTGGAAGTATTTCAAAGACATGTAGATGTGGCACATAGAGACAGGTTTAGTGGGGAAATTTTCAGTGTTAGGTTAATGGTTGGACTCAATGACCTCAGAGGTCTTTTCCAGCCTAAATTATTCCATGATTCTATAAAGTAAGTTACGTAGTTTGACTAGTGAAGAGTGATCCTCCCTTGAGCCCTACCCTTGTTTCGGTAGCATAGTGGGACCACGTTGAGAGGGTAGAGGGGAGGTTCTGCAAAGTCAAGTTAGTAAATTTGGCAAACCATACTATACCTTTCTTACCAGGTAATGTAAATCCAGAAATGTTAAGATACTAAGCTTTCCTGCAATCCTAAATTTTCACTTTCCATAAACATAAGAAAGTTGACAAGATCGTTTTTTTTGTCACTAAAAAATGAGATTTTAATAAATTTAAAATGTTTTGCAGTGTATTTTTGAAACTTCTTATGTATGGTCATTGAGTAACACCTTCTTTCCTTATTGTTTTTTTTGTAATATATTTCCACTGTTACAGGTTGTCTTCAGTTCTTATATAACACTAATATTGATGGAAATGTTTCCGGTAAGTATGCAATTTTCATATACTTTTCATATAAAATAGGGAAATTTAGACTAATTAAACCAGGTTTTTTCATTGTTGCAAAGGCAATTTTTCATTTTAACTTGTAGGTTTTTATGCCTGTATTTGTTACTTAGTTTTTGACAGGAAGCACTAATAGTTTCTCAAAAACCCAGGTTACTTTAATTTGGATTGCGTTAGTTGACAAATTTAGAGTAAAGATGGTTAGCAAATTTTCAGTGAAGCAATTAAACTATAATATACCACTTTATTACAAAGAAAGGTTTTGTGTTTTGTTTGGTTTGGTTTGGTTTGTTGTTTTTTTTTCCTGTTGTAATTCAGCTTATACTGTATTTTAGTGACTTGGATTTTTTGCAGTACAATAATGCAGCCCTCCCAGACCACAATATCCAGGAATTCTAGCTTCTGTAATATGGAGGTAAGATCTCGAAAACAGTGAAAAACTCAGGAATTCTGAGTTATTTACTACAAAGACAGATACCTTAGCAGGAAACATTAGGGTAAGGCTACAATTCTGGGACAGACCACAGAGTCGATTATTACAGGGTGGGTGGTGCAGTAGTCACAGCTTTAGACTAGTTAGTTGTTCCAGGACTTCTGTGAACATGAGCTTTAAATCCATTGGAAAGTTTAATCCAGCCAGGACCCTTAGATGTGTGAGGGGTAGCCCTCAAACCTAAATTTCAAGATTCAAGTGTACCCAAGCTCTGCACTGCAGGGTGACCATTCCAGACTCTGGGAGCTCAGAAAACCCTGAAACATTTTATAATTCTTCACCCACGAATTGTTCTCCAAGGACAGTATAAGTGGTATATAAGTATATAGAGATAGGTGTATGTGTGTGCATATATATATATACAAATTTATAATATAAAGACAGCCTGAACTTTATTATACAAAGATTAGATTAGATCTAAAAGCATTTCCAAATATGTATCCACAGCAGCTCTGAGCAATTGATGTCTGACTGGAAAGTAATTCCTATATTTAAGGAAAATATGTTGTTTTACTGTGTAGCCCTAAGGAGACTACTCTGCCAAAGTGAGTCTCCAGTCAGAAAAGATAAATGAAACATAGAGAACAAGCTAATTTGTTAAATAAGCAAGTTAAATTCTCTCTTTTTTTTTGTAAATATTGAAGATTGCTTCTGTAACTAGAATCAAGGCTACTTGTTGTCTTTATTATTCAATTAAATTTATCCAATAATTTATTTTTCTTCTTTTAGTATATTTACCCAAGCTTTTATGATCCAAGCAAAGTCTTTTTTTTTTTTTTTTTTTTTTTTAAGTGGTTCATTGCTATGCTAAATATTAAGTAGTTAACAAAATTATAAGTGCTCAAAAGAGAAGATATATTTTTTCTGGGCATAGTAGTGATTACTTTGGATCTAATCACAGGTGGCAATGTGATAGTTTAACAGTTAGAGAGTATAGTGCCGATCAGAGTAACATATAAAAGGTCTACTGGACCTGAGAAAAGCTGAACAACTATGAACTTTCCATTTAATCCTGTAAAATTGAGAAGACCAGGCCCCTGGGCTTTTAGAGCCCCAAAGGCTAGCTATACATACCTCCTTAGAAATTATTTCTGAACAACATAGACACATCAGTATGATAAGCCTTCAATAGGCTGATCAGCTTTCTTTTTGAAAGTGACACCCACTGGAATTCTAAAGCAAGTAATAACCAAACAAATTGTTTAATAAGAGGTTCAGAGCTAGCAAATTATACCACCAGTTCAGTTTCCTTTTCAAAGGTGACTCTGAACTGGCTCAAATATTTTGTTTTCTATGTTTATAGTACATTCTGTGTTTGTTCCTTAGTATGATGCAGATCCTGACTCTTTCACGGTAATGTCTGTCAAATGTATCAGTGTCATTTTTCCTGTTTGTGAGATGAGGAAACAGAGGAATAGAAAAAGGAGCAAGAAGACCTGAAATCAGTATTGATGTACCCTTGAAAAGGCTTGCCATAAAGTTCTAAATATGAATGACTCTGCTCCTTTTCTATCAGAAATTAATTATTTTGTTGTGGATATTGTTTAAGAGATCACCTCAGTAAGGTGAAGCAGTTTGAGGTTGTTGAGCTGGAGGGGTTTATTTTGCTTAAAAAAGTCAGACAAGACAGAACAACTTGTTTTCTTACTGAAAATGAGTCTTAGAAGAATTTTTCATGTAGTATTATTCTTTGTCACTTAGTACATCAAATGTTGCTTTGCTAATATTTAGGAAGTTCCTATTTCTGAAGGGAGACCAGATGGTAAACTTATTTTTCCTAGGGCTTAGAAAAAGAAAATTCAAAAAAATGGGATGAACAAAATCTGAGTAAATTAATTTAAAATTTATAATGGGCATGTTGCAGATTGCTTTTTTCTACTTGCTCGAATATCTAGTGCAAAAGAAGATAAAATAGGATACATTTTTAAAATTTGCATTCTAAGTGTACTAATAAGTAGTAACTAATAGACCTCAGAGGTCAACCCTTTATGCAGAAGAGGCATATGGCATATTTCCTCTTAAGATCAATTACTTTGCCTTGTTTAACAAAGTACATCAAAAGTACTGCTTAGTACCACACCTGTCTCTTTTGGGGACAGACTGATGTTCTTTCATAGTTTTTCTTCAGTGTTAACTATTTTTTTAGTCCTTGTATAGCAGGATAGCTGGGCATCTGACAGGAATTAGAGGCTCTCTAGTGGTTTTCTAATGGTGTCATGCTATTTCTTTTAATGAAATTTCAAATGAAAGACTGATTGCATTTTTACTTTATGGTGCATCAGGATAGCTATTGGTAGATTTGGTAGACAGCCATAGTCCATGGTTCTATTATGATCATTTATTAGCATTTCCTGTCACCACATGCAAGTAATGGACCTTACCATTACAGGACTCATAGCAATAAAATATCTTGAAATGCAACTGTATGAGCATTTATTGTACTAAACTCTATTATGGTAATACTTATTTTCTGAATAAAACCACTTTTCAGCTTGGAGGTCTTTACCTGTCACCATTCATCATGATTCTTTTAATCTCCTGTTGACCTGATCATCTGGATTGCCTACTGCAAACACTTTACTATTTTGCAGCCCATTAATTTTACAAATTTTAATTGTGTCTAGTTTTGACAGCTTTAATTTTCCTGATATCCTGGAGAGGTCTTATCAAAAGGTGGCAAATTATTTAAATTAGTGCTGCAATTGGACTGCAGGTAGGTAGGACTGCAGAGATGGGATGAGAGGAAGTCTAGGGGAAAAAAAAAAAAAGATTAAGAAATTATTGTTTCAATTGAAATGCAAGTTTAAGGTCAAATGGTGACATTAGGCACAGCCTTCAGAAAGAAATAGACACTAATCAGTCTCTCTACGCTATGTTGCAAACATTTCTCTTTAGATACAGATCCTCTGGGCAGTTTCTCTTCTGATAAACTGTGGATGAATCAATTTAAGTATGCCTACAACATAGTATTACTTCAATTAAACCAAGAAAAAATTATCCATGCTTGATTCCTCTATTTTTCTCTTGTTTCCAGTCACTGTCAACTCCATTAACAACATTCCTGAGGTTCATCACAGCTCTTCACTTTGAACTGTTGCTGTCCAAGTCACCATCCCTTCTGGGGGCAATTGAACAAGTCTAAAATAAGGCAAAGCACTAAATTTTTTTGCAACAGCTTTCAAACTGATAGAAGCAATATATGAACCTTCTTGAGGAAAGAAAATGAGTACTGTTAAAATCAGGTTAAATGTATGTGTTTTGGGCATTAATATCTTAAAAGCCAGTCTGGCTTACATGCAGCTGGTTTTGTACCATTTTGTACAGGTGACATACTTAGATCCTCTTCACAGAGGTAAATCAAAGCCAAAACAATGCTTACTGAAGATTTTTGATTTTGTCTTGTCATGTTCTTTTTATTCTTTGTCATTAGAAATCTTTGTCCTAATCTTTCTTGAGAGCCTATAACCTCCCAGTTACTTTTTTGACATCACAGCTATTTTTCTGCCAGTGCAGTTTAATATTCATAGCTACTGGAGCTTCAAAGTCATCAGTTGACAAGCTGGTGTTTGAGATATATATGCGAACTGCAAGCATGGAGAAAAGCTCTTAGTTCAAAGGAAACAGAAAATAAATGTTCTGTTAATCAAGAATGTTTTAAAAAGCAACCTCTGTGTGTTTAAAATAATAGAATCATCCTGTTATAGTGGCAACCGTATCAATCCAAAGTGCTTTGATTTGTTTTTGTTAAACGAATTCACTTTGTCTCCTTGATTAAGTACTCAAACAAACTAGTTTCATGTCTTTTACTTGAAATTAAAGATGGATTTTAACAGACTATTTAGAAACATATTAAAGATGCAGGTAAGAAATACCACTTTTACTGACACACACTGACATTTTAAGGCACGAAAATGGTAGAATTAACTTTTAAAAAGTGCACAAGTATTCTCTAAAAATGGTCTTTTTTTTTTTTTTTTTGCTTGTGTAGAACATAATCTTATTTTGCAGAGCAAGCAGCAAATGCCCTGTAATATAGTATTAAAGACTGAAAGTTCACTGGACAATTATACTCTCCCATTTCATATCCACTGTTCCCATTGCACATCTCTTCCAACCACATTGCTGATCTTAACCACATGAGCAGCAAGTCTCTGTTAGGGGATATTAGGTAAAGTCACATTCTCTTTCTACAAGCAGGTGTTTTTTTGAGACACAAAATCTCTTAAAAGAGAATATGCAGTGATTTGGTCTTCCTGATAGTAATGCAGAACATAGATCTCTTGACCTCTTCTTCCTCATGAAGAAAAGGTGACTACAAAATGGTTAGCTGTTTGATTAAAAATAATCAAATGGAGGATCCTTTGGAGGATCTGTTCAAACCTCAAATTTCCCTCAATCTTCCTTCTCCTTAGTAGACCTGCTAAACTTCAGAAGATCATTCAGCATTATCCCCCAGACTTTTTCTTACTATTTTTTTATTTTTTTTAAACATTGAAACTCCTGTGTCTCCTATGAAGCAATTGTCCTAATTCTGGAAGGGAAAAAAAGAAAAAAAAGGTCCATTAGTCCTTTTGTGGAAGATCAGAATATTTCATGTAATGTTTGTTTCAATCAAAAATTATCAAAATCAATCATGGATTTCCTCCATAATCATATATATTTTGTGACAATAAAACTTTTTTTTTTTTTTTTTAATCAAATATTACACTAGAAGAAGAAAAGAAACCCCATAACTTCATGAAAAATTTTCCAGATTATGGAAAATTTGTGGGAAAGAGGAAGGGATATTGTCAATCTCAAATGATTCTGTCATAATTTATAAACAAAATAAGATAAGTTAATGCAATAACACCACTATTTAGATTTTTCAGACCATTTGTGTGCAGCTTAAGGAAGGATAACACACAAAAGTCTGGATGATATGAATCCTTTGATATTTCAAATTTCTACTAAGGAAACCAATGTTTTTGGTTATACTGCCATTATACTGCCATTAAGATCAATGTATTTCCCTTAAATTATTGTATTCCTCTTTTTCATAGCTCTTTCAATGTTAGTAGGATGTACCCTGGGTTAAGGTTTTTGTGTCGTTTTGTTTGTTGGCTTGTTTGTTAGTTTCTTCATATTAAATACACTAGAGTTCTGGAAACTTGAAGAAAGTTCCAGGAAATTAAAAGAAAACTGGAAAAACTGTTATTTTGGAGTCATGCTCTTCTCCTATTATACTTTTCTCGTTCTGTGACAGATAAAACAAATTTGTCTCTTTCTTTACCATTGCTGGATGAGAAAAATAGGTTAATAGTGTGAAAACATCAGTGTCACAGAAATATTTTTGACAACTGCATGACTAGTAATGGTTTAAGTAATAATATTAAGGAACTTTATTCATGTTTCATCCAAATTGTTCTTTATGTAGAGTAATCACTGTAAGCACTAAGGGAATAAATAAAAGCAAAGCATAAATTGTCATCTTAGCAATTCATAGTTCATGGCAACATTCCAGTTAAAGGTATAAACCAACTCCACAGTATACAGCTAACTGAAATATATCAGTAGCTAGATACACATTTGGACTTATTAACACAGACTTATTTTCTGTGGAAAATTTCAACAGTTCCAGAATTACACTTTTCGTTACTACAACAACCTGTCTGTTTAACATCAAGAACTCAGTTTGTCTCAGAGACATTTTTTTCCTTTTTTTAGCTTTGATCAAAACCTAAGGTTGTGCTCACTTGAGAACCATCAACAGTCAGTTTTTCTAGGATATCTTCACCTCAGCATTTTTCCCTTTACCCTGTGATGATCTTTCTCATCACCCACAATTTTCCCTTTTACTCCTATCGGGCATCCTTGACTGTTTTTCCCTTGCAACTCATATATGCCATTGACATCTGAACACCAGAAGCTCTTTTGACACAATCTCTTTAGCCAATAATTTCTGTCTCCAGTCCCTATCCGTTTTGTGTTTTACAGTATTTACTATAGGCTCCAGAGACATGTCTGTCAAGTCCTGTAATGAATTCAAAACATAGCTTCAAAGAATATTTCTGTTAATTCCTTTCATCTCGCTTTCACATGAGTCTCTTCCTCTTCACTGACATATATTCAAAAGACTTCTTCAGACCTCCAACATTGTTCAAAATTCTACTTGTCCTAGCTTTCTTATCTCTTATCTTGTACAACATCATTACTGTGCCAAGGACGATAAGTTTCATGATCTCATTATATCTGTCCCACAAAAGTTGGTGTGCTTCTTGCAATATTGCATGTCATTTACCCCGGTTCATTCAGACTCTATGACTTAAAGAATTTCCTTCTTTCAGAATCCTTTTGCTGCTAGGACACCTAAAAGAAATCAGCTGATGACAATTATTAGCTTGTAACAGGAAAAGCAGATATAGTAACATAAATAAACAAAAATATGCACTAAATGGTAGACCAATAATTAACTTGCATAGTCATAGTCATAGGCTCTTATTAACATTGGTGTTCTGTGCATGATCTTGGAAATGGAGAGCTGCACTAGAAATCAGAAAATATAATTTCTGGCCATGGCAAAATGTGTTCCATAAGATGCAATTTTCATTTGAAGTAGGTATATAATGTTGAAAGGGATAACTAGACTTCAGCATTTAGAGATGAAGATTTAGAGGACTATTTACCTTACATGTAGAGCACATCAAGTACCACTCAGAGTTTTCATGTGAGAATCAAACTCAAATATGTATTAAGATTAATCAAAATCTACCAGGGGAAGAAAGCAAAGAAGCGTTTAACATGACAAGACTTTTAAAAATAGTAGATATGAAAACTAAACTTTAGAGATGATCACAGAAATTGAGTCAGTTCTCACATTAGCATAAAGTAAAAATCTGATGCAAAAAGTAAAAAAATATATTGAAAGTAACGAAATAGGAAGTTTCAACATTCTAGATTTATAAAACAAAACACAAAACAAACAAGCAAGACAACAACAAAACAAGAACAAAAATCAAACAAAAAAACCCACAAAAACAAACAAAAACAAACAAACAAAAAAACCCCACAAAACACTAACCTGGCAAAACCCAGGCAAAATATATTGCTGAAAATAATTATTGAAATCTATAGTACCTAAAATTGTTCATAATAAAAAGATAAAACTTTGAGTAGTAAGAAACTATGTTATCACATTTCTATTATTGGAATCTGTTAGAATTATTTGAAAGAAGTGAAAAATAAATCAGGATATATTCAGCACTGTGGCCTTCAAATTAGTTGACTAGACTATGCAGTTCAAGAAAAACGAAACTTTTCTTTTTACAATGAGTGAAATATCTAACGTAACCCTGGATCAGTATTTGTCCTTGTAAAATGCTGCTGACAGACAACAGGTATATTTGGTTTTATATAGAGCAAAGAGAATGAGTTTTTGTTGGTAAACAAGAAAATATAGATATAATTTCCAAAATAAGAGGAGAAAGAGAATTCATAAATGCAAAACAAGAGCTTGCTAGAGAGTATTAGAGTGTGGCAAAAACTCTGTGATTCTTGGAGTTTGCTAAGACAGCTATGCTTTACATTCTTGCTGGGAAGCCGATACACTTGCTGTTGAAAAATCATCCATAACAGATTGAAAGTGGTAATTGCATCCTGCATTGAAGCTTTATGTAGTGCATTTTCCCATATTCATATTCTGCATAAACAGAAGTGGCAGTGCTGTGGTTGGATCCTTTTACCCACTTTTGAGGCTTTGTACTGTGATCCGCTCAATGGTCATTGTTTCCATGGATCAGAATACTTAAAAATCACTTTTGATGACAGTGTACCCTAAAAGATGGGGAAAGAACCTCAACAAAAACACCAACATAAGGTAGGTATCAGCAGCTCTCTGCTGGTAGAATATATAGAGATAAAATATTAAAGTTTTTTCTTAATCAGTAATAAAACAGATTGTCCTACAATAGTTTCTTTAATTTATATTTCCTATTTAAAATTAAAATATTGTGCTTGAGTAGACTTCTCATTTGCTGTTTAGAATATGAAGAGAAATGGTACAAAATGGCTGCATTCTATTAGAATATTAACTTCACTGCTCTTTAAGAAAGTTTTAAAATTGCATAGCTTGAAAAATTGGGGTTTTTTATATATTTTAATGACAGATGTCATTCTATAAAACCCACAAAGACAGTCATTAATGACAATATGTATATTGTTGCTCATCTTTGACTGATGGAGTTAAAAGTTCTATTTAAAAATCCTTGAACTAGGTTTAAATTTTGCAATGAAAAAGAAACTTATTAGGCTTAGTTTAAAAATGTTATTAATCTGTAGTGGAATGTGTCAACTGCTAAATTACATTATGTTGCATCATCTGTAACCAGATACATTAGATGTTTTTTTTCCTCTTTCATTACTTGCCTACCTAAAGTATTCAACACAAAAATAGCTGAATTCAGCTATTATATCTTAACCTATAATGCAATAATAGTGACTATACATTTAAAGTCACAACTTTCATGATGAAACCTTTTTACTAATTAGTCACTGAATCAAAATTTGTCCTCTAACATTGTTTCTCCTATTGTAGTACTGGGGGGCAGGGGAAGATTTTTTGTAATTTCAATTGGTCAGTAGTATTAAAATCTTAGTGCCTTGGAAAAGTAGACTACAGGGAAGGTTGCACTGTAGGTATCTACAACTCTTTCTCCTAAATAGAAGGACAGATTGTTCCTAAAGGATTTTTTTTTTTCCATTTTGCTTTGTTGCTGGGACAGGGGGATGGGGGAGGGGGGGCAGATTTTGTTGTTTTGAGTTTTTTTTGTTTGTTTGTTTTAATTCTACTATAGTGGCTTTTTTTTTTTTTCTTTTCAGTTTTATGCTAGCAACTGTTTAATGTAGGTAATTAGTCCAGGCCCAATTATGGACTTAGATCCCATTGTATTAAAATCTGCAAAAAAGCAGAAGAAAAACTATATCTCAGCAAACATAAAATTTAAGAGTATGCTTAAACTCAGTTACCTCTAGCGGTCTAAAGTCAGACTTCTAGGTTAAGCTTTGCTGTGGCTGCCAAGCTGAGTTCCCTCTGTGAACTCTGGAATGTGATGCAACACTACTTAGGTATCTCTCTCAACTAGAAAGGGATCAGAGACAACCTGCTTAGAATAGGTGTGTATTGGGTTTGTGTGGCCAGGTTTTGGTTGTGGGGGGACTACAGGGGTGGCTGCTTGTGAGAAGTCCTGTGGAGCCATCTGCCTTCAGGGTGGACCCAGTGCTGGCCAAGGTCCTGATTGGCTAACCAGGAATGATAGTGCCACCTCTGTGATAACAAATTTAAGAAAGAAAAAAAAAAAAAGTTTATTGGGCTGACAAAACTGCATTCAGGAAAGAGTAGAGCAAGCATGTAAACAAACTCTGCAGATACCAAGGTTGGTGGAGAAGGAGGGGGAGGAGGTGCTTCAGGTGCTGGAGCTGAGGTTCCCCTGCCGCCCATGGTACAGACCATGGTGGAGCAGCTGTGCCCCTGCACTCCGTGGAGTGCAGAGATCTACCTGAAGCCCGTGGAGGAGCCCACATCAGAGCAGGTGAGTGAGGGAGCAGCTTTGGTGGGTACCTGGTGTCCAGCCAAGGTAAATCCAGTACAAATGGTTTACCTGATTTTTAGACAGGTAGTGTTAGATAGCTCTTTCCCTAACTATGATATAAGATGGAGCAACTAGACAAAGACAGAAACTAGAGGCTAACTGGAAACAGGGACATAACATCATAGCAAAAGGGAGGTGTCAACAAAAACAATGTAAGTGTTTTGTGCATGCTTCTGTGAAGCAGCAATGATGAATGAAGTGGAGTGGCAAGGGAGCAGTCATAAATAATCAATTATTGTCCTGTTAAATATCTAATTATTAGAATCAGGAGTCAACACTTCAATACCGAATGAAGAAAAAAAACAAAACAGAAGTCTGTGAAAGGTCTTGAAAGACAAAATGGATTTATAAAGTCAAATACACAGACGATGTACATCAACACAATGCCAGAAAAATAAAAAGTATTTCTTCATTTTAAAGTAGTGTGAGATATGTTCCTAAGTGAAATTGCTGAATGAACTTAGCTTTTTTCTTTCTTTTTTGAGCAATCTGCATTAGTTTTTATATAGAAAAATTGTGCTCTGTAATATAAAGATACCATGCATATATTAAGAGTTAATCTAAACAGGTTTTGAAATGAAGATCAATGGCTAACTATGCAAGAAATTCGTTTTCAGAAGAAACAAAAAAATATAGCAAAACTATGTGGCAGTCAACACAGAATGTCAATTTAGTGTCTCAACAGTACGTGTAATGGAAATTTAATCCAAAAGGGAAGAAAGGCAAGAAGCTTAACCTTGCTGGAGGGTTGTGGGGATAAATACAAGGGGAACAGAGTCTCCTCTGCAGTTGTTCCACTGGGCTGTATTTAACTATGATAAATCAGTTTTTTGCAAGTAAAGATTTGTTTTATCAGAAATTTAATACAGTGAATTTAATAAATGAAAAGGTTTTACTTCTTTTTTATTTCTCTTTCTCTCTCTGAAAATAAATAAATCAGTAAACATATTTGAAAGTTTAAAGATCTCCTAAAATCATCTCAGCTCACCCCTAAATTCATAGCTGTTAAGTAAGAACCCAGCACTTTCCAAATTATAACACTTGACCTTAAATCTGTATATGCCACAACTTCATTATGACTGGGAGTGAGCAAAAGACAAGAAACACTGTGAATAAAAAGCTTAGAGGAGATAACTGAACAGGGACAATGAAGGAGAAGAGAACAGAACACTGGGTTGAATGTGACAGAACAAAGAGAAAAAGGGCATTGCTCTTGCCTGCAATGAGAGATATATAGATCATTATTTCTAAAAGAAGGTGAAAAAGAGGGCAAAAGAAAGTCCTAGGCAGGAGATTAAATGAAAGAAAGGAGTAAGTAAGTACAGAGTATGGGAGGAATGGGAAGAAAGAAAAATCATTAAAGTACAAATTTCTCTTTCATAAAAAATGAATTTTAAAAGGCCATGAAATTTATCGGTACAATTTGGAACTCACATATACATATGTGTTAGGAATCCTGAGATTGTTCACTAATGCTGAGGTTGTGTGACATGGTTTGGCTCCTATCCTTTCTTTGGTTCTCCCTTACCTTCCAAGGTAGAGCGGCAACATCCAAATTGCCTATTAGGAATGTTTCCTTACTCAGCCTCCCTCCTCAGTGGTGACTGAAAATAACCAGGAGCGTTTTTATGAGCTGAAGTGATTCTACTGAACTTAATTTGGCAATAAACATGATAACATCCCCATGTTCACTGATGTTCTTGGTATTGTGTAATTTGCCAGCAAAAATTCAGCTACAAAATCGATGAGATTCTTTTTATGATGCATCTGCCATGAGGAAGATAGAGATTTTCAGCTGTGATACAGTGACTCGTGAACTGGTAAAGTAGGTAGATCCAGCAGTGTTGGTAATCTCAGTTATGAATCGGTCTATAGGATGAAGTTTTAAAAAACTAAGATTTGTATTCTATCGTGACTTGTAAAGTTCATGCGGTGAATATTTCTCTGAATGAGAAGAAAAAGATATATTTTTCCCCCCATATTTTGAACTAAATTTATTTTAGGAACAAAATTGCTGCAACCTCAACCTCTGTTGTGAGGAAATACAAGATTTTTCAGATTCTGTCACAACGGTGGAGAGTAAAACTCCTAAACATGACAAAGAAGCCAAATTGTGGAAAACCTTAACAAAATATGTGACAAAATAAAACCACAGCTTCTGTCTTTCTTGGACACTAAATGAGACTAACTTCAACTATGTCTCATCAAATATACAATGCCATAAGTGAAATTAGCTACAAATCCCTTAATTCCCTGCATTACACAACTATACAAGAAGTTCTAAGCAGCAACTTTCAGTGTCTGGGCAGATGCTGCACTGATTTCCTTCGAGCTCTGTGTTAGCATGCCTTGAAACTTGTTTCCCTATACAACTGAGTATTGCCTATATCAAAGCTGCATGTGTTCAGGTTCGAAAGACACACAGGTTCTAAAGGTAGTCACTTTTCCAGTTTTTAAATTATTTCTTCTAGTTTTCTTCAGTAGTTTTCTCCAGCAGCATGAAACTTCAGACAGACTGCATTGTAGGTAATTTAACGGTACAAATGAGCAAATATTTTAGAAGTAGAAACTGAATGAATTTTCTCTTTCGGGGACTATGTAAAAACAAAGTTATTTGAGTAGGTAGTAATTAATCAAATTAATTAGCAGTGTATTTTCTAATTTAAAAACTGGAACAGGAAATAAAAAAAATAAAAAAATGTAAATTTTAAAGCAAGCAGGAAACATTTTAAGAATACTGTCTGTGAAAGAGCAAAAGGAAACATTCCAAATGACAGAAACCAAGCAAATAAGGCAAAGTCCCTACTTTTACCATTTCCATTTCAGACATCTTTTCATGTTAGATATTTTCCACTTGCTCACATTTTGGAATTTACTCTTGTGTGTATAGAAACTGGATGCATATTTTTACTTTAATCTGATTTTTGTTCTTCTGGGCCACTGCACATCAGGATTTTTCATGCCCTTCTACAGCCATCATAAGATAGATGAGATATGATTAAGTAAAGTCAAGTTGAAGACTTGGATTAAAATTCTCCGAAGGGTTAAAAACTCTTCTCGTCACCCACGTTTAAACAGACAGCTTTGACAGCACTAAATTCCTCATAAGGGAACTCTTCAGTGCAAACTCAACTGTCACTACCTGTTCAGCCACTTCTGTGCTGTTGTAAACTTTCACTTTCCATTCAATATCTAAACTGGCAGATGGAAAAAAACCCTCTGATTCAGGTTTTGCAAGAAGATGATGAAACTTCAAAGCACAACACAACCAGCTTAGTTTCAGATGACAGCCTCTACGGTGCAAACTATGTGCAGGAAGTTGTACACAGAATGAAAAACAAGAAGTTAAATCTCTTTAAATTCTAATTTGTTTGCCCCCCCTAGATTTTGACCCCTAAGATTATTTTCTGCTAAGAACAGCCTAAGGACATTAATACGCATGTTACAGCCTGATGGGATGGAGAGGATACCACCATTTCCATAGAAGCAGCCTACATGAAAAAAAAACAAAGAACAGCCAAAGGTTTTTAATATATATGAACACCATCAAGGAAAAAAAAATCCAATACAATTAATAATTCTGCAGTTGATACAAGTTGAAAATTGCCTTAACAGGCTCAAGAGAGAGGCCTAGTTTCAACAAGTCTCACTACTGATGTGGGAAATCAAGGATACAGGTATACTTGAGCTGCTGTAATGGCCATAATGTGTGGTGCTAATAGTAACAAAAGTTAATATGGATACACATAATAGTTCCCCACCACATCACACACCTTCTCTGCCTGTTTTTACAAAACATCAGACCTCTATAAAATAGGTAAAAAGAGAGGGGTCTTGGTCAATTTTTTTTTATATTAATTAATAACTAAAGGAGCATTCCAATCAGCACTTGTAAAAGAGAAAAGATCGGATCATCAAAATTATAGGTATGAGGGTGTCAGAAATGAGGACATAAGGAGATACCTCCAGGAGATAACTTTTATAAGCCATGAATGGTTGCATCTATGATACATCTAAAATTATTCAAATGAAATAATATGCTTATATTTTTTTTCATTTTGTTATGACTGAACAAATTACTGTAGAGGAGCAAAAAACCCCTAAATATGTTATGACTTTTCAAAATATCTGCATATATTCTTCAAATTTAGAGCTAGCATTAATTAGCACTGCTTAGGTGAAGACAGTGATAAGTCACAGACATATTGCAGTTACTGTTAACTCTCGAGGTCTTCAAACTCATCCACAAAGCTGAATATCCCTATACAAATTCTAATGTAGTTCTTAACAAATCTTTATAACAAATCAATAAGCAATATATAAGAAATCTGATAAGATCAACTTTGCTTTTTTCATGGTTTAGGAATGGTTTTAGTGCTTCCACTAAAACCACACACTTCTCTCTTGCTCCATCCTGCCCCTTCCTCCTCCCCTGTGCAGGTGCCTCGAAAGGAGAATTGGAAGCACAAAAGGCAAAGCTCATGGGTCGAAATAAGAACAATTTACTGGAAACAGTAATGAGACAAGAAAAGGAATAGTAACAGCAACAATTTTAATAGCAATACTGTACAAAAGAGGGAGTGATTCACATGCCAAAATTCTCACTGTGAAGCTTGTGACCTCACTGCAGCCACACTGTCCTGACCAGAAGAGGCCCCTTACTTCTGAAAATATTGCCTTCTCCCTACTCCCATCAGTGTTGTCAGGTGATGTAGGATAACCTTCATGTCTTGCCCATGTCCTCTCCTGTCTACTGCAAAAAATTAACTCTGTCCTGGTTGCAACTGTAAACAAAAAACAATGAGGTAACTGGTACCTGAAAAATGGGAGAAAATATGGCAAAGCAATATTGTGGAATGGATTTGGTACATGTAACAGTCTTCCTGACATAAAAATGAGAGAGTTTGTTCATTTGAAAATGACCATTGATAAACTTAATTTAATGCAGTAAGAAGAATTAAAAGGCACCATAGTGAACAATAGTCAAGTACAAAAATCTAAAAAGTGTTATCCTTTCCTATTGTTTTACAATATTGATGATCCTTTACTCATTATGAAGGAAATAAATATCTTTCATATTAAGTTTCAACAGAGTAAAACACTTTAAATTTCTTCAACAGGGACATAACTTCACATTCAGGCCAGGTCATGCATTTTAAATTTTTTTGTGTGAATATCAATTCAATCTCTGCACATGGATGATAAATCTCACAGTAGCCTTCCTTTCTTAGTAATGATGCTTTAGGCAAGGCCTGTGTGGACGAAAAGAAAGGTTGAAAATATGTAATATTATTACCTATGTTTTTTTCTTTCTTCCTTCAATAAGCTATCATGCCTTGAGATTTCCAAAGTCCACATGGTTTTCAACCTTCCTTGTGATATATAAGTTATATAAGGTTATACTTAACCAAGCAATATTGAAAGGTGTATCTAAGCAACTGACAGAGCTTCAGTTTTCAATAACAGGCTTTAAATACTGTATCTACATGACCAGAACACGCAACAAACAAAATCCTCTTGAATTTGTCTGGCATACTTGAATAATAAGAGAGTTATGAAGACATTGGATTGTTTTCAGAGCTGAATTTTATTTTTGATAAAACCAAAGACAATTCTAAATTGGATTGTACAACATGATCTACCAGTTCTTAGGCTCAATACACTTGCCACTTTTTTTAATTTGTGCTTATAATTTCATAGTACATATTCAAAAAAGAAGCAGGGAGAAAAATAAAGATCAAGAACATGGTAATTACTTGGTAGTTCCAGTTTTATATATACGGAAAACCAGTCGTCTTTCCTCCTCTATGTTTTTTTCTGCCTCTCAATTAGGCAAAAATCTGGTTTATAATGTTCCTTCAGAAAAACATATATTACAATATTTGAGTATATGTTTCAGTTTTTCTTAATTAATAGTTCAAGTTATAGTCAAACATCCATGAGCCCAGTAATTTAGTATAAATTCCCTCATCAACAACACACTTAGGGATGCATACTGTTCACAGTTCTATGAATGTCTCTGGAGCTTTTTTTATATCTTATTTAAAGGAAAGTAGAATTTGGGCTGACATTTGGTTGGCAGATGATGTATGCAGCAGCCCACAATATGTGTTTAAGAAGTACAAAGATTTTTGGAATAAACACTGTAATTTTATTTTTAAACACTCATATTTTATGACTGGAAACAGAATTCCATCAGAGGAGGTTTGAGACAGCAATATTACCAGTGGAACTACAAATTTTAACTGAAAGGTTAATTCACTGTGTGAATATTTCAGGAGTCAGTAGAGGTGATTAGATATTTCAAAATGTCTGTGGACCTATCATTGATTTCTTCCACATGTTCACTACTTCTTCTTCCAGACAGTAGCTAATATATACAACACAGCCATAATTAGTGGTTTTTGTAGGTGACTGCAAACCTCAGGGGTAAAAAGATCTTCATTTGTGGTCATAAAACAGCAATGGTGTTTTCTGGAATCTCCTAACATTTAGAAGTACATTTTTTTGTGAAGAGATCTTGATGTATCAGAGTTCAACAAGAATTTTGCTATTTTAGCAAGGCTTTGCAATACTATTGTGTAGAAAAACACTTGTGGGTGAGAATACAGAGAATAACATCCAGTGGCTATTTAGGGCCACTTATCATATAACCTTATCATTTTAGAAAACAAAACAAAACAAGATGTCTTGCACAGGGAAAAATTCAGGAGTAGGAGATAAAGATGATAAGATAGAATTTAACCTAAGAGCTTGTGTCATATGCCTTGGTGTTCCCTAGGAAGATTTCCCAGTAATGGGCATTAGAAAAGTCTAGGCAAAGAATGTACCAAAGTCTATGGCATCTTGAATGAATTTAGATGTCTATGTTTAAAAGTTCAGTAAATGATATTTTACTGAAGAAAACTAATCTTAATCAGTTTAGCAGGTCCTTTACCCTGCTAAATTATTCAGTCATCATGTTACTGAAAGATGAAATGAATGCTATTTTCCAATACATTGAATTAAAGTGCTACTTTAAAACAAACTAGCTGAGAGTCATGCTATAAAATGTTCTCCTCAGCTTAGAACAGAACTGAAAAAAATGAGAGGCAGTGATGCATAAACTCAATATATTCTTACAAACTAGGAGTATGTTAGCTTTGCCTTGTTAAATATTTCTTAAGCAATTTTTAATTGACAACATATGTTGAACATCACATAGCAATGTGTGCAAAGCACTTTACATCTGTCATAGCCTCCTGAAGCTAATCCCTCTTTAATGTGCTAGCTTTCTCTGTATTGCTGCAGGCTTTGTTTCTGTTTACTGTCTTTCAGAAGGAAAGGGGAAAAAAACCCAAGTTAGCTGTCAGTGAGAACAGGTTTATTTTACAAAGATTTTAATTCTATTAATCTTTTGACTGGCTGTCTGCTAAGAAATCATTATTACCAGGCACAATGATTTAAACAGAAAGAAAAAGTCAAATTCTATTTTTTTTCAAGGTGAGAGAAGTTCTATTTCCTGTCAAAGCTTTGCTATGGGCAAATGTTGCCTGACAAATTTGGTGGCCTTCAGTGATGGGGTTACCGCATTTCTTTGGTAAGGGAGGAGCGACTGATGCCATCTATCTGGATTTGTGTAAAACATTTGACACCGTACCACACAACACCCTTGTCTCTAAACTGGAAGAGATGGATGGGCAACCCAATAGATAAGGAATAGGCTGGATGATTGCACTGAAAGAGTTGTGATCAACAGCTTGATGTCCAAGTGGAGTCCAGTAATGAGCAGTTTTCCTCAGGGGTCAGTACTGGGACCAGTGCTGTTTAAGATCTTTGTTGGTGACATGGACATTGGGATTGACTGCACCCTCTCAACAAGGGAATAGATAAGAAAACTGGACATGCAGAAGTCCATGGCCCCTGATGGCATGTACCCAAAACTCTTGTGGGAGCTGCAGATGTCATTGTAAGGCCACTCTAGATAATCCTTGGTTGCTCATAGTGACTCAGAGAAGTGTCTCTAAACTGCAGGAAAGCAAATGACACAACCATCTTGAAGAGCAGTAAGGAAGACCAAAAGAATTACAAGCCGGTCAGCCTCGCCTCGATCCCTGGAAAAGTGATGGAACAGCTAAATTTGGAAACCATTCTCAGGCTAATGAAAGACAAGAAAATCATGAAGAACAGTCAGTATGTCTTCAGCAATGGAAAGTCATGCTTGATCAACTCGATGAACTTCTGCAGCAAAATGGATGTTCTGGTAGATTGGGAAAAGCAATGGATATAAGTCTACCTGGACTGCAGTAAGGTCTTTGACAGTGCCTCTCATAAGAACATCATAAAGAAGCTATGGGTGGATAAACAGTGTAGTGGATTGAAAACTAACTGAACAGACTAGCTCAGAGACTGGTGATCAGTGAAAAAACATCTAGTTGGAGGCCACTGACTAGCGGTGTACCTCAACAGTCAATACCAGGTCCAGTCCTGTTTAACATCGTCATTAATGGTCTGAATAATGGATGGAGCAGGGTGTAACATCAACACGTTTGTAGATGGCACAGCACTGGGAGGAATGACTGATATGTCAGAGTGTCATGCTGCCATCCAAAGTGACCTTGACAGGCTAAAAAAATGGGCTGACAGGAACCTCATGAAGTTCAAGAAGGGGAAGTGCAAAGTCCTGCATATGGGAAGGAACAACTCCAGGCACCAAGTGGAAAGCAGATTTGCAGAAAAGGAAGTTCTGGTGGATGACAAATTGAACATGATCAAGCAGTGTGACCTTGTGGAAAAAAAAAAAGAAAAAAAAAAGACTAATGATATTATCAGCTGCATTAGGCAAACTATTGCCTCAGGTTGAGAGAGACGATCTTTCCCCTCTCCTGAGCATTGGTGTGCTGTCTTCAGGTCTGGGGTCCTCAGTACAAGAGAGGCATGGACATACTGTAGAGAGTCCAAGAAAGGGTTACAAAGATGATTTAAGGGACTGGAGTACCACTTATAAGAGAATAGGTTGAGAAAGTTTGGTCTGGGGATAGCTCATCAATGTGTGTGAAGGCATGTGTAAAGAGGATGGAGCCAGGCTCTTTTCAGTGATGTCCACAAGAGGCAATGGGCACAAACTGAAACACAGGATCTTCTGGCTGAACATTGAGAAAGACTTTTTTATTGTGAAGGAAGTGGTCCCTGACACATGTTTCCCAGAGATGTGGGCTGTCTCTGTTGCGGCTTAACCCCAGCCAGCAACCAAGAAGCCCCACAGAGCCACTCACTCACTCTCCCACCAGAAGGACTGGGGAGAGAATCAGAAGGGTAAAAGATGGAAAATTCTGTGTTTGAGATAAAGACAGTGGCAAGAATAATGTCACAAAAATGTAAGATCTAGCATGAAATTAGAGGGATTACTTTTAGAACTCATGTAACATATTGTTTCAATTTACTTTTTTAGTCTATCTACAGCTTGTCAGCAGTCTGTTTCAACTGAAGTAAAAGAGGAGTTTGTTAATCACAATAGAAGCAGGGCTGACTGTGTAGACAATGTGGGACTATATTTGTCGTAGTTGTGGCTGACTTCATTTCCCTTTCTACATCAGAAATAAAGGAAAGAATATGTTAAAAATCTTATCTTGTGATGGGAGGTTGGAGATATTTATGGTAGTGTATGCAGTTATTGGGAATTCAGTGGAGCCCTCTTACCTGAGAAACTGCACTTTCCCAAAGAGAATGGAATTTTCAACTACCAGACATCTGCTTTAAGTAGTAAATACCCCCTGGAGGAAGGAAGAGAAAAACAGTGTAAATAAAAGTTGTGTATAAAGGAGAGCAGGTGGAAGACTAAGAGCATAGTTACACATATATTTTCCTTGGAAGTGAAGCTAATTTAAGTTGTCCTCAGTCCCTACACACACACACCTTGACCCCCTGCTGCTTGTTCTCATTCTCATTCTTGTTCTCTCTTTTGTGCTGCTGAAAACACTTGTAAGGCCATAATGTAGAATAGATCCCTGAAAAGAATTGTATTAGTAAAAAAAGTCTCCAAGGTTTGTTATTCACATCAATGGTTCACAGCACAGCATTAGAAATAGTTCCACTGCTATATTTGAAGAAGTGGTGAATTCTAACACAGAGACAGGAATCAGTGAGTGGTGCTAGAAAAATGATTTTTTAAACCAACTTTGCCACTGAAGAGCACGTGAGCCTGCACTCTAGAAACCCGTGGGGAAAGAAAGTCTGTAGGTGTCCTATGCTGTTTTGTATAATAAAGGCTTTCCTCAATGCTGTTGTATTCTGACTTCAGGACTTGGGTTTCAGATTAGCTGTATAATAAATTCTGGTTTGTTTTATTGTCATTGTTTATGACTTGTATTATTTCATTATTAGATCATGTTAACTAGTCTTAAGAGTGTTCAGTTCTTGACTGGAACTCTATGTCTCTTTGGTGGGATTCAGAACAAATGGGGATGCTGTAATTTATTCCCTTCATAAAAGAATGGACGCATTTATTCTGGACCAACTCTATAGAGGTCTTGATTCAAAAGGTAAAGGGAAGTAGCATAAAGGTCTGATCCTTGCAAAAAATTAAAGTAATAAATGTTTTCATTATGTCCAAAACACAAGGAAAATAACTGTTTCCAGCTCCCAAAAGAACAGGAATTTGAATTTAAAGCATAGGTCACCAGTTTATTCTTCCCCTCTTTCTCCTATTTCGTATTGCAGACATTTGCCATCAGTAGACCAGAGAGTCAGATGTGAATATTTCAATGTGCCATGATTAATGCTAGTAGGACTACAAAATACAGTTACTTTGTCCTTTCTGAAATGCAATTTTATTTTCAAATATTAATAAGCCCTGAAAAAATACAGATTCATTTCGTGTCATCACTGTATACACATACTAATAAAAGAAATGAAACCTCAAATCTGAACATAACACTAAAGATGAACAAAATACTTTTACCAAAGTACGTATATTTGCTGACAGTATCTTTGTGCAGGCATTTTATCATAAGATATATCCATGTGAGAAAAAAACAAGTCAACATTTTAAAGTTCTTTTAAAGTTACTTTGAACTGAAAAAAAACCCAAACACTTCATATGTGTACAAAAATTCACTCGACAAGAGCAAAAGCCTTTGTTGTTCTTCTGTTAAAAAAATCAAGTAGTTTCCACTAATTATCCATATAACTTCTTTTTCACTCTCCACTGAGCTTACTTTTTCATGTCTCTTACAGGAAAGGGAGAAAATAATATCTGCTTAAGTTCACACAGCTAAACCCAAAGATTCTGATTTCAATTCACTTCTCAACAGGGAGAAACGCAGTTTTTCTCTTTACATTTCAACAAATCATATCTCTAAGATGATTTTTAATAACAGTTTCTAATGCGAATTCAGTGTGAAGTTGTGTGATTTGCTTGAATGGAATTTGCATTAATCCTTTCTTCATCACCTGATGACTAAATAACATTAACATGAACATATAGAATAAAATATGCTTGCAATTAACTTCCTTAAAAACATTTTTCACAAAATGCTAATTAAAATGTCAGAATATATAAACTAAATAAGAAACCAAACATAATTTCGTTGCTTATTTAATTCCTATATGAACATACATCAAAATTTTCGATATCAACTAAGAAAAACCTCACAAAGTTGCTGGCTTTACTCATTGCTACTGAAATAGAGCAAAGATTTCTTTTATTTATAATAAATAAGAGACTCTGAAATAACGGGATTCAAAGATGTTAAAGATGTAGTATAGTCATGAAAATAGAAAAGCAACTTTACAATGATCTTGTGGGTTTTTTTTATCGTCACAACTCTTTTTGAGTGAAATCATAGAATAGCCTGCAGTCGTGTTAGACATTATCACCAGAAAGATCAATATGATGGCAAAGAGACCCTAACTCACCTTGGTTTTCAATGAATCTAATATTTCTTGTAAAATGAACTCTATGGGGTTACATAGTATGTTTAAACTATGACAGTTTGACTGCTGATTCTTACTAGCATAACCTTAAAATTATTGTGTTGCTGTAAATACTCTGTTCAGGTTTACAGCAACATGAGGGGAGGCAGTCTGAAAAATGAATCCATTATTTTGATCTAATACAGGTCTGATACAGGATAAACATTCCTCTTTTCCTCACTTTATTGGAAAAAAAAAAAAAAAGCCTGTAGAAAACACAGAGAAAATAGTAAGTTCATATCTGACTACTAGTAAACTTTTGAAATTACATAATGATAAGAAAACACAAAATCAAGAAGCAGTGACATGATAGAAGACAACCATATTTGAGCACAGACAGTCAAATCCAGTATCTGCATTTCCCACCTTTGCTTATTTTGAAGTGTCATTAAATGACAAATTATCTTATTTAAATGAATGTGAATTCAGTACTCAATCTATAGAAATTCTTCAATGTAGTAATCTTCTTCTTGGAATCTCTTCTAGTTGAAAATGTAGAGGGAGAGGAAATAAACATACTCAAACATGTCATCAGGTTTACTCAAGATTCTCCTACCATGTTAAATACATGCAATGGGCATGTATTTCAGTCACTTCTGGTTTTTATAGGTAACCTGTGACAACTGGCATTTTTTATAAATAGGTGTTCATTTCTTCCAAGGCTGAAGGAAGGGATTCTTACAGTTTTTCTATGTCTTAGGTGAGCTATATTCTCTTTCTCTTTCCAGTCTTCTTCCACTTTTAGGCAAACAAAGTTGCCATGAGACTAGACAAGTGTTTTGGACATTTGAACATCATCTTGCTGAGTGTTGGGAGAAATGTTTTTGTCAGATTACTTTTTCAATTTCAGGAAAGGCTTTTCCCTGAAATGCAGCCAAACGTCCAAGAGAAAGTTTCTGTCTTCCAGTGCGGCTTTTGAGACACTGTGATACTGTGCTACATGAAACAGTAGAAATTAATTTTGTACCTAGATCTTCCCCAGGAAATGCAAATAGTTGTTTTGGTAAATACTCCTGGAAATACAAAAACCTTGACATCTATCAACACCTGACACTCGAGAAAATGTCAAAGCAAGTCAGAAACTACATTTCTGATAGGTGTGAAGTTTCATAGGAAGGAAACCAATGTCGAACAAGAAAATTTATTCCATTAAAATCTTATACTTTTTAAATAAATTAAAAAATAAATAATAAAAAAATTCAGTTCAAGTTTGAAAAATCTTAAGAAAACATGCACTTCTGGTGGGGGTTTTTTTTCAGCTTCTCAGTTGTTTGTTAGGTCATTTATGACACTACTAATTTTTGAGACAGTTGCATCTAGATGTGAGTGGAGTGCTCATTTAAGTCACTATTTGAAAGGAAAAAAATGTCTTGGATACCGAATTGAAGCCCCTTGAGACTAATCAGAAAGGATTTGCTGTCATTTTGGAAAGCGCCTCCTTAAATGAATATGCCTTAGGGCAGTTATCATTGAGTGCTCATGGACAAGAAGACAAAACTGATATATCTGTTCAAATTATGAAGGAAACAGCCAAAATAGGTGATGTCAATAAATGTTCAATTCCTTAAATTTTCCTGGAAAGGTGTTTTAGGGTTTTGACTTCAATTTTTTTGTTTGTTTGTCTTTTTCTTGCTGCTTAGTGTACAGAATCTTGGGAAGTAAACAAAATGAACTAGGCAGCTTTCCCACAGAACAATTAGGTGGAAAATAGCTTCTCTTGAGACTCAGATTTTATTACTTTGTCCTTTTCAGGTATATTCTCTTTATCCTCTCTTTCAAAGGAAAAGGTGGTCTATAATTCTGAACTCATGAGTTGTAGTTGTACTGGTTTGATTTCTCTTTCTTCACAAAGCCATTTTTCTGGAGTTAGTTTCAATTGTTTGCATATTTGATACTACTCTTGCATTTATAACATTTCAAGTGACTAAGATTGTGGCTTCATACTATGACCACACAGCAGGGAATCCTCCTGTCTCATTCCACCTTTCCCTCCAACTTTCAATACCCCTGTGCTACCTCTGATGCTCATCAGTAACATAATACTGCTGAATTTCATTTAATCCCATAATTTATCAAAGGGCTAAACATGCAGCAGGGCTAAAGCAAGAAAAGATGCAGTACAGGACTCTGAAGCTAAGAGCAGAAGGGCAATTTGGATGTTTTTTTCTACATAATTAGATCAGCTCAACTGTCCTGTCCAATCTCAGATGAAATTTATAGATCCCTTGCTTGACAACTGCCACAAATAATGGGGCATGCAGGTTTCACCAATACAAGATTTGTATACTACTAGTCCCTAACAAAGCCTTATTTAAATGAACATGATGGCTGGTGACCAATAAAACACATTGATGGTTTTTCATTTTTGTTGGGTGGGACGGACAGGAAAATGCAGGTGCTTACAGAAGAAAAAAAAGGCTTTTAAAAAGACTTATTATCCTGATTAACCCGATAGAAACCCCATTAAAATCAGTCTACTAGAAGTGAGGTAATAATGTGTCAATCATGCACAAAGTTAATAGAATTTAGTACTACATTAATAATATGTGGGGCATCATATACACTTGTCCCAGCTAAATCTGTGTTTCTTGACACAGAAAAAGGTAAAAATATGGAATATTAATTGCATGTTTCTTTGTAACTATCAAATTAAATTGCTCTGACTTTTTATAATATAGCTCTCTGTTACCAGCTATGTCTAATTTGTAACACTGCATAGATATATTTATCTTTTTATTTACTAACTAAATTCACTTGTTTAATAATCTGATCCACGTCTTCAGGATCTATTCAATAATTATAAAGAATACTACATAATTTGAATCAAGTGACCATTTCCCATGCTTACTGTTTTCTTTTGGCATTACAGAATGTATCATATATGTACATAATATTAATACATAATAGTTTTGATATACTGGTATAGTTTTGGCCCATACTAGTGGCACACAATGATTTCTGGACCCAAATAAAAAAATAATATTTGCTTTGGATCATTTACAATAGGTAGCCCTGTTCTATGGGATAAAAAAGCTTAGGCTGGTGGAAAAATTATGGTGTGCTACTTTATCTCAAGACAAAAAAAATGGTCACTAAACTATTATATTTAGTAATACAGACATAGCCTAAGTGGCCAATACAACATACATCACATCAGTCTTAACGGAGTAATTAAGACAAAGATACCAGACTCCAAGTGGAGCTTCTTTTGCCCTGCCTACTTCAAGTAAGTGACACTATATATTAAAACGTAAGAAAAAGCAAATAACAACTTTCTTCAAGAAATAAGTGTTAGGTGGAGGAGTGCATTTCGATACTTTTGAATTTAGCTCTATCCATTCAAAAAAGTTTGAAATGTAATTCTAAACTAAGAAGTTTTATTCTATATAATTTGTATTCCACAACGCACTTCCATGTCATGAATGACATGTTATACAAAAGTATGAAACAAATTAAGAATAATGGATTCTACTGCAAGAGTCTAAACAACTTGTTATAGTTTTAAAACTCAGAATTCCTTCCAACACTTTTGGAGCCAACGCCTTGGTATTGAAAAGAGGTTCTAAC
>JAWWTY010000001.1:64907645-64972953 GCA_035222235.1 Margarornis squamiger | reverse complement strand
ATCTTTTCATATAGTTATATATTTTCCTAATTAAAGTTCTGTTCTCTAAATTTAAGGAGAGGGATTATTTCTTGGCCGATATAAATATCTTAGTTCTCCCTTTGAACTAAGACACAACTCTTGCAAGTTGTGATGGTCCATAAATTTTTAGAAAGTTAAAAAATTCCCTAAAGGTTGCCCTGCTTAGATTAGACAACAAAATTCTCTAGCTAAGATGTAACATTGTTATGCCAAATGGATGTTGGTTTACTCATAGGATCTTTCTACACAGATGAAACAACTTGACTCAACAAAATAAACACCAAACAATCACGAGTTTAAAGCAGAGAAACTTTAAATCTCTGTTTTATTTTTCTCTTACACTAAAATATCATATTATTTAAGGCTGCATATCAGCTTTGTCTGAATATAAAACTCACTAGTACTTCACCCATACAGGTGTTATTTGTTGGAGTGGTATGAAAATTAAATTCTGCTCCTGGAAGAATTTATACATATGCTTAATTGCAGGTGCAATTCCATGGTCCAGTGCTATCTGAATGAAACCTGTTACTCTTCAACGGGGTTAATTAGTTCAAACTAGTGAAGAAGGAGGGGGAGGAGGTGCTCCAGGTGCAGGAGCGGAGATTCTCCTGTAGCCTCTACACCATAATAAAAAAGGTCTACACCATAATGAAAATCTACACTGCAGGCAGTAAGTGACCCCACATCAGATTAGGTGGATATTTCCAAAAGGTTTTCTCACCTGTGGTGAGTTAAGTAGGTTTTCCACACTAGGTAATGGAATGAGCAATGAAGAAGTAAAGTTGAACCTAGAAGAAAGAAGGTAGTGCAGAGAAAGTTTTCTTTTAATTTTGTCTTCATTTCTCACTATCCAAATCTATTTTAATTGGCAATAAATTAAATCCGCCCTCCTCAAGTCAAGGTTGGTTTGCCTGTGACAGTCATTGACGAGTGATTTCCCTGTATTTATATCAATCCATAAGCTTTATCACTTTATTTTTTATCCCTGTCCTGTTGAGGGGGGAAAGTGAGGAAGTGGTTTGGTGGGCATCTGACAATTAGCCAAGGTCAACCCATCACAGAACAATACTATGACTGACAATGTAAGTTTTAAGGCAATACACTACAGAGATTTTGACTTTGCACCAGAGTAGATAAGAAAGCATATATCTCGTTTTTAAAAAGGTAAGGGGAAAAAAAAAAAAAAAAGGAGGAAAAAAAAAAGACAAAACCTTGAGGGTTCTAAGAAATATACTCCATTTACTAAAGAAAGGCTAACAGAGATTCTGAAGAGAGAGATTTGGAGTCACTGAAGCTGCCAACTCTTCATGGGTAATTTACTTAAAAAGGCAAGCTGGATATTTAGATGATCACCCTCAGGACAGAGTAGCAATCAGAATAAATTTTGGTACAGTGTGAAGTACTGATTTGAGCTGCAGTTTTCTGTGGGCATTTCCAGAATGGGTACTTCTAGATTCTGAAGTTTTTTTCAGAATCCAGGCTTGCGTTACCATTTTCAGGTGGGGGGGGCTTAAATGATTAAAAATCAAGGTTATGCATGCATCAAACGCAGGTAACAATCTGTAAATCCTGTTTTTCTTAACTGTATTCTGACATGACTACACAGCAGCTCTGATTTATTCTCTGGTTTTTCTTCCATACTCTGTCAATATTTTCCCCAAAAAGAAGCCCAAAGGTACAGGCCATCTGTGAGATTTTAAATACTGCAACAGATAGGTTAGACAGCTGAAGGGAGCAGAACTTGTCACTTGTCTGTTAAAAGCAAACCCAAATACATTTCCTTCTTTTAAAGTCTGTTATAATTACTTTTACAAAAGAATTATATATATATATATATATTTACATAAATGCTAAATATGACCACTGTAATTGGTTATGTTTCATAGCAATGTCTAGGCTATTATAGTAACTTCATTCCTGTCGGAAGTAATTCTTGATGCGAAGCTCAGTAAATAAAGTCATGAACACATTTGCCTAGAGACTGCTCATCATTTTTCACTCACAAATGGCTGAATCAAAGTGAATCAGTGAAAGAGCATAACACTGACACCAAAACAATGTAAATATATTGAAAATTACAAGGAAGTTCTCTCTAAACCAATTTTTTGAGTGATATTACAAAAGACAATAAAACAGCGTTGATGCTGGTGGTTGTTAATTGCTTGCATTACAGGAGCTCTCAGAACATCTCAAAGACATAGAAACCTGTAATGCACAAAAATAATGAGCAATCTGTCAAATATCCATAAATGCTTCCTAAAGCCATAAACACATTATGACCCATTGAAAATGAATGCTTTTTCCAAATTTCTTTTTTTTTCCAGACTGTTCAGTAGTGTGCTGGTCTCTCGTTTCAAGACTGTTGTTTCCAGTTGTGAGTCAGCATACACATAACTGTATTCTGCATGAACAAGTGATAGTTGGAAGTACTTAAATTTGGAAAATTCTCAGATATCTTATCCTCCATGATTGTTTGGGTTTTTTTTAAATGTAGGTATTTATAGCTATAGAGAGAGTGAAACGATGTCACCTTAAGAAAAATTCTATTAAAAATTGCAGACATGCATATATATATATATATATATATATATATATATTCATAAAGAAAAGAGTCAGAGAAAGGAATACACATATAATCATCAGCCAAAGCCTGATGTTTAACACAGGAGGAAGTTGCACTTAAGTATGAGGGGAAAAAATATTGGTTTACTATCTTCTAAAGACATATAATACACCCCAACAGATATCTTCCAATTTCAGGATTCATGCTATCATTCTATTAAGGCACTTTATCTACCAATAAAAACAGCTGTGAATTTAGGGCATCATTTTGCAAGACACATTAATCCTATAGATTTAAATATGCACTGTAATATTTTTCTGAACTGGACTAATTAATCCTTGGCTTGTATGAAAAAGAGTGACTGTGTTTTAGAATAGAACTTAGTAATTTTCTCAAGAAATATCTGTTCTGGCCTACAGGACAGAGGACAAAATTCTGTACTGACATATGCAATCAGGATTTTATGAGGTGTTTAGAGCCTCTGAAATGTCAATTTCCGGATATATGGGTGAAAGAAACCAGATAGATAATATGTCAGCTTTGTTTTTATATGAGCGGTGACACATTCACAATTAAATCATGGGGAGCTCACTTTACTCATCTCCTGGACATTAAAAATATATTCTAATGAGAACTACTTAATTTTCTTTTTTTTTTTTTTTTTTTTTAAAAAAAAAAGGTAGAATTCTTGTTCTCTGCAGAGTCAGATAAAATGGCTCATTTTGTAAATGCAGCTTCAAAAAGAAGTCATGCCGTGTTCCTCTATTATAAGTAGGATTAAAACCTACAAAAGTGAGCTAGTCCACTAAATGTACCACTGATCTCCTAACTGCTAGCTGGGAAATATGTCCATTGTTATCCTCTCATCCTTAGTTCTGAGCGTACAAAAGTATTTAGCATAAGTAATATGTATTAACATGTCAATAAACTGTCTGTGGTATTTGAGTCCTAGTTAGCATTTTTATTGAGCTCTCATGTTAGCATTTTCAGAAATGGACTTTTATTAATTACCATTTTAAATCCATACTTTGATACCACAGGTCACTATTAAACGGGTCATTTAAAAATTAATAGCTCTTACCAAGTGTAATACTTCAATTTCAGCAGATTTCACTCTTAGCAATTAAAGTATACATGTACCAAACCTATTTATCATGGTAACTAGACAGCTTAAGACATTTACAAGATAATGCTTGTGATAAAAGACAATATTCTGCTCCACTGCTGTTTTCAAAAGCACTTTCATTTTCCATAATCTAGTCTAATTAAGAGAAACTCGTTATTTACCTGTCTGAGAAAAAAAAAAAAAAAAGATCCCGAATACAACCTAGGGAGACATAATTGCAACAGTCTCAACTTGCTTCCTTTGGTGTTTTTTGGTTGAAATCACTGATATTGTTCAATTATTAGGGTACTGCATTACACATCTACTACAGTCAAAAGGTTGCGAGCTTTTCTGCTACAAACCTCAACATTAAGAGGTTATAATTGAGCCTGAGCAAGTTTAGCCTGACCAGAATTTTTCTAGACAGCAGTTTTTCACCAAACCAACAGCAAAAGCACAGTGTCTGTGTGCCAGACCATTGAGAGCAAAAGTCAAAGCTCTTCCAGATGTTAAAAAGAATGTTAATGCATTTTAGGTGAAAAAACATGAAACACCATAAACCACTGTTGGTTTAAAAAATGGTATTTTTGGTGGTAAGAAATTAGTTGACAAGTAGCAAGCATTCACTTCTGGAAAATACAAAGCTTTATATTTACTTTCTGGGGAAAAGAACTGAAACAATTCTCAAGGGTCAAAATTGAAGAAATACTATTTCCGAGGAATAAAAGCTCCCCAAAAAAAACCAGTGTGATGGGAAATTTGACATCCATTACAAAAGAAGCATCACTGATGATAGTGTTTACAAGATGAAAATCATTTCATACTTATGCATATATAGACATATAACATTTATTATCATCTTGATATTCACAATATATTTTGACTATGAGATAAAACCTAATTGAATATTATCTGAATTCTTAACCTTCTCTGTCAGACAGTTACTTTTGTTTTTCTCCGTCCTGTATTTTTTTCTTTTTTTTTCTTCCTTTTTACTTGTCAGCCTAAAAACATTTAGCTAAATAAATGGTGGGCAGAAATTATTAATATTTTTTAAGATTTTTGGTCATTCTTTTTTCCCCTTTCTTCTTTCTTTTCTTTGACTCTACCTAGTAATGTTTCAGGATACTGCCACAATAACTGGTCTTATATTTCTGGCTATTTTGTACTTAGGTGTATACCACTGATTCAGTATTAGAAACAGGCTGAAGGAACAATTCCATATGCCTCAGAGGTAAAACTGAAAAACTAAGAAAACTTCTGTCTTTCCCATATGGGACATGAACTCCAACCTACCTTCTGATTACAAAGAAAAAAGAAATCTCCAGCTACTGTATAAGAAAGGTGACATAACTCCTTTCCATTTTAGTCACAACTGCCCTTTGTCTTTTAACTAGGTCTTTAGAAGGTCAAATCACCAACAGACAAATAGTCATTTCTGAGTGACTGGATCTGACCTTACTCCTAAGTGAATGTTTCACAGAATCACTGAATATTCTGAGTTGGAAGGGACACACGAGGATCATTAAGCATAACTCTTAAGTGAATGGCCCATACAGGCATTGAACCCACAATGGCATTATTAGCTAAGACTTTCTACAATAACAAGTACTTTAGTTTGACTCATCACCAAAAAAATTTCTCAAAATCATGGAAATAATAGATGTGGTAAATTAAATGTAATGGGGAAGTGTAAAGACTATTTTTGCAGAGAGAAGGAATATTTCACAGACTTGTTAGAGTTTTGTTTTTTTTTTCTTATTTCCAATTTTTTTTTCTTATTTCCAATACTGTCATTGGAAATAAGATCTTCTTTTGTATTACCTATTACCTATTCTTTTGTCTTACCTAATATGAAAAGAGTAGTAGATATAAATGGTTGGTTTTCTGGGTAGCATGGGATTGTGTCATGAAAAGTATACCAGTATTTGTGAAGTTCAAGTGCAGTGCAAGAAAAACCTAAGCAGAAGGATGAGTAGTGGCATGATAAAGATGTTTGATAATACTAAACTATTAAGAATAGTCAGAAATAAACAAATTGAAAGAGTAGAAAAAGAATCTTAGTCAAAAATATGCTAGGAAAGAAAAACAGTATTGAAAATTTTAATGTACAGAGGGAACTACAATTCTAACTGTACATGCATTTTGATGGATGCAAATTTTGCTTTTAGTCAGTCAGGTGAGAGATCCAGATCTGAACTTAGGAAAAGTCAGCTCAGTATTCACCCGAGGTCAAAAAGGCAAATTGAAAATCAAGAGTTATTAAGAATAGAGAAAAGAACAGATAGTACTGCTGTGTCACTAATACCTCTGTGGTATTCCTATGTCTCAGATATTGCATACTATTCTGGTCACTTGCTGTCAAGAAGGATATAATTGATATGAAGAAGAATGCTCAGAGGTATAAAATGGTTTCTGTAGAAAGAGAAATTAAATAGAGCAAGAATCATCAGCTTCGGAGAACAGGTGGTTCAGTATGATAAAAGTGTATAAAATAATGAATGACATGGAACAGATGAATAAGAACCTATTCTTTATTCTCATAACACAGAAAGTAGGCACAGAAAAAGAGATTATAAGGCAACTGGCTTAAAACAAATCAAGGGAAGTACGTTTTCACAGAATGTGTAATCAAATTCTGGCACTCATTGCCACGTAATATATTGAATGCCAGAAGTACAAATGGGATCAAAAGTAGATTAGACAAATTCATAGGAGAAATGTCCAGCAAGGTCTATTAAACACTGTGATGCAGAAACAAAGTATTCACTGCAGAAGATCTTAAGTAGGAGCTTGCCAAAAATCTGATAATACACTAGTGGAAACATACTGACCTTTCATAAGCATCTAGCCAATGACAGAGAGATAATACTAGGTTAAACAGACATCTATTTCAAACTGAATATAACCCATTTTAATTTTTTATATTAGTCTAAGTAGCATCCATTTGTCTGCAGGAAAAAAAAAAGAATTTTTTTTCTCTAAATTTCTAATTTTTTGTTTGCATGAATTCAGAATGAAGATTTTAAATCTTTTCTAGCCATTTCCATCTGCCATAGGAAGGACTGAATATTGTATTAGACCTATGGATAGATGAGCTAGTTCTCAAAAAAATAAGACATTACCTAAACTTTCACCTAGAACTTTCAGTGAACTGAACATCTTTTTGAGGTTCAGGATATTCAGCAAATGAATTTCAATGACTCTGCATACCCTAGTTCAAATAATGAGTAGAAACAGAGCAAAAAAAACATTGTGTTCATATTTCTATCCTAGATAAAAGTACAAAATAATAGAAATCTCATAATTCACCATAATAGCCCATATTTGACAATTTTGTTTCCAAATCTATGAGCCTGGATTGACTTTGCTACAGGTTGGGGTGTGAGTGGATGGAAAAGAAAAGAGGGGAAACTACATTGTTGAACTCAGCTGAAGCTGTAAACTGTAAATGCCTATTTGGTTAATCTTGCTGCCTTTACAAAAAGTCTATACATATATGAACAAGGTATGAGTTACTGCAAGTTAGGTTACAGCTTTTTCTAAAAAGGGAATTCCACCTATGAATAATTTATTAAAGGGTAATACACAGAGAATCAATTCTTCAAATATAGAAGATCTGTTACTCATTTATATGACTAATTATCATCTATCATTTGCTTATCATCTATCATTGCTAAAATAACCATCATAACTATATAAGAAATAAAAAATATGCTTTAATAGTAAAAGATAATTAACGTATACTGAAAATTTTAATCTAATAGTCTTTTTTTTCATTGTAACATATGCCATATATCTTTATTCCTATTTTTAGTCTACCTACAGTTGTTTTTCAGTCTGATTTCTCTGGTCTAGCAAAATTTATTTTTTTAAAAATATTTTTCTTTTTTAAAAATTTTGTAGATATTTATTTTTTTTAAATTTTCCCTACTGTCTTCCCAATTCTGTATTCATCTTTGTGTGGATATCATTAGCACAATGCTTAAGTTAGTTTTAAGTGGATCATATTCAAATATATTCCAAATTGAACAGAAAATATGTCGTATCCAAACTAGTAATGCCTTGGAAAAACCAAATATTTCAAGTATTTTATTCATGTATGGCAAGTTTTATCATGTCTACTGCTAGATGACAAATTAGACCATTTTGATCTTTAATTTTATACTTCTGTTTCTGATATTTTACTATGTTGTCTTTATGGTGCATACTCTGTAAACAATACAATAAATTTTCCTTGGTAGCTAATCCTGGTCAGTTTTTTGCCCCTGCCAGGAAGTGATTTGCATCTCCCTGGACTGAGATCAAGTTCCATGGGCTTCATTTAGTTGTTTTGTTGTTGTTGTTTTCTTTTTTTTCCTGACAAGTCTAACATTATATAAAATGTATTACAAAAGTTTAGTACATTAAAAAGTAGTTGTTTTTACAAAGTCTAATTCATAGTGGTTGTTACAGTCACACAATCCCATGTCTGAGTTTTGAGGCACCTTCTCTAAAGACAGAAACAGAAACTGTCCTAAGGACGAAGCACTATAAAATGCTTCAAATTTTTCTTATATATATATATATATAAACCAATCCTTTCTTACTTAAAAAATTCTTGTTTCTATTTTCTGTTTTGTAAAATGAAAATCCCATTTCCAATGCCACTGAAATTACAAGTGAATGGCTGCAGCCTGAAGATTAGTAATTTAGAAACTAGTCTTATTTAACAAAATGTTTTCTCTTTTAGCCTTACAGACTGCTTAGACTGATGTCCCTTAAAGCAAGCTGTACTGCATTGTATTTCACTGAGCTGCAGATGAATTTCTTTTGTTAAAACCATGGGCTTTTTCAGAACTAACGATTTCTATCCCAACTTCAAGGTTTGCAGCTCTTTTTTATATATATTTTTTAAAAAAATTAGTTCTGCTGCATACTGCAATCAACCTCCTTTTTTTTTGTTCAAATCCAAGCACACCATTAAACCGCTCTACCATAGCAATATAAATCAATCTTTCATGGTCACCAAGTTTAAGAAACTGAATTTCAGGGAAAAAGAGAGTTCCTTTTTTATAGAGCAAATTGTGACCTTTATCTCAGAGAAGCACCCAATTCAGAATACGATTCATCTTTTTATGCAACAAACTGGGAAAGGGAAAAGTCCTACAAACTCCATCCTTCTCTTAGAGAAACATTAAGAAAGTAAATGTTAATAAATGAGAACAACAACAAAAAACCCAACTAAATAAAAGTCATTCACTTTCTGGCTGAAAAATCTATATTAAGATTAGTTTTTTTAAAAGAGCACAGCTCTTAAAGATCAAAAATAAGAGTTTGTATTCTCCAGGCTCAGAAAGAGATTCTTTATCTCAGCCCACTGTTTGGATAATTTATTAAAACCACAATTTGCTCTTAAAAGTGTTGTAAATACTTTCTAAATAATCCACAAATTATTAATAAAAATTATATTATCTTAGGTCAGAAAGTTTTACAATTAATTTGTTTCTAATACAGTAATTAAAAAAAAAAAAAGTAGCTTTCTCATATTCCCTAAATAACAGTCTGCATTAACTTTACATCAGTAAATTCATGTGCATATGCCAACCATTCAGAGAAATTGATCAAATTTACTTGAAGATAAAACACATTTATAGAATCACCCTACCAAATGTGTGATGGGTGCAGTTCCTCCTTAAGCAACATATATTTTACAGCATTTCATAAGGTTAGATTATAGGGTTTTATTAGATAATGTCAGTTTTGAAAAAATATTGTTATTAGAGCACAAAAGAGTCCCAGCTGTGCATAATAAAATTTTGCCCACATCCATAATTAATCAATGTTTCAACCTTGCATTATATTCTGAAGTGTAAAACAATTGAAAAATAATGTATTCAAAGACCCTTATCTCTTATGTGGTCTTTTAGAAACGCATTGACTTCTCCCAAATGTTGATTAGAAACAATTTTCACCTACATAGCACTTCACAAATTAGTTCTTAATCAATCATTTCTTTTAGGACTAACAAAAGATTCTTCTGAAATCGCCTAGGTTTTATGAAAATGTCTCCCTGTTCTCTTTTCACTTTTGACTTCTGTCTCTTATTTGTTTCTGTCTTTGCCACCTTTGCTTCTCTGAAAACCAGTATAGTTTTTGTTTTGTTTCTAGCATTAATCTCAGGTGTGTCTTCTTGCACTTCCTTGCTGTTCTCCTTTTCATCAGTACTAGGAATGTGAATTTCTGTCTTGGAAAGACATGAGAATTGCAGAGTACTCATACACAGGCTGAGCCCTGCAACTAAATCCTGCAGCATTCTGGGTTTTGCAGCTGTGCCCCCACAGGTACCGAGCTTGAAGCAGGATCAGAAGAGGAAGGTATATGAAGGGAAGGAACAGCAATACTGACAGGCACCAGGACCAAATTCCAGAACCAGTTAGTAAAAGGCAGATATACTACTCAGTATACATCTCATAGTCCAGCTAAAGAATTTTAAAGAATGGTCTACTGTGTGGCAAGAGCTGTAAAAGTTATGACTTGAAATATAAGTATGAAATTGTGTAAGTTCTATGGTATAGTTGGGCATGTTCTGTAACAGACTGGGACTTTATCTATCTGCACAGTGATTTTTAGAGAGTCATTAATTCTTGGGTGGTCCAGGAACTCTCTTGGTAGTCATCTGTATAGATGAGATGATAGATTGGATTGAAACAATGAACTGACTTGAAACTAGATCATTAACTGAACTGTTAAAATTAAGTTATTGACTGATTACTACAGGAGTACTCCTGGTAAGAATTTTGGACAGGTCTAAAAATAGCCTGAGGCAATTCCAGCTGTGTCTAGTCCAATTTTTATGACTTGAAATGTTGATTAACACCCTGGGTGGTGTGCTCCAAAAACTCCTGGAGGTGATTCCTGCTATAGAAGTAATTAAATTGTATGTAGACTGTAAGTCTTTAATAAAAAACTATTCCTGCAGACATGGTCAGGTGGATCAGTCTTTTGTATGCACCTAATTTACTTAAGAGATGTTTTGCATATTCTTCAGACATATAAAGGGTGAGGAATTATGTGTGTGCTGGAGCCAGCTGGATTGAAGGAACTATGCAAAACAGTTTTGAGGAGCCTCTCTTTATCCAGCTGAAAATGCTACTGCAAGGACTCTTGTAACAGGTTTCTCTTCAAATACAGAACACTTATCAGCCCCCAGAGAGTAACTAACAATGCTGTTCTGGAGACTCGATTCCCCAAACAAAAAAGTACCACTGCCAAAATTTAAAAAAAAAAAAAAAAAAAACAAACCAAAAAGTTTTTCTTTATTATCCCCATAATTTAGATACATAATAATTACTATTATTATTTGTTTACATTCCAATAAATTAGTTTTTCTTAAAAAAATGCTGTCATGGCATGCCTATGAAATGAAGAGAATCTGCTTCATGTATCATTCTGATTGACATCAAATTATGTCCTAATTGCAGCTTTCTGTGTTATTTCTAGTCTGCCAATAAATAAATGTAAGTTTATTGCTTATATTTTCTTGGTCTTCAGTCAGGGTAACCTGACTCAATACTGTCAGCTCTATTTTTTAATGTATCAGTGATGCAATTATTTACAAAAAATCATACAATGCATGAGGATGCAATAACTAAATGAATCTAAAAATTGTAAAAAACATAATTTCAAATATTCTGTGGAGAACACTATAAGAGGCAACTACACCTGTAATATATGAAATAGTTTCTATCATTCATATACAACTGCTGTAGGATCAATATGTTTTAGAGAAACTTCAAGAAATGTTTTCAGTCAGCTATTTGAATCGGTATGAGAACAATGCTTTCTCATCTTTTGTCAGAAAAGCTCAGTCATGTTTTCTCTCCCATATGGTGTTAGTGTCCAGCATTGTCTTTTTTTTTTTTTTTTTTTTTTTTAATGCACATTATGGGTGAAGTGAAAGAAAGCCTCTTTACTGTCAAAGAAGTCAAAGTGAAAATGCATTTCTGCAGGAGAAAGCCACATCACCTTCATCAAAACAGGACCAGAAGTGCCTACAAGTCTATAGCAATCAAACAAATTTTCAAAGAGAATAATAACGCAAAATCTTTGTGTTTGGGTGCTATAATGCTCGCCTGGAAGTTACAGGGAATTCTAGTCTGCCACTTCATACCAGAGCTTCCACAGATCTCAGTGGCAACTGGAAAGACCATCCTTCTTCTTAGAAGTTCAGCCTCTCAGAAGTTCTTGCTCCTGGCAGATGAAGCACAACTACATAGAACAGTCTTATCTTTGAGAAAGTGCTTTGTTTCATGATCCTCATTAGTCTGTAGAAATCACCACAGGGTGCTTTGATACTATGTAGCAAATTTTCACAATATCTCAATTTGAAAAAGATTATTAAGGAATTAAAAAGGTTATTTTTCAATAGCGCCTGTGGATTAGGAAGCAAGTTACTGTTATTGACAAATGAACTAAAAAAATCCATTTTGAAGAGACTTTTAAATAGATTTAGAAAGAAAACATCCTCTACCAATTTAAACAGTGGGATGAATACATGCCCCAGTCTGCAGACACATATTCAATATCCTCAGAATATTTTTGATTATAAATACATAGCAACATATATTCTCCAACATGTGCATGCAGCAAGCACAAAAAGATGAGTAAAAGATATTAAGTTGATGATAAGTATGACATTTTCAGTTTATCCAGATTCTTTCTGATTGTTAACATGCTCAAAAGATTATTATTAGTTTCAGAAAAGTTTCTAATCCTTCAACATTTGCCCAGCATAAAACTATGATATTTTCTGATATTATTATAGATCTATATAGTTTTGGCTTTTTTATTTTAACTAGAAAAAATAAGAACAGAAACTTACTTCCTTCTGCCAACTATCTCAAAAAAAGATTGCACAAGACACTCCAGTTTTCATAGATCAGACTGGATAAGACTAATGCAGACTCAATAAAGTTTAATTGTTCTTGGAAAAATTCTTTACTTCATGATAGTAAAGAGAGTATTGTCACCTTTGTGTGTCAGATGCTGGTTTGACATCATTTAGGAAGGAAATGCAGTTGCTCACATTTTAATTTTATTCTGCTGTGTTTTTTTTTTCAAACAAATTTTGATAAAAACTCACATGCACTGCAAAATTAAAATCTTTGTTTTATTGATTTGTAGTTTTACTACCATACATAAAGTGGAACTTTGAAAGCAATATGGTAAAAAAGAAATTATTTTATGACTTTAGCAGTTGTGATGATCTTCACTTTTAAAATTTCATGTCCAATTAGAACAAGTTTAAACAGCAAGCAAATGAAATATGTGTGGACTTTGGAATGAAAACTTGAAACAGCTTGTGGCAACATTCCCTTGCATGCCCTTGTGGAATCAAGGACGAAGTTGCAATGTTTGAAAAACAGAACGTCTTATTTCATAGGTCAGCACACTTACAGGTGGGTGCGAAGTAGTTTAAGTATTTAAGAAAGTTCTAATTATTTGCAATGTAGTCAAATTAGTGACAGCAAATCTTGAAGTACCATATGGCAAGTGAAATCATACTCAGGGTAGGGCTGGTCAGAAACTTGTGTATAGTATTCCTTCAGCAACAATAGGTCTTTAAACAAATAGAATTTTCAAAGAAAGTTGTGAATACTGTTGCTGAGGGTACTCCTTACTTATTTTTTATGGTATCTGATAAAACTTAAGACCATTGTTGGGCAGCTACAGAAAAAAAACACCAAAACACAGGAAGTGCAACTAACACAAAAATTCAGAGTGATCAGTAAATAGTAATATACAAATAGTTTATTGACAGAAGCTGTGATTATAAAAACAGATTTCTATATAAATAATTTATTTCCAAATTTTACATCTCATAAGAAATTTAAATGTTTTTTTGTCCTTTTCCAGCTTTTTCTCAAATGGGAAAATAGGTGTACATATGCCAGTTTCATAACTGAAAGAAAGCCTGTTTTGCAACTTGTCTTATGAAAAAATCCACAATCGTTTCCAAAATATTGATTGACAGAAATTAAAAGAATATATCAATATATATCAAAGAAAAGGTGATTTTCAACTTCTTTCATTTATTATACTTTTTCCTTAAGTGTTAGCTGCTGACTACCATTGAATATAGAATACAAGATTTAGGGGAATTTTAAGAACCAAGACACACCAAAAATCTCCATTCATAAAGAAACAAGATGGTCTGCTAAACTTCCCAATACAATTATAGCAGTAAACCTTTGCTGGGTTCATATTTAATGTACGATCTAAGATTCAGCTCCCATTATTTCAAGCGCATAATATTAAAACATATCTAACATTAAAAAACATAATCTAACATTGAAACATAATCTACATTCAAAACTTGAACTCTCATTATCATTACTGATGGTTGTCAGACACCACCCCTAAAGGGCAATTTCACCTAAAATTGTGGATGGATGGAATGAATCACCCTCTCAAGGTGCTCACTACTATTGTTTGCAATAGAGAGAAGGGCAGCATATAACTTAGACCATAATTCTTGCTTTTACAATCCAAAAATCTGACTAAAATAATTTGAACTTTTATATATACTCTATGTGAAAAATGTGTGAAACCTTTAACTTTAAAGTTAACTTTTAACTTGTGAAATACACAGTGAACTTTATTCCTTTTCAAATCTGAAATGTAATACCTCAAATCTAGATTTGAAAAAAGAGGACAAAAGGATTGTATGATGAACATGACAAAGGTCACATCATACAGCAGAACATACTCCTAGAGGCCAGACTTAGCAGGAGGTGCACTCCTCAAGGTACAAATGTCACTTCCAACTTCGGCTATCACAGGCTTCCCTGGCTGTAGGAGCACAGTGTTTCTCTTGGTGGAGACCCTCTAGAAGTAGCAACATAGCTTGTATAAGCAGAGATGCCACTGCTACTGTCCTGGTAGGAAAAAAAACCCAAACAAACACAAAACCAAAAACAAGCAAACAAAAATTAGTCTCCTTCAGCCCACAGTAGTATGTAATCCAGAGGGATTCTAGGTGATTAAATTTGTCCAATTGACCACTTTTCAGGAAAGGGAGCAGGATTATTATAAAGGGAAAACATTTACCTTAATCCAGTGCCATGGGTTAGATTCTTTTGTTGAATCTATGTCACCATACAAGGGTGCTTCCTGATAGCAGAGTGTTTGTCTACCAGGGTACCAGCTTTGGAGCCAGAGGGAATGAGGGGAGAGGGCGTTCTCATGGAAAGTGATGCGGGACTTTTGAGGGAATAAGAACCGTTGGTGGAATGGGGATGGGTCCTCCTTGTTCCATGGGATGGAAACATAGTCTTTGTTCTGAGAGGGGACATGGGAAAGTTACTGCAGCTGCCAGCTGGGGAATTCCCTTTGTATGTGGTGAGTCCTGTCACGGCCCACAGAGACCTTGCCTGTTGACAGCTTGGGTTGCTTGCTGCCCCAACCTGCCAACTTCCCACCACCTGCCAGGGCACCAACATGCTAAAGGCAGAGCCAGAGCAGCCTGCCCATCCCTGCTTATTGCCACCATTGTGGTCTCTTCTGCATGGTAGATACCACTGCTGGGATCATGGGATGCCGCTGGAACAGCGTTGTCAGCTCCTAGCATTCATTGTCTTTAACCCAAGACATCAGGGGTGAACAGAGTGGTTGTAGATAAATACCAAAATTTCCATCTTTCTACCTGCTACTGTTCTATTTATCTCTATATAAGCTGTATTGAGACAAATCAAATTGAAAACTAGTGAAAGGAAACGCAGTTTTACAGAACGTGTAACTAGTAGGTGGAACTTTAGACCATGAGATGAAAATGCGAATTTTCAAAACATTTTAATTTATGTTTGTGCTCTAGAAAAATGAGTTTGTCGTTTGTCTTTTAAAGACTACAGCAAAACCTTTTCTTCTCACAGCATACAGAATAGCTAACCAGCAGATCAAAGTATTTACCTTTCTAGGTTGCTTTTCTCTAAAATATACTTTGTCTTCAAATGAAGCACGAGGCCCTGAGTGCTCCAAAAGAAAAGAGAATAATCTCTGAAGCACTGTTGCACTTGAAAGAGTAGCTCTTTTGTTTAAAAGTACTGCATGCGATGACTTAAAATGTCAAGGAAATCAGTCTATTGAGATAGAATATTACCTTGCGATTTTGCTGTGAATTAGAGTTTCCTTTATCCCTATGGAACTTCAGGATACATCATAGTATACATACTAAGAAAAATAGGAAATATTTTCCATAGAAAACCTATCATTATAAAAACATATGGACCACAATTAAATTCTGTCCCAGGGGAGAAAAAAAGGTTAACAACCATGGTTTACTCTCAATTCTTAGCTATACTAGTTGATGTATTACTTTACAGTACACATGTACTTCTTATGTAGTCTATTGTTTGACATCTTGTACACAAAAATGTTATCTCAGACTCCTCCACACATACAAACCATAGAATTATATCATACAGAAGGTGTAAAGAAAGTTCTGTATAAGTACCTATGCATGAAAAGGAGAAAAATTGATTTCACAGTCCTGTTGCTGTAGGCACAACAGCTTTCTGCAGTTGCATCTCTCATTTTCCATCTTCAAGTACAGACAGGGAGCAGCCATATGTAAACTGAAGAGTAACTTTTTTTTTATAATTTTCCATTATGCAGTTTGCAATTATAAATATTCATAGTGGTGATTACATGCTTAAATGGTTTTTTAACAAGGAAGAAGTGAAAGAAGGGGATTTTTTTAAGCTTTCATTCATACTGCATAATATTTTGATAGCAATATCTTGACACTCCACTTCTAGATTATAATAACAAAATTAATAGATTAACTTTTACTACATTATTTTAAATTTTTAGCTCCTGTTTATGCCTCTAGTTTTGCAAACATAAAAATTAGAGCTACAAAATCAGGGGTTTTTTTCTATAGAGAGTGCAAAATGAATGTGAATCTAAGTGGACACTGATTGAGTGAGACATTGCAAAAATTGAAGCTACTAATATAAAATTTTGATTATGCATTGTTACTTTTTAAAGCAATCATGTAATTTTTCAAATCAGGTGACTGAAAATTTTGCTATAATATTGCATATACAACAATCTGTGCTTAAATCTTCCAAATACTGTGAATGTGAATGAAAATAATTTGTAAGAGATGTGTATTATTGTGGGACATTTGCACCTTTGTTAGCTGGGGAGCATCTCAGTTAACATTAAGTCTTTGTTTAGGCAACTGAGCACTCTAGATGTCTGAAGCTGGGCCTTTGTTTTAATATATTTATTTAAAGTTCCCCTATAAAACATAGAAAGAGATAGGCATATCTTTAAAGTGAAATCTCTATATGCCAACCATTACGACAGTGGATGTCCCCTGTGACTTGTAACAAATATGCAGTTGAAAAGAGCTCAAACCCATTACTGTCTTCAAAGTATATTGTGCTGGTTGTTCAGACTTTATATTCTAAGTTGGGCTGACTCCGTTACATGCTTCCCCCATGCTGGTCTGGAGAGTTTGGGAAGACATTACCCTTCTTGATTAACTCAGGGAAGGCCATTTAAATAACCTCAAATTATATAGCCCTTTATACAAACCAAAAGCCACCTTGTAGGTTTGGGGGTTTTTTGTTTTTTTCTTTTTAGACAAGTTTAGCTTTCTTTATAACTGTGGTTACTCCTCATATTTGTTCCTGAGCTTTGTGAACACCTTGCCTGTGCCTGTCTCCTCCAGGTCAAGTTTTATAGGGATTTGTTGATCAGTCACATGTGGTGAGTTCTGAGATGACAATTCCCTATAACTAAATACACAGTGATTGGTGTTCACTTTTGTTCAGTTGATGTCACTGACATTAAGTTGGTTTCCTAAAATATCACGTATTTATCCTCTTTTGTCCCTGCAGCAATTTACTTAGAAAGTAAATTTAATTTACTTTCATATTGGTAAAAACATATGCCTTTCATATAAGATTCTTGGATACGATTTAACTTTGAGGAAATTATCAGATACTGAAACTGCATTTTATTCTCCCTTGTGATGTACAATATTATTTTCTTCATGTTGTAAATGTATTTACCATTGCTATTTCTTTTTCCATTTTATTCAGACTGGGACTTCATTTAATCTACTGAATATTGAAGACAAGGCAGTGCCCCAGTGGATCAGTTTATCTGTGCATTATGCATGTAGAAAGAAAGCTAACATAATAAAATTGTTGAAGCATGCAAGCTAAGGCAGGGTACTGGCTGAAATCTTCAGAGTTTTAGGTCATTCAAGACTTAGTTAAAGCTGATGGATTAACACTGAAGTATTGATAAGTGCTATTTGTCACTGCTGTTTATTTATAATGTTGGAGGGAGTCTATTAACAAAAGTGCTTTCCTGTAATTGCTAGACCATGCAATAGTTTTGCTCTATAATAAAACAGCCTGTTTCTTCAGCTTTTAGCAGTTTATAACATTTTAAATGCACATAAAACAGAAAATTGTGTGAAATGGTCCAAGTACTTCCTCAGATAATCAGTAAAATAACACCACTGCATTGTAGCTTATAACACAAAATGCAGATATAATGCAGGGATAAAATGGAAAACATTTAAACAGTTGGATTATTTGACATTAAGGCTGCTGTTACCATTAAGTAAACTTGAATCATCTGTGTTTGTAGCTAACAAAAGTTCAGTGAAAACAAACTGTGGTTTCAAGGCTTCAGAATTCTCTACAAATTATCAGCAAAGGAAGAGCTGGGGTATGTGCATTTGCAATATGTCTATTTGGAACAGTACAATGCCTTGTTAACATATTCAGCTACTGTCTGTTGAACAGGTTTGTCTCAGTGGTATCATGCAGAAGTAGAAATGAAGATCAAAAAGGAGCATGGCCATGCCAGGCTAGTATGAATGTGCTATTAGCACATTGATCAGCACAAGCTAATACATACCCCAGATGTCAGCCAGGGCTGTGTTGAGAGAATATTTCTTACAGTTCTAAGTCCAGCTTGTTTGGAACGATCTGTGCATTCAGTATTCAGGGAACTGTGTGTTGCCATGCAGGTGTGTCTTCAAACATTTATAGTGCAACTATTACTTATGCTGTTGGGTATTTTATGTCTTCCTTTAAGTTTGTGAAATTATGTGTTTTGTCAGGGTACTTTTCTTTTGGTTTTTGTAACTCTTACCAGTAACATTTCTGGAACTCAGAAAAATAATGGGAAGACAAGTTAGGGGGGGAGATGTGATGCTCTCACAGGTGATATCTGTATTTAAGCCTAGTTCAAAATTTAATTGTTTGTTTGCTGTTTTTAGTTTGTTTGTTTTTAATTAGAGTCTATTTGGGTTATCATGGCTAATGCATTAGAATCTCTGGAAGAAGAAAGAACATTGTTCATGGAAGCAAGGGATTTTGGTCAGGGAGAGGGTAAGAAGAAACCAGGAGTCTTCAGACACACTGACAAACAATTCTTCCCTTAGAGAGTCAGAGGTCACAGAGGATCTTCTGAGGTCCCAAAAAACATTGCATTCCTGTACCAAGAGCAAATCTGAAGGAAAGGACTTGACCTGAAAGGTTAGTGTAGGCAGAGTACAGATTTGTCTAAAAACCTCCTAGATTTCTGTTCTGTCTCTTTCTACTCTTAAAAAAATTTGTTCTTCCAGTACTTACAAATTCTTACCTAGTCTGTGAAAACCATGATTTTGGAAAGTATAGTTCTAAATTTACAAAAACCTTTCCATATCTTTTAAGGTCACTATTTCAAATTTACAAGCAGACCCCACTCAAAGCAGCTTGGAAATCTGAGAGAAGAGACATTTAGCCACGCTTGACTTTTCAGGAAACTACCCCACAGGAAACATGTATATTTAATATGGGATATAAGTGGGATTCATACCATTCGAAAATTATTTCTGATTCAGCAGAGTAAGATTTCAGTTAGTTTCAGAAAAGAAAAGGCTGATATGTAAATATTTCAGCCAGTCATGTATTATATTCAGTGCTGCAAATACCTGGTGAAAATTGTGGTCTAGTAGTCAGATTTGTGTATCCTCTCAGAGCTAATATTCAAGTAGAGTATATTCAGAACCCTTCCAAAATGAAACATGTGTATAGTTCTCACATGAATGATGCCTTAACACTGGAAAAAGAAATTACAAATATTGGGTAAGCAGAAAACAAACAATGGGAAAATTACTTAGAGTTTCACTGTGTGATTTGGTCCAGGTGAAATAAGAAAATAAGACCAAAAGGGAAATAATTAGGCCTGATCATAGAGAGGGGAAAAAACATGGCAATTATGCTTTGGAATTAACCTGGACAAAAAGTGATTGAAGTTTCCTCAGCAATATCTCATAATAAAATCTGAGGAAAACTGTACAAAGCCCATGGTAAAGGGCAAATCATCATTAGTAAGGTCATGGGCTGGATAACCTCTTCACTTCTTTTGCTTTCTGAAATACTTTCACCTTATGATACAGGGGTCAAAAGGCCTAAAGCATTGGTTAGACATTGGCTTGAGATCAAAACAGTGACAAAGTGCTGACACCTAGTTAAAGCTCATTGAAGAGAAACTGTCCTGTTTAACACCTTCACTGATAATCTGGACATGGAGGTTGAGTGCACCCTCAGTAAATTTGCAGACAACACAAAGGTGAGTGGGAGTGTTGATCTACCAGACGTAGGAAGGCTCTGCAGAAGCATCTGGACAGACTACACCAATGGGATAAGAATAACTGCATGAGGTTCAATAAGGCAAAATGCCAAGTCCTGCACTTGGGTTGCAGTAACCTCATGCAGCCCTACAAGCTTGGGGAGGAGTGGCTCAGGAGCTGTGCAGCAGAAAGGGAACTGTGGGTGTTGGTTGACTGTTGGCTCAATATGAGCAAGCAGCATGCCTAGGTGGCCAAAAAGGCCAACAGTATCTAGGCCTGAATCAAGAGTAGTGGAGCCAGCAGGACTAGGGAAGTGATCATCTGGATCCCTGTGCTCAGCACCGGTGAAGCTGCACCTCAAGTCCTGTGCTCACTTCTAGGCTCCTCACTTTAAAAAGGACATTGAGGTGCTGGAGGTCTAGAAAACATGTCTTATGAATAACAGCTGAGGGAGCTTGTTTTCTTTTTTCTCAAGAAGACGAGGTGCAGGGGGAACCTCACTGCTACTGACAACTCCCTGTAAGGACGTTGTAGTGAGGAGGGAACCAATCTCTTCTACTGTACCTGCAGTGAGAGGACTGGTAGAAATAGCTTCAAGGTGAGACAGGGGAGGTTTGGATTAGATATTAGAAAAAATTTTTTTCACTGTTAAGGTGCTCAGGCAGTGGAATATGTTGCATAGGGAGGTGGTGAAGTCACCATCTCTGGAAGTGTTTAAGAGGTGTCTGGATCTGGTATTTGATGATGTAGTTTAGTGCTTTAGGGGTTACAGTGATAGTGCTGGGCTTGATGATCTTAAAGGTCTCTTCCAACTTTGATGATTCTATGATTCTGTGATTCTGTGTACACCAAAGTGACCATGCATAATTATATAAAGGCATAATGATACAGTGTTATTCAGAATTAATTATAAATATTTGCACTAAAGTTCTGTTTCATATTTAGTAAAGATATAATTATTGAATTTCAATTGATAATAGTTGTTATAAAAATTAAGGAATACGAGATTATTACAGTTTGTATTATGCAAAAATGTGTTAAAATACTTGAAGAAAATTACTTTTGGATAATTAACAGGATTTTAATTTTTAATTAAAAAAAAAATAAATAAGGAGTCTTCAGCTGCTCAGGTACCAAAAACTCACAGAAAAATTTCTTTGTAGAGTTTCCACTCTCCCAACAGACTTTCTGACTGTTTTAGGCTGCCACCTCTCCAATGACACAAAGACATATTTACATTAAGCTAAAGTGTAAGCAGAGCACCATTTAGAATAGCATTGGGAATTAGTAGGGAAGTTAAGTTTATCTGCTTTATTTTCCCTTCGTATTACAAGTCATTCCAAGAGTTTAGGATGATGCAGCTTTAAGAAGGTTTAGGCAGTTCTGCCATTTTATAAGGATGCAATACGTAGTTTTCTTTTCAAACTGCTGCTTTTGGCAAGGTGGTGGCAAAACAAGTAAGAGCAAAAACGTCTGCCAACCCTCAAGGGGAGATTGGGAGTGGTGGTCATGGAACACAACCACACTGTTCACTGGCATTTGATCTTAACTTCTTTGCTTAACAGGATGAGTTATGTGGGTAACAACTCCTTTCCTCAAAACAAATGTCCACACAAACCAGAGCTTCAGCACTATCAGTCCACTTGAGAGCAGCATAAGTTGGACTCAGAAGAATATGACACTTGCTCGACTCAGTTGTGTTATGTCCATGAATGAGAAAACAATTCTTCTTTGGTCTCCAGCTTCCACTTGTTGGATATCCACATAAAGTGATGGTGTCTCCCTAAAAGGTTGTTTTTCAAAAATTTATTGCATTAACTTGTTGGCATTAGTTGCCAATTGCTTTACTAAATTCCTACCACCAAGTAATCAGCAAAAGCCTGTGCCTTTAATCATGCCTTCTCACCTTGTGATGAACATCAGAAAAAAAACTCTGTTAGAATTTTTAATTTTGATAATTGAACTTAGCTATATAAAAGACAGTTTTCAGATTTTCAGATGTTTCTGGACTTTTAGGGCTCATTATCATTAATGGAGTCAGAAGTGGTCAGTACTTGTGAAAAACTCAGGCAGCACAGTGAAATGACAGAAAATGGCTTTGAGTCCCTAAATTTAGACATTGTAATTTGGCAAACGATGCTTGTAAGTATTTCTGATTATGAGAAGTTGCAATCCATAGAGTTGTTCTGCAATTCTAAGGTCATCACGCAATGTTACACATTTAAGTTTGTCTAGATTATTCACTCTATTAGTGTCTTATAGTATTAATCCTGGTCAATGCCATACAGACAGAACTGATAACTACTTATGAGATCATAACTGCAGCATTGCCAGTTGATAAAGGTTAGAAACATTAGAGATGATTTTTCCTGTAGGACACAGCATGCTAGAATTTAATTGTAATCTTGCTTCATTACCCATCACATTCCCTATTAAATAGCAAAATGATTGTCTTTATGTCTTTATTTCTCACATCCTAAATTATTGCCATTTGAGAATGCAAAAAAGCATTCCTACATAGCTGAATGCATTACTTACACCGAAAATTATTTTCATTATAATTACTTAGGAATTTACAGTTCAGGTTCACCACTGAAGGAATGTCAACCTTACTTGGGGGATTTTTATAGTGATTTGAGTAGATTTAACTGTATATTATAGTTTACCCCCCAAAAAGGGAACAGCTGGCCTGTTTATATACATCAGCAAATGTCAGGTCCTTTAGAAAATGAAGGGCTTACCGCATAGCTACCCATCACCAAAATAACTAGTACGTGGTAAAGACAGAATTTCATGTTTCCCACTTCTCTCAGGAATTCTTTTTCACTTTATTATCATTAACTGGTATTATTATTTTTAATAGTAATAATATGTATTAAATTAGCAGGAACCTGTCCTAGAACACTGAAACGATTCTCAAGTTAGACCTCATTGCCCAATCCTTATAACATCTGTCAAGTTAAGTGCACTTTTGTCTGAAAAGGAGCATGTTTGCTTCCTTAAGAATTATTTTGTTTCCAGAGGAGTTGATTTAAATTAATTGCTCTGTTTAGACAATTAGCTTTGATTTTTATTTTTTTTTTTTAAAGGAGAAAAGGGTCCATGGGTAACTCCAATTAAAAGTCTTTGCACCACAGAATTATACTTAAAATATTGTAAGTATTTTTATCACTAAATATATAATCCAGAAGTGGATCAATCATATAATATGGTTTTACACCCATCTTATGCAATTCTTTACAAAATTTCAAATCAACTGGAGCTTCCTCTGCTTGTGAGTTATGAGATTAGGCAGTTTTTTTATAGAGTTTCTCATTAGAGATGAAATAATTGTTGCTTCTAATAGACTTAATTCAATGGAAAATGTGATATGTCTATTAATAACTTGAATGTAACTTTTATGTTTATAAACTAGAACATTGGTTCTATAAATATTAAAAAAAACCAAACTGCGACTGAAGACTACTTGCATATACCGTCTTGTGAATGGCAATAATAAAATTCAATTTTGTGTCAGACTTCTAATTTGTATACCAAGTCTTTTGGTATTTCAAATACTGAGAGTCATGTAGTATTTGGCTATGAACTCATATTCTGCTGAACAACATGAAGATTAAAATATTGCTTTGTCATTAAAAGAACATTGTATTTTGAGTGAATTCACACAGAGTTCCAATCAAGGTGTGTTCTCATATAAAAAACAGATGGCATATTGACATTTTTTTCTGATGACACTGAGATTCGATCCTACTTTAACACTTCTATTACTAAATTCTATTTCTTAAAGTATATTTAATGCAATATTTTTTTTCAGTTTTTCTAATAACTGTGATAATGAAATATGACCCTAGTTATTTTTACATAGGCAAAAAAATTAAATGTTTACAAGTCAGTCTCCTACTATGACTTAAAATTAACATTTGAAAATAAGCCATGTAAATCATTATAATAATGAAATAATCCTTTTGCTAGAAGTGTTTTATAAATCATTTTCACTTGTGATTATAGTTAGCAGCCTTATGTTAAATTAATTTCACAAACCCAGAAAATAAGAATTTAAATTGCAGTCATGTCCCAAGACATTGAAATCAGTATCAATTATATTGTCTTAAGTGATGCTGCCCATCTCCACAGTGCTGGGAAGTCATCCCCAATCAAACAAATCCATCCATTCGTTTTACCTAAGTCTCTTTCTGCAGACACAATATTAAACTGTCTAGGTTTTTAATAATTTTTTTTCTGTTTTTCCACTTTTATAGGTGCAGAAAATATGAAGGAGCTGATATCTTTGGGGACATTATTGAAAGCAGTCTGGTGGATTGGGTGACTGAAGTGATTGGCACTGAGCATTTCAGAAAATCAAGCCTCTAGGTTATGGTGCTGTGACTAAATGACACTGAGGATGATGGCTATGTGACATGCAGTAGAATACTAAAATAATCATAGTCCCTTTGCAGTATTGCAGCGTAATAAAAGTACAATAGAATCAACTGACTCTAACCTGAATGCTTTTCACAGCTTTCTATTTAGTGCCTAAGAAAGTTGCTGTTTTATTTACACTGATCCAGCATTCAGAACTTCTGAATATGAAGGTCACCTCTTCCTGGATAAAACTGACAGTCCATTACAAAAACAAAAAGCAAAACCAAACCAAACCAAACAGTTGGAAGTGATAGTTTGTCATAAACCTACAGAATCTCTCCAACTACTGGAGTCTTTCCCTCACGTATGTGCATTTTATCCTTTCATTTTGCATCTTTCATGCTGTGTCAAATAGGTCTATTTGCTCAGACTTCTATATTTACAAACTAAATAAGTGAAGGATTCATGCACTGACCTGAGACAAGAGATACATCTTGACTGCACTATCCACGGCTCAGCTTTAGCCTGCACCATCTAACATGTTCCCAAATGATGTTTCAAAACAGCTGAAGGACAGTTTGCACCAAAGACTACCCACAGTAATCAGTTGTGATGTGAACAGCTTACTTGGGAGCATAAAAGAAGGTAGCCATTTGGACACCAGCTATGTCAAGCCATTTGTTTGTAGAACCAGGGAAGAGTTCCTGGAGCATTTTATATTTTAGGAGAGCTTTTGCCTCAAAGAAGCTTTGAGCCCTTTATGCATGGATTTCTTCAATCAGCACCTAACTGCTGCTCCACAAAGACACTCAGGGCACCATGCCCATCCGCCTTGCCAAGAGATCTGGAATGATATTCAGAGCTGAGAGAAAGAGAGGGATGAAGGGAACAAAGTCTGTGTGGGAGGTAGGGTTGACATACAAATACACCCCCCTCCAGTCAAAGCATAGCCTTGTCCATTTATCTATCAAGCTGCCTGCTGTACCCAAAGAGATGAAGTGGTGCAGTGGGACACAGCAGAGGACAAGTATACTTTCTGTGCCTACTGGAACAACAGATGGACCTAACTTCATTGTTACTCTATTTGCCACCACAATGCTATTTACCTTTGTCTCCATCTGTTCTTTCTTGTCATGAGCTTATGTTGTGAATGCTCCGGATCAGTGACTGCACCTTGCCAAGCTCAGTGGGGTCCTGATTGCTGCCTGGAGACAGGCTGTTAGGCTATACATTCACAAGGGAAATTTATGCCACAGCTACTCAGTGAAAGTTATACTAGGCTACCCAGACAGCTAGGTGTTCTGTGCTTTACTTCAGTAGAACTTGGAGTCAAAAATGAAATACACAAAGGCGAACACACATGCACAAAAATGAGAGTAAGTTAAACAGTAAGAATGTAGAACAGTAGGAGGAAATGGGAATGAAGGATATAGTCACCTAACTCCCAGTTTCAGAGAACATTTAAATCCATATGAGATTCATATCTCTGTGTTTCTGCAGAGATTAGGGCCAAGAACATGGCCAGAGACCTAGTATATTTCTAAATTAGTCTGGAAGAAAGGGACGAGCTTCAGATACCACTCCTCTGATAATTCAGTAATAGAGCACATCACTTGTGACATAGGACAGCTAATTTCAAATTCTTTTTTCCACCTGGGTAGATATGACCACGTATCTCTGACTATAATCAGTAGGGCTCTGGGTATTCGGAGATGAGATTCAGTCACGCTCCCCAGTTGAGTACTGTGTGGAAAGACAGAATTTTCTGTCCCAAAAAAAGACAGGAAATGCAGAAAGACAGGAAATGCAGCCATGAGTCTATAACTTCTTGCCATGGAAACCAGCTTGAACTTGACAGACCTGAGATCCCATCTCCATTGTTCAATTTTATGTTGGATTCCATTGCATGTATTAGAGATCTCTGAACTAGGTCCACTGAGATAACACATTAAGTTCCAGTAGCAGTTTAGCAGATTATTTTTATTAATTCTGCAACTATTTAACAGCAGTTTCACTGGTTGGCCTCAGCCATAACAGGAAGCTTGATTTTTACTTACTGAATGAAGCATTTAGAAAGCAAGTCCTATTAAGAGCGGCAGAGGCAACTGGGGTTGTTTAGTTTAGAGAAAAGGAGTCTCAGGGAAGATCTTATTGCTCCCTAGAACTATCTGAAAGGAGTCTGTAGCTAGGTGGGAGTTGGTCTCTTCTCTGAAGTAATTTGCAAGAGGACAAGAGGAAAGAGCCTTAAGTTGCACCAGGAGAGGTTTAGATTGGCTATCAGAAAAAAAAGAGTTATCAAGACAAGAATTGGAACAGTCTGCCCGGGGAAGTGGTTGAGTCACCATCCATGGAGGTTTTTAAAAGATGTATAAATGCGATGTTTAGGGACGGGGTTTAGTGGTGGACTTGGCAGTGTTGCATTCATGGTTGTACTAATCTGCACCGGCAAACATGGAAGAATAATCTGAATGATTGTTATGACAGCAAATGTATACTACTGAAAAGTTGGGTTTACTTGTCTTTTTCAGCGTGAGTCTGTGATTCTGTGATGCTTATGGTGAATAAGGTTGACACAGCTGGTGACATGAACATGGGAAGTGGAAAACAGGAACTCTTTAAGCAACAATTAGTGAGGTTTTAAAAGCATATTCTATCTATAGCATAACCCTAAACTGTGAAAAAATAACATGCTAAGTAGTTTGATGACAAAATATGAAACATATAAAAAAGCTGGCAAGAAAAGAAAGGTGGTTTTGTCAAAACTACCCTGAAAATATTGTAAGAATATTGCAGTTTAAAAATATTAATTGTAGAAGGTGATAACACAACTAAGAACAGGAGAATCAATATGCCTGTAATGAGAGACTGTGGCTCCTCAACCTGTTTTGTGAGGTGTTATCATTGGTTCAGAATGACAACAGATCAAATGTAGCTCAAGAGATATAAGCAAAATGAGGTTTTGTTATTCTCTTAAAAATAAATGTGAAATGAATTTGTGGGGTGTACACAGACACATTTCTAGAGTCCTGATGGGTCCTCCAGTGATCCAGCCATCTGTCATCAGACATCAGCTTCTAAGTGCTAAAGATACTTTCAGAATATCCTAAAGCCATATTGAATAGCAGTTCAGTGAACAGCATACACAAAAGAACATATTCCTCAAAAAGTATTATGGGAACCTTATTACCTGTTGAAAATTCATTCAGCCTATCTTAAAAAGATAACATGCACTATAGCTGTTAGCTGGAAGACTGGACGTGTCTAATATATGCAGGATGTAACAACTTTAGAACAATTCTGAAGATTTCAAAAATGGAAAGTCTCTTAAGCCTTCCATGTTAATGGAACTAACTAGCAGAACAAAATAAATACAACTACATCTTTGGTGAGCTTATGTTTTGGTACCTGAATGTGATTTAGTTCTATGTGAATGGAAAGGACACGCATTTACAATTTTCACTTAGTAAGTGAAATGGCTTAATGCTGTTTATAAAACAGCAGCAATTGAAGAATTTGAAGTCAAATGCTATGCAACCTGCACTGGCAAACATGGAAGAAAAATCCGAATGATTGCTATGACAGCAAATGTATACTACAGCGAAGTTTGTTTAGAGCAGCAGGCCATAACCAAACAGAATCCAGCAAAACAAATCAAATAGTAAAATATTTTAGTCTTCTGAATAGTAGCTATGTGAGTAACAGTAATGATATTGAATGGGGGAAATGCATCAACAAGGCTGAATTTAAAAAGCTTTAGCTGAGAATGGCTATCATAATTCACTGTAAAGTTTTAAAAAATATTATTCTACCTTCCTGTTTAGAAACCATCCATTTCTTCTAATTTACTCCCAGAAATAATTTCTTTATTCTATAGAAGAGTCAGTTGTACATACAGAAGGTCCAGAAAAGTTTATTTGAATAATTTTACTTGAGACTAAAGCATTTAAGGAGATTCTGGTTTATGAAGGAGACAGTACCCGAGTAGGCTCTGCATTGTCCTTGTGGTATCATCATGTAAATGACAGTGGTTTTGTCCACATTTTAAGGACAAAAACATCATTGTGGATAACAAAACAAGGGCTTAAGAAACTAAATAATCCTTAATTCCCAAATCTTGTTTTATGGAATCACCTAACTCCATAGGCACACAGATGTCTTTGAGTATCTACAGTTATTTACCCATATATGCAAAGATATATTCTGGAAATTATGAAGGCAATTCAGGATAATGTAGGCATCTGCTTAATCTCCTTTAACTGTCAGGAGGAGATGACAAGAGCAACCTTAAGCATAAGAAATCATATCAGGATTTAAGGTCTGACCAGGTGACAGTTAACACCCACATCTTCCTTATTTGAGGAGAGAACCCTAAAACACCGGTCAAAGCTGCAATAAAAATTAAAAGGAGGGAAAATGACTTGAACAGTAAGAGATGAGTTAATTTTTTGTAACACAAATTAATAAAAGGTAAACTAACTGCAGGTAGTCTCTACCATAACACCTCATTATGGTGTATTCTGGCTGAGAACCCTCTTCACTCTTTCAAATGTAGCTGGAGCAGCATGAAGCCCAAGAAGGCATGAATCATCAGACTATTAAGAGAGTATTATATTGTGTGGGGTTATGACACTCAGCTGGAAAGGAAGACACCTAAGTTTTTGTATCTTTGTAGTTGGTTACTTTATTTTTTTTTTCCTTGGGCTATTTATTTTTTGTAGCCTGTTGTTTTTACATTATGTACATTCCTGTTCCAATGATCAATGATCTGCTTTTTCCTAAATTAGGTTTAAATTTGCTTTTACCAACCCTCCTTCCATCCCCTGTAGTTTTCAGGCAATGTAGCAGCTCATGTCTAAAGCTATTTCTCTCCTTCTTAATGTTATAATAGTCTTATTGTTATGACACTGTCCTGCAATGCAAAACAGAAAGGCTGAGGTCAGCTCAGAATGAATCAGGATAAGACTATATGTGTCTTACAATCATGACTGGTTGTTTGGATGACTAAGCTAAGAATCAGTAGAGGGAATTATTGTTTTCTTTCTGGAAAAGAAGTTTGTTGTCTTACATTAGACAACTCTTCCTGTCTTACATTAGACAACTCTTCCTGTCTTACATTAGACAACTCTTCCTTGGAGATGGACAGACACACCAGATGTGTCAACATGACCACCAAAGATTTCTGATTTCTTTTAATGCAACAAGGATCACACCACCATCGCAGAGAGATGGGCACCTAGTTTACACTGGCTTTTAGGTGGACAGGAAACCTGTTTATGCTTTTCTAAAGTATGCACCATGTGCTGACATGTGTACATTGGGTGGATTATATCTTAAAAATCAAATTTGAGGATATTATAAATAAAAACAATATGCCATTCACTGGTTGTAGGGAGGGAAGACAGTATTCACATTGCAGATAGGAAAGACTATCCAGTTACTTCTATAATATTTTGGGGTAACAATATTTATAGGCATCAGGAAGGAGAACTAACTTTATTGCTCCAAAAATATTGTAAGAGTAGGATTATGTTCAGTGTAGAAAAATAACAAAAACGCGTGAGCCACTGCCTTTAGAACACCTTCCTCTCATCTTCAGTAGGTAAAGACAAACAGAACTGTAACTCTCAGTGTTTCTGTGGCTTATTGGTTTTAAAGGGAAACTAAGAAAGAAAGAGTAGGGAATATTGAGAGAAGGAAACCAGAACTCACTCGTTAACATTAGTGAACCACTCAGCAAGCTTTTTTCTTTCTCTGCTTTTTTAAAAGATACTATATTAATACTCTCCATGCTTTGAATAGGACATAAGACACACCAGAGCACCACTTAACATACCTCTCTTGTATATCTTTTGCACACACACACACACACACACACAAAATAAAAATAAAACAATCAAAAAAAAACCAACCTGGAAATACTGGGTCACTGAGGAACAGTTAATACAGCTTTGCATAAATCAGTTCCAGAGCAACTGATAGCATGGGATTCTTATTGGGAAGTCAAAGAAAAATCAAAGGGTTTTGTTGGGGTTTATTGCTCTTTTATTTATTTTTTTGGGGGGGGTGAGGGGCACGTGTTACTAATACTGTTGTTAATTGTCTATTCACATACTGATGGCTGATCATACATTTCTAAGTTGAGCCACAGACTCTAACCATCTTTGCACTATGGTTAACAGGATTTGCTAGGTAAAAGACACTTTTAAACATCAAACAGCTTTAGCAGCCCAAGCTGCAGATCAGTATAAAGATTTTGCTAATTAAGAGCTGTGCACCAAATTTAAGGGCTCTAACTGAAGGGTGTCTAAATAGGACTTTTTAAAAGAGTGCCCACCCTCGGAAAATCTGTTTTTTCAGTGTATTCTTAGGGCTTTGATTGACAAGAAGGCTAAGACTGGGATGACTGAAAAGGTTACTGTATTCCTCATCCCTGCTGTTCTAGAATCAGATCCTGAACCATGGCAGCAGCACACTGTCAGCTCAGCCTCTGCAGTTGACTAACAAGCAAATTGTGCAGGTGAACAGGGCAGGCAGAGGGAATGGTAATGATTTTTAACTTCCCAGCCTACACCTCCTCCTGCCATACACTGGGAAATGCCCTAAGACCAATTTTCTAAGGATAAACACTCAGCAAATTCTGAGCTCCTTTAGGAAATCTTATCTGGTTAGTAAATTTGTGAATATTGAAGAAAAATCACCGATGATACAATTCCAGATTAGAAATCTTGACAATGCCTTCCTAAAATCCTGATTTTAGACTGTAGAGTTTACACTAACACCCTTCTAAGGCAGTTCACTTTAGTGTACCACCACTTACACCAAGAAAGTGTTTTTCAAGAACCTCCTTAGTAGCTTACTTTTACTAAACACTTTAAGTGCTGTTGAGCTTGGAAGTAGGTCTTTATTATTATATGCATGCATTTTTGTCAAAGCATTCATCATGCTATTTTGTCCTATTATTTCTATATTTTTTTTTAGTCCATCTATTAAAGTGGTATAAAATTTTCTGTCAGAAAAAAAAATAAAATTGCTAAGTGAGCAGCATAAACAGGATGAAGCAGAACTTTTAATTTCTTGAATCTACAAAGAGCACAGGGAACTGAAGTGTCTACTTCTCAGTAGCATGAATTTTTCAAACTTTAGAATTCTATAGATTTTCACATGCATGGCCAGTGACTATATCTATGATCTTATCCATATGTTGAATAAATTCTGAGAACATAAAAAAAAAAAAATAAAATAAAAAATCCTTTTAAACTCAATAGAAAAGAGGTGCACTGTTGCAGAACAGGCACTAGAAGACACTCTACCTCATCAAAACAAAATACTGCAACTTTCTGGTTCTGAAAACAGGAAAGCAATTATCTTTAAAAGTGTTTCTCCTTCCCCAGCTAACTAATTCACATATAAAACAGTGGAGCTGTGCTCATACTTTCTCCAAATATTTCTCCTGTTTTGAATTAATTTTCACTCGTACTTTTATACCTCCAGAATCATCTTTGCCAGCTCTTTTGTCCTCTAGCTTTTCCAGTTATATAAAGGGATATGGACACTCAGGGACATAGGCATGTACTAGTACAGTAGTAGTCCAAGCATTGTGGTGTCCCAGTCTTGATGCAGAACTGCAGGTAGTAAGAGTCCAACTAGGAGCGGAATCAAAATTTCATGCAGGAAAGGCCTGCCTGGACTCAAATGAGTCCAATTCAGAATAAGATTGCTGTTCTGTGACAGAAGTATTTTGATATAGAGAAATATCTTTCCAAGCATTCAACAGATAGGTCTGAGCTTTTTCATAAAGCTAATTCAGCAAAGAATGCATTGTGGTTTCACAGATACATAGGGTTTAAACATGTATTATTCCCTTTCAAATTACACTTTATAGTGTATTATACCCTGGGAGAAATTATTCATAAATGGCACTAATGAGTGTCAAGCTGCATTGCAAGACATTTTGAAAATTGTCCTATTAATTAATGGAGTAATTAAGCTTTTGTCAGTGACATATCATATTTCTGACAGAAATAGATGGCCTGTGTAAGTCTGCACTAGGCAGTTATCCAGACAGCCACTGTGTTTAATGGATGGCAGCAATTTAGCCCAGGTTTATGGTGATGGGACCACCTGCATAGGGGGAGCTGGCAACCTGCATACACAAACAGCACTTTGCACTTTTCCTCAGTAAAATCGTCTTAGTTCTAGATTGATGTAGCCCTCCCTAGGATGACACATTAGCTTTTTGCCATTAAACCATAAGTACTGTTTCTCTGAGCTTTTGTGACAAAAATGTCAATTAACTTTCAACTTTCATTTCCATTTAATTTTGTATTCTCCTTCTATTTGCATATTAATGTGAACATGGTGCAGAACTGTTAGATTAAAATATCTTGCTAAGGCTAATAGCATGTAATGCATACTTATTGAGTATAATAGTTATGAAAACATAAAACTTTTAGAAAAATAGATTTTCAAGTTGCCATCTCCTCCAGGAGAAAAAGTTGTTCAGACACTTCTCCTATCAACTGCCTCGCAAACACACTGAGTAGGGGACATGTACAAAGATAAACACTACAAAGAGGAAGAGGAGGGAGAGAATCTTCTAAGTGCAGATCAAACATAACATATATATATGCGTATATATATATATATATATATATATATATTCTATTTCCTTAGTAACAGAACTCGATTAATTCTAATAATAATTTATAACCTCTTTTCATTTAGCAAGATCTTAAAATTGAATCAGGAAGAAAAAGGGCATGAAAGTAGAAAACTGCATTGGTGGACTGATTTTACCTCCATGTGGTTACACAGTCCATCTGCTTAGATTTATTAGTTGCACATCTTAGAACACATCTGAGTATTTTCAAATGTAGATGAGCAAAATTATTGAGCCAGCATTGACATAAAATATCCACTGTCTTGCTTGGTATAAAAACCAGCAAGCTAGCTTTGGCACAATGATCAGTGCAGTTAAACACTGATTTGTGGGTGGCCACTCCATCAGTACACTTCTTGCAAATGAAACATTCATGATGGAATGACAAGGAAAGTTTTTTTGCTGATCAGTTCCAAATTTCCCCCCTTCCAATTTCAAATGATTAGAAGTCTGAGTTTTGTTAGTTTCATGAAGTTGTTAAACTCAGAATTAGTCACTCAGAACTGCACAGCATAATTGACGTATCTAAAGTATGAAAATGCCTTACTTTTAAAATACTGGGCCAAATCTACTCCTGATATATCTAACTGAAACAGACTCATATCAATGACTATATTGTACAAGACTGAATACAATAACTAAATATAAATGTATGTGAAATAATTATTGTCTGATCCAATTCATAATACACAAGTTTGTACTGAACTTTCATTTGTCTGCTGCAAAAACAGAAGATATGGAAGCTGATGCAAAAGATGAAGCAAATATAATGTACAGGCTTGACCCTCCTCATGGTCAAGAAGACAACTTGAATATCAGCTCCCAGGAGAATTCCACAGAGTCCTGAAAGACTCTGGATTTGGACTACCTAGATTTCACTTGTCAAATATTTTAGAATATTCTTTCAGGTATTCCCAACATCACTTTGGGAGGTTTGGTAAGTGTCCAATACATTTAAATTAAAAGTGTGATTCATTACAATGCCTAAGACACAGAGTTACTTTGTCATAAATTATAGGTAATCTGCACTTTTACATTAGTTCAATTACCAGTAATAGAGTTTTAATGCAGTACTTACATGGTGTTAGAAATCTTCAGTACTACTAGATTTATCTCAAGGAGGAAATGAAAACTAAATTGGAAAGGCTGGTACAGAAGAAATTCTGATACGGCACCAGGGAATGGAAGCAAAGACAGAAAGCCATGTCAGTCTCATGAAATGGAGGAAGATACAAGAAAGAGAACTAAAACACAATATGTGAGGGAAAAATGTAGTGCACTAAGAACACTTGAAGAAGGAGAAACATAGCAGAAACTGGTAGGGCAGAAAGGGTACTAAAATGGAGGAAGAGAAGGAAAAGGAGAAGAGTGATAAGGTCAGTTACATGGAATTGGTCTGCTTCTAGATAAACTCTGAATAATAATATTATAAATTTAACAGAAAACACAAGGGAGAATATGCTGATTGTGTACTTTTTCCTGCAAAATTCAGATCCAGAGGGAGAGAGAGAGGATGCAAAAGTCAGTTTCAAATGATTCCTGGTTAGTCCCTTCACTGCTTTAATTCAAATATAACTGTTTCCAAGTAAATTTTCAAACCAACTTTATGTAGCTCCACAATTGTTGAGCACTGTTACACAGGGTTTAATAAAATCTAATTTTTGTAAAATCAGACTGCTTCTAGCTTAATGAAATATCTAACAACAGATTGAAATCTGTTAATTTTGCACTCAGACAGGAAGCATATTCCTGTTCCTTAGAACATATTCCTGTTCCATAGGTTCATGAACTGGTCTTTGAAATAAAGATAGGAGTGGTGTCAACATAATTGGGACACTCACCTAACTAGAAATCTAATTGCATATTTGTTATGGATTTAAATGAACTAGAGTGCAGAACATAATATGTACCAGTTCATCATAAAAAAGTGGACAAGGAAGTATAGTTGAAAATAAAGTCTGTTTTCAAAACTTTTGTACATTGTCCCCTTCTCTGATGAAATCAAACAGAATAAAAACGTATTTGGAAAAATATCAGAGGAAAGTGTGTTCCAGGGAGAATAGGGGTCCGAAGGGACATGGAAGCCGAAACTGAGGCATCGCAGAAAACTTAACTTGAACAGTAGCTTTATTACCAAAAGGTGGCCAAGTAAACAGGAAAGAAACCCAATAGAGAGAGAGAGAGAAGAGAAAAATAAGCCTCCAGGTGCCAACACCCAAATTGCCCAGGTGTCCCCCATGGAGTTTTCTCACCCACCCCCGGAATGCCCAGACTCCCCGAGCAGTGGCTGCATCCTCAAGGCTCAGCTGATCCACAGGTGGCGGCGGGCGTCCCCGCCAAGGCAACGTTGGCCTGTCATGTGAAGCAGGGAGCCCAAAACCTGAGCCATCTGCCTTTTATCAAATTGGCCACAATGACGTTTACCTGAGCGACGTGGCCAGCGCCGCCCAAGCAAAGGTATTTGGCACTGCCCCTCCTGTTACATAACTGATACTGCTCTGCGCTCGCGTGGGTCTCTCCGCACCTGCGCAGTCCATTTCAGAGGGCCTTCCTTAATTGAGTCTGGGGGTTTACTTCATCCTCCTCCTCCTCTCTTTTTCCTTCAAATGCCCTTGGAGGGCCATCAGTCAATCATGAGAGACCAATTAATTTTAGTTTACACAGAAATCTCTCTCTCTCGGCTAGAGACCATCTTTATCACTCTGTTTTCCCATAACTTGGCATGAGAAAACCCAGCTTCTCATGCGCGGCTGGGCCAAACACAGACCAAAAATACCCACATAGAATTCTACCCAAATACAAAGTGGAAAAAGAAAAAAAAATACTAAAACTAAACAAAACAAAAAGAAATCAAACAAACAAACAAACAAAATCAAACAGGCAAAAATAAAACTTCCAGAATCAGAAATGTGGACCTCAACAAAACAAAAACAAACAAACCAACAAATCCTCAAATCTGGAAAAGCTAGAGCCAATATTCCTCCCACTATACTTTACCATGTGCTTAATTTAGAATGACATACTAAGGGCTCAGTAAACACCCTTTGATAAGGTTATTCATCTGGAATATAAAAACACTGAGATTGAACTCACCTGTCTCAGACAGCCCAAAGACATGATTCAGGTGTGGTGTTTTTCCCCAACTTACGCTGTTGTGCACAAGGTTATCTGTAGCCCTGGGATACTGTACCTGCTCTCCATTTGACTAGAAATTTCAGTCTAACTGAGAACCTTTCTGACTGAAAGTTCTGTAAAAAATGTTATACTCCCGCCATCAACAAGTTCCACAGTTATAGAAAATGTCTCTCTTGTACCAAGACCGTGACAAGTATCAGCTCCTTTTTTTATCGGTCCTCTAAATTGTCTATACTTTACTGTCTGAGTCATCTAGGCCTTTTTGCTGCTTTAGAATCTTAAATTATCTCCAAACCCATTTTTTTTTTATTTTCCTTTCAAGCAACAATTGACCACATCATTTAAAGCTTTTAGAGATTTCTGGAGTCAAATAACTTTCTCTTTCCAAAATTATTTTTAGCAAATCAATTGTAGAAACAATTATACTCACTTGAATGCTTGAAAAATATGAATAGGTTGTAGAAACAAAAATACTGTATTTGTTGTTTTATAAAGATGTACTGGAAGAAGAAAATAAAGAAAAAAAGAAGACAAAATAGATATTGTTTAGAAAAAATGCTTACTTATTAAAATATTTTCTAGTTTCATATATATCACAAAACACCTGTCATATAAAAAGAATAAAGTTAAGTGTAGCCATGACTTTTTTTTTTTCTTCGTTGTATGAATTAGGACTGGAATTTAAGCAAAATTTCTGTAACAGCTTTGAACTGTCAAATTTTGTCAATTAGCTACTGAATTTTTTTTTTTTTTAAATTAAGTTTGATTAAAAAAGTGCTTACAGTACATGGGCACAAAAAAACCTTTACATGTGTGAAAGCCAATTATTTTAAATGATTTATTATTTATTAAGCAGCAAAAATATTTTATTTTTTTTTAATATCTCCTTGGCAAGTTAATTAAAGTAAATTAAAGAAACTTATGGAAACCTTTACCACTGAATGGAGTCAGAGAAAACACAAATATTTTTTGGCATTTTACAGATGTTCAGGAAAGCATTCATTGATTGTAGTACGTAAAAAACGTGAATCACTATCACCACAATAGCTACCAGAATTACTGAAACTGCACAACATTCATGAAACTGGAATTTTACCATCAGGAATTTTATCATCATGATTTCTGTGTCATGTAAACTTTATAAAGAATATTTGTGTTATGCTGGGAAAGCAATTTTTTGTAACAAACAAATCAATCCAAACTGAGAGCAGTGAAGATGGAAAATATCCAAACATGAATCAGAGAGACTAAAAGATATGAAATAATAACTGAATCTCTTTGTTTTTTGTCAGGCTATATATTCTGCAAAGCAGAGTAACATGAGGAATTCATAGTTTTCTCTAATTTCTAAATTCCTTATAGAAGAGACTTTAGCACTTTTCTTTGGGTATTATGTTAAAATAGTAACGACAAGGTTAACAAGTCACTGGCCATGTGATCGTTTATTTGTTTATTAGAAACAATTAATATTCTTGAATAAAAATGAGGATATGAGCAGTAAACCCCAGTACCATTTTCACAAAGCAATATTCTCTGAAAACACCTCAGAAACTGATGTACTTTTTTAGTGCAACACATTTTAAGCATGCTACAGTACGCTGAAAGCTATGATCTTAGATTGATAGTGGCAAAATGACTGAGTTCAGACTGCCATGCTCAGCCCCTTCAAACAAAAGTCACTCAAGAAAATGTGTTGGTGACTAGGGTTACTTTGCTCCCTGGTTCTTCAATTACATAAAAAAACCCATAAACACACTGTTTTGGACTAGCACTGAGGCAGTGTATAAGCAAACCTGAAAGCCTAACTGACTTCAAAGGCCTCTCTATCTTTTGTTTGCAGTGTTGAATCTCTAAGCTGAAAAATAGAAAATAAGCCTGAACTGAAGTAATCTAGAAAAAAGTTTTTGGTTGCAGCCTAGTGTTTTTGTGAGCTACAAAGTATTTTCTGTAGCAAGAGAGAGACATTCTGTCTTATATTAGTTCTGTTTTATGCCTTATAGACTTCACTTATTTTCGCTATTTCTTCAGTTATGAGAACGAAAAAACAAATTCTCAGTCACTGAATGCATGTAATTCCTTAAAGTTCTTCAAATACTTTAAAGTTCTCTAAGATGAAGTTGCTAGATAAGCTTATCTTCCCAAGATAAATCCTGTAAATAACAGGAAGGATATACAAAATGAACCTGAATATTTTAGATCTGCTAATTTAGATAATGCATGTGGATCTGCACACTGCTCACAAACATGCTGCATTTCATTTTTATTCCTTCAATAAATCTCAAGCACAAAGTTGCACTGTGAAGCACAAGTAAGCAAATACATCTTGCTATAGTAGGTGCTTTGATTGCCGTCATGAGAGATGTTCTCCCACAGAGGACTAATTTTTCCTGAAGACTGAATTGATGGGATAGTTTTATTGCTTTCATGAAATGGCTGAGAGTAGAAAATGTCTTAAAAGTTTTCTTAATTACCCCAGTAATCAAATGCTTAGCACTAATATAATGGTGTTAATACGATATAGAAGCCAACTGGCATTGCAGTTATATGAGATAATACACGTGACTCCTGAATTATACTTTTCATTATACATTACTGATGGTCCACTTTAAAAAAAAAACAATACACAATTAAAGGTCATAGGTTATAAGTATCGAACAAGCTGAAAAAAATCATGTAACAAAATATACATAGATATTGCAACAATTTAATTGTGGATATTCCAATTTTACTAATTTCTTCACCTTTTGTGCAATAAAGATCCTCTACTGTGTTTATGGCAGTGCACTTTCTACATATTTTCAAACTTACTAATATTTCTTAATTTTCTAAAGTAAACTGGACAGAGTTCCATTGAAATGTTAAAGCAATTGCTGCATTCATATGCAGCTTGTTTGTAAACTTTCTGGATGCAGCATGTTCCTTCTCTTTAGACATAAACAAAATTGAGATTTTTATTTTATTTACTGCTTCCTTAATCTGCTCTTTTATTTTTGAAATGTTCTTTATGACTTGTTAAGTTTTTTCCCCTTCTTTTTTTTTTTTTTTTTTTTTTTTTCCTAGTGGTTTATCATCTCTGTCTATCATTCAGTCTCTTCTGCAGCTCTCTAGGCTGCCTCCAGTAATAAGTTTGTTTTCCCTAATAGCACTACCTTGAAGAAGCAACTATGCGTACTAAAAATAATCCAAGGAAAAGGCTTACCTCCTTGGGCACTGCTTATTTATCTCCTCAAAAGTGACATCTGCCTCTAGTGGCTTAAATTCTAGCATGGACTACAAGGGATCACTACTAAGTTGGCATTCCTGACTCTAACCTAGCTATATTTTTGGACCAATTTTTTTTTTTCTTTTTTTTCTTTTTTCCAGGAGATATATTAATTTATGAAGAAGACAAAAAACTAAACGCAAAGTCAAACACACACAAGTATTCATTAGTAGTCATGTCTACAGTTATGTTAATAACAGCAAGGGACTGATTGATAGTCCCAAGGTGATATGGCACTGACTAGGCTAGGATTAGCTGGTAATTAACTTTCTTTATAGTAGACTTGGCTCAGAGAGATATAGATGGAGTAGTTGTAAAAGGAATCAGATAGTGAGTTCTCAGTTCAACAGGGTGCTTGCACTTTGGCTGCCTTTCATTTAGCAGGATAAAAACATTCATAATAGATGTTTCTGGCATATGAAGTTCCCTGAATCATAAAGAACAGGGATTTAAATCTACTGCCTGATACCTCAAATAAAAACATTTGTTGCTCCTGGACAAATTTGGACTACCTGGAATGACCAATTTTAATTTCTTCACCCCTTATTCTACAGAATAAGGTAGTCATTGGCAATTAATCTTACACACTTACGTGCACACATATGCCCACATACATACCACACATGTAAAAGTATGTACAGAAAAATGTAGCATTTTAATTGCTGATCAAAAGTGCAACTGTTCAATTGCTACTGTAGGAGCAATGGGGAATGAAGGAATGCCTTGTTCAGGCAAGCATTAGCAGAAGTTATGGAGAGGGAAATTCATCTAACTAAATGTAAAAGTCCTGACAGTTGGTTGTTCTTCATAACTAGTGGACCATAAACACCTCTAAGATGTGATTCATTCTAAAGAAGATATTTGAAATATAATATGACTCTCTTTCCCTATATTCTCTCTCTTGTCTATGAGAGGATCTTGAAGTGATTGGCTCAGATACAAAAACCTATTTTATAGGTGAAATGAACTCTAATGCACTTTAAGAGTAAAGGGCATATTAATTAATGACTTATTAATGACTTCTTTATGTTTTTCATAGGTATCTCCACTAGAAGATACAATATTCTTTAATAGTGTTTAAAAACTAATATCTCTGGATACTATGACTCAACCTTCCTGTAAACATAGTTAGATCCCAAATTTTTGGTACATCTTGAGAGAAGAAGAAAGAGATGATAACTTTTCTTCTTTTTTAATTAAATTTGGTTAATTCTAGGATTTCATTTTTAGTTTTTTCCTTTCTTTTTTCCTTTTTTTTTAATTAAGATGCAAAATGAACAGTTGCTTATTTAAAAACTACCTCCATAAAAATGAATTACTCTGTGATAAACCTGGGCCTGCTAGGACTGGTAAAATGGTTTTGTTCACTGAACTAGCTTTCTCAAGAATATTTTGAGGACAAGTCAAGTCATATCAAAAAAGGTTTGAAAAATTTTTTTATTCAGTATTGACTGAAACTAGCATTTTGTGTCATGCAGAGCTCTGTTCAGAGACCTATTTTTACATCCTGATAACGCTGAGACTCTTATACTTCCACTGCTTGTTAAAATGGGTGGGGAGAGAAGAGGTGGTAAGAGGAGGTGCAATACTATTTTTTATCTAATTACTAAAAGCTTAAAAAGGGACTGTTTAGAAATTGAAAGTCCATAGAACTGGCTTACATGGTCTGTTTTATTTAGCAGAAGGAGAATGCAGCTCTCTCAGATATTAATATATCAATAGTGTTACAGCTATTGGTATCATTTTTTCTTCTCCAGGACTGACCAGAGATGGTGTGTCCTAAGAGGGCTCATGGGACAAATTTTTCTAACCCACACACTTTTTGGTATACAACAGTACTTAATTGTTCAAAATATATGCAGAAAAGGTTGTTTTCCTCCCCCTAAAATATATGCAAAAAAGGTTGTTTTTCTCTCCCTAAAACTTAGAAAATCTACATTTTCAAGTGCAATTTTTGGAAGTATACATATTCCTACAGTGACTAAGGATCACTTGCTCCTGGCAAAAGCAAATCAGAACACTCACTACTACAAAAAAACCCACAAAAAATAATGTCATTGACACTTGCTAATTCTGAGTATTTACAACTAATATTACATTTTAATAAAGCACAAAATCCACTCAGGCAGCAGTGGGTATATTCTGATTCTCTCAAGCTTAGAGCAGGAACTGACACAGTGATATCAGGATGCTCATTTTGTTGGTCGAGGTGTTCTTCTGTTAGCCAGGGAGAAAAGTCCTTTTGGCTGAATGTGGAAAGATGTTTGACTTCTTAGGATGTTCAGCACAACAGATTTAGTTTCCAGTCCTGGATTAAGTCTGCAGTGATTGAGCACAAAGCTGCCCAGTAGGTATACTCAAATGGTACTCATTACATGATTTGCACATCTTAACACCATATTATATTATTAACACCATATGAATGGTTTGAGTTGGAAGGAACCCTAAAGATCATCTAGTTACAACCCATCTGCCATGGGCAGGGACACCTTCCACTAGACCAGGTTGCTCAAAGCCCCATCCAACCTGGCCTTGAACATGTCCAGGCATAGGGTACCCATGACATCTCTGGACAACCTGTTCCAGTGTCTCACCACCATCACAGTAGATAACTTCTCCCTAAGGTCTAATCTAAACCTATCCTCTTTCAGTTTAAAGCCAATGACCTCTGTCCTACTGCTACATGTCCTTTGAAAAAGGTCCTTCTCCAGCTCACCCGTAGGCCTCCTTTAGGTACTGGAAGGCTGCTAGAAGATCTCCTCAGATCCTTCTCTTTCAGGGCTGAACAACCCCAACTGTCTCACCTTGTCATCATGGGACAGGTGTCCCTCCACTTGACTCACTCCAGTGGGTCCATGTCTGATGAGATCTGGCTATCTGAATAAATTCTACAAAGTCCATCCCATTTTCTGTAATTTTGTTTATGAATGTGTATTTCCACTACAAATGATACGGATAGAATTGGTTGCTCTAGGACTCATCTAATCTCTGGGTCCCACTTCTTTCACTTCTGCAGCAATTCATTAAGTTTTAAATAAATCCCATTGTCTTTCACATGTTAAAGATGTGATACAGTCATTTAATCTAGAGCAAACAGGGATGCAGATAAGTACTACTCTAAATTGCAAGATAAACCAATTTTGCAATAAAATTTTAAATTTAAGCAATCATTTATGGAGAGATTTTCCATGCCGTGGAAAGGAAAATCTTCTTTCTTCTTTTTAAAGCACTGGAGGAAGGCAGGTTAGTTGGCTGCCTCGCTCTAGTCCAAATAGCTATTCTTCTCAAAAACTCTTAATGCAAATGTTGTTTAAAGATTGGACTAAAAGATTTGAAATAAGTTATTATAAACATTGAAATAAAAATGTACTAGTGGTATAATTTTAAAAACTTGACAGAAATCAGAGAAAGCTTGATGTTGAAAGGAATAATCTAGTCCAAATGACCTGCTGAAAAAGGGTTGGAATGTTCAGGAATGTGTTCAGTTGTGTTTTGAATATCTGCAAGGATGGACAGCCACTCTGAGAAATCTGCTCTACCACTGGACCACCCCAGCATAAAAATGTGTTTTCTTTTGTTCAGATGGAATTCCATGTTATTTTAATTTGTGTCCATTGTCCTCATCACTGACTCCCTGGCGTTTATTAAACCACCAGTTTCTTATATACATTGATGAGATCCCCTGTCTTTTCTCCAGGCTAAACAGTTCCAGGTCTCTCAGCCTCTCATATGAGTGATATTCCAGTCTCTTAGACATCTCTTTTATGGCATTTCACTGAACTTCTTCAAGGATCTTCTCTCTTATACTGGGGAGACCAGCACTCCAGATGTGTCTTACCAGTGCTGAGTAGAGGAAGAGTCACTTTCCTTGACCTGCAGGCAACACTATTAAAATTGCTGTGGACATATTTTATTAAATAAACAAGGCTTAATAATAAAAAAAAAACCTATAAATTTTAAGACAATCAAATACACTAGTATGTGTCAGCCTTTTGGACTAAAATTTGCTGGGTTTTGGTAGTAAACTGTGAGAAAGTGAGGGTCTATCCCATTGCACCTGCCAGAGAAATCCTGCTCCTCTCCAAAGCCCAACTGTTATACCTAACCTTTCATATAAAGCTGAATTATTTGAAAGACACCAAACATGCAAAACAACAACAAAAAAATTACCCTCATGAAAAGTAGGTACAAAACCACATTTTTAAGCAGATTTGATATAGCTTTTGGGCTAATGTGTAGTTCAAACTGTAGTTTAACAGTGGCCAGTTACATTTATACAAAGTGAAATTTGTTCCTTTACCCTCCCTAGCTCTTTTCCTTAAATCCTTCTTCCCTTGACATCTATTTTTATCTTAATTTAGTTAAATGTTTTAACAACCAAAGCACTGCACAAGAGTTCTACCAAAATTCATTAGCAATATTATAACCTTCCTATAGTTGTCTCTGCATGTTTTCCATTCATAAAGTCGGGAGCTTTTTCTCTTTTTCTTTCCTTTTTTTTTAATTTTTTTTTAATTTTATTTTTTTTATTTGCTTCTCACACGATATAGTAAAATCTGCTACTTGTAGGTTTTGGTAAGGGTCTCTAGATATGCATCATGCAAGACAGGTAAAGGATGAATACCAGTCTATCATCTTGCTTCAGGTTTATATATTTTTACAGTTCAATGAGATAACTACTGAGTTTTGTAGGACACAGCATTTATACTTAAATAGAGAAAGATTTCTGTACTTAGAAATTTGACCTGCTCTTTTAGTTTGCTACCTTCAGGCTTGTAATCTATAACTTGATAGAAGTGGCACTTCCTCAGGAGTTAACTGGAAGTTAGAGGAGTTAACTCTTCTATAGTTTGTCTGTACTGTCTTTATATCAAACATCACAAGGTCTGCCTACCTAGACCTCATAGAAGGTCACCCTGTCTTTATCTTTGCTTTGTCCCTGGACCAGCTCTTTAAAAAGCAGCAGTTAATTTCATAGAGTTGGACTCAATGATCCTCATGGGTCCCTTCCAATTCAGAATATTCTGTGTTTCTGTATCCCTTGAGTCTCATTCTAAAATTAAGAATTGCAGTTATAGCCATAGAGTTTATAAAGTTGCTCAGTAACAAAAACTTCTGAAAACACATTCAATATCCAAACACATAGTTTCCTAATGTAATATTCTATTCAGATTTCAAAAGCAGTGTAATTTCTATACTCTTTGTTTTGAACCTTAAAATGTTTCTTTTTCTATGCTTCAAGATCTTTTTCAACAGAATTTGTTTTCATTATTCATAGCTGTTATATATATATATATATATACACACACTTGTGTATATGTATGTCTGTACAAACAAGCATTTACAGAGCTTTGCCCTGTAACAACAGCTAGACTTAGGTCCACACAGGCCACCTGCTTTATTTCACTAGTTTTCTCAAAAGCTCTTTCACAATGGAGGACCACTGGTTTACAAGTCCTCTACCAAGACTCATCTGCTTTCTTTTTAGAGAGGTTTGATATGAATTCTTGAAAACTAGTAGCCCTTGCTGTGTTTTTACTGTCTGAAAATTCAGAGTTTGACCCTGAGTTCATTTACAACCTGTGCCTGACTTTCTTTATCATACTTAGTAGTCAGTTTTTTCCAGCTCAGACTAGCAAAGCCAGTGTGGACAACCAGAAAAATTAAACATCAAACATATTCAAATCTACCAAATGATTTGTTGCTTGCCTGGCTTTTTTCACATATTTCAACTGTTTTTCTTTGTCTATAGCTTCTGTTACATCAGTAATATTTAACCTCAGACTTGCAGCTATTTCCTTCTTAACTGAAATTTTTCTTACTTTACTTACTGCTCTGAGTATATCAACTTCAATATTTTTTCTGTCATACGATTTGTGGCAAAGACTTTGTATCACAGACATAAAAAAAGGGATTGCAGTCAGATCCATTTTTAGTGAGTCTACTCAATCTAACCTCAGAAAACAAAAGTCCTACAGGGCTGCACTATTCCATTTTTTTCCTAAATAGTAGCAGTCAGACCTTGCTGTGCACACACGCTCAACAGCTGCTTCTTCTAGAGCTTATCATAACTCATGTCTGTCTACTAACTTTACCGATCTTAGGTTAACTAATATGGTCATCACTTTTAATGTGAGGAGTCAGAGCACAGGCAGTTGCAAAAACTCCTTTAAAATGCTTTCACAGTTATTCTAACGCAATTTTCAGTCCCTCATTGACTCACAGAGGCCCCTTGAGTATGACCTTTAATGAGCACATCTAAATTAGGTCAGGTCAGTTATACCCTGAGTGACACTCTTTTTCCATTATCTATAAATGGAATTTGGGATGATGAGCTTAAACATAACCATTGTCAACACCCTGGGCTCAATTCAATTGCCTACATATGGACCACTCTCTTCTGCCTGGGATGTCTAGCTGCCGCTTCTGGATGGTGCAAGTCTATGTGTAATGTACCATATCTGTTAGCATAAACTGATAGTTTAGTTACAAAAACTAAACTAAACACTTCTGTTTATCTGAAAAAAAAAAAAAAATAAATATACTGACAGTGATATTTAAACTGGTCTAGTGTATCTCTGTATCTCTTCTGGCCAAAGCTTCTAGCTAAAAGTCTTCTTTAAGTCCTCTGTGTTATTTCTACAAGTATTATGGGGATGCTTCAGGTACCCTTGAGTTCCTTGGATTATACAAGATGCCTATATTTCATCTACCAAATTAAGATCTGAGTGGGATTCCATGTGAAATTAAGGTATCAGCAATTTCTGAGTGAGGCAAATCACTTTGCTGAATGCTGGTTTCTGCACTGAAGTTGATATCTAAGTTCCCATTACTCTCCACAGAGATCTTGAGCTTAATTCATGGCATCTATGGGCCTTTGAGACTTCTTACACAGCCAAATACCCATGGAATAAGATGATGTTACACAAGACTTATGGACTACCTGTGAAGTTTTGCAGTCAAAACTGGAGGTTAGCTAATCTGCCATATTTCAAATACCACTACACTGCTGTGCTTGTATGCGTGGTGAAACTTTAGAACCCGAAATCAATAAAATTACATAGCCTAAATATTAGTCTGAAAAGATGAGGAGACAAACTGAATCCCACTCCTAAATTAGATGTTGTTAGTCTTCTCAGAAGTGATTACCTGAGTGTTTAATTGGCTCACTGATAAAATGATTGAGAAGTCAAAGGAACAGTGTTACTGTATTTATTAATAGTTCTATAGAACAGGCAATATTCCCAAGAAAGCAAAATGGTAAGTTAAAGTTTTTAGGTTTAAATAAAATTGTATAAAAAGGTGCTTTCCATATAAATTATTTTAAAAGCACCAAAGGAGGCAAAGCTGCTCTTAATCCTTGTTTTCTTTAGAGAATAAATGAACCAGTTTCAAATTTTTCTCACAAGAAGTTAAGTTGCTGCAAATATAATAGCAGATTTCTTGCAGGTTTATCAACTGAATATGTTTCATAAAATTTCTTTAGTGTGCACTTTATTTTAATCAAGTTTCCAATGGTTTTGGTATTGTATTACTTTATTCCAGTCTTATAGTAACTAAAAAATACCCCCTAGCTTAAGGATACTGTTAGGGTCTGAAAAAAATATCTAAATAAATTGTTTCTTCCTCAGGAATTGGAAAGATAGCACATCATCTTCCCTGTGGAGAGACTGAGGAACCTTAAATGTCTTTTGCCCTTTTGCTTATTAAATTTAAGTACATAACATCCTCCACGGTTGATTTGAAGACATGCTATTTAACTGAACTAAATTTACAGCTATGTTAAATTCTCTACAGTGAAAAGAAAATCCATTGAAGCTGATAAAAATTTACCCCTTTTTTCCTAATACAGATCAAAGAGAAGGATACCTTTTTATGTTTTCAATGTTTATATTTTAATAAGAATTATAACCTCATTTTTAACACCTCTTTCTAAATTATGTGACCTAGTGTACAAAAAATATCAAAGCACCTTCACTGTTCATATTATCATTTCTTGTTGATATTTTCAATACTTTTGCTGATGGCTCAGAAAATACTGGAGTTAAATATAGCTACAAATCAAAGAAAGCATTTGACTAAAGTAGCAAAAGAAAGGCTTCATAACCAAGAGAAGAGGCACCACATCACCTCCTCCCATTCCCCAGGGGAAAGGGATAAAGATTACAAATGTAATAGGGGTACTTCACCTGAAACATCACTAGGGAAAAAAATAAAAGAAAAAAGAAATAAAATAATTGCAGCTGTCCCAGCTTCTTTCTGCTCCTTATGCTGTTCCTAACAAGGACATCAGAGTGGTTTGGGAACTTATTCCTTATATAACAAAGAATGGCACTTTTTCTGAGCATTGAAACTTCATAATCCTTGGAGCTTATCTCAACAGTAATTAAACTCCATGGCAACTAGCCAGATAAAACTCCATAAATCTTCTAGAATCTTCAACCTAGAAACTAATTTATTTTTTTCTTCTTCTTCTTTTGTGGAAATTGAAAAAAAAACATTCTTAACTTTGAATCTGAACAACAGCAGAGTAGTACTGGAAAATTGTTAGATTTTCACCATTTATTTTTCAAGTAAATATTCTTGAACCCCCTAATTGCAATATTAAATAACATAGGCTGAAAATTTTTGAGAAAAAAGCCTTCTTCTTTCTCTGAATTTTATAGAGAAAGAAACTGAAAAAAATTACTGATATCCAGATGAAGAGCAAAATGGATTCATAGTAACACATTAATTTTTATATATTTGATACTGGCAGAGTAAAGAATGTGTATGAAGCCATTCATGTCCTAAACCATTTATCTAATCATTAGTGTGAGTTGCCATCCAGAGATTCTTTACTTGCAAAATGGAAGAATCATAGAATGATAGAGTCATAGAATGTTTTGGCTTGAAAACAACTTTTAAAGATCACCTAGTTCCAACCCCTCAGCATGGCAGGGGCATCTTTCATTACATAAGGCTGTTCAATCTGATTTTGGACACCTCCAGTGATAGGACATTCACATCTCCAGGCAACCGGTTACAGTGTCTCATCAACTCCATAGTAAATAATTTCTTCCTTATTTCCAATATGAATTTCCCCTCTTTTATTTTAAAACTGTTACTCTCTGTCCTATCGCTTCAGCCATAGTAAACTCTCTCCATCTTTCTTTAAGAAATTGAAAGGCCATGAAAAGTTTTCACTGGAAAATTCTTTTCTCTTCTCTGAGCAACACCAGCTTCCTCAGCTTCCCTTTCTAGGAGAGGTGTTCCACTCTTGTTCACTTTCATGGCCCTTCTCTGGAACTGCTCAAAAAGTTCCATGTCTTTCTTATGCTGGAGATCCCTAAGTTGGATGCAGTAACACAGGTAGGGTCTTGAGAGAGTGGAGTAGAGGGTGACAGCCATATCTCTTGACATGCTGGCCATCTTTTTTTTAGTGCAGGCCAGGATATGAACGGCTTTCTGGGCTGCAAGCACACACTGCCTGCTCATATCTAATTTTTCACTCATCAGCATCATGAAGTCCTTCTCCACAGGAAAGCTCTCAATCTATTCATCTCCCCGTCAGTACTGATTTTGGAGAATGCCCCAACCCGGGTTCCAAACCTTGCACTTCGCCTTGCTGAACTTCATAAGGAGCACACAGGCCCACTTCTCAAGCTTGTCAGAGTCTCTCTGGATGGCATCCCTTTCTTCTAACACATCAACTGCCTCACTCAGCTTGGTATCATCCACACTATATCATTAGTAATACATTGAACACTATCTGTTCTAGTACAGAACCCTGAGAGACACCACTCGTTACTGATCTCTGTTTGGACATTGAACCATTGCCTGCAGCACATTGAACGTAGCCATCTAGTCAATTGTTTATCCATTGAATAGTCTGTCTACCAAGACTCTCTCTCTCCAGTTTAGCAACAAGAAATTTTTATGGGACTTTGCCAAAGACCTTGCAGAAGTCAAGGTACATGATATCCATAGTCTTCTCTTGTCCACTGATGAAATCACTCTATCACAAAAGTGTCACCAGAGTAGTCAGGCATGATTTGCCCACGGTGAAGGTGTGTTGGCTGCCTCTAATTACATCACTGTCATTCACATTCCTTGACATATCTTCCAGAAGGATCTGTTCCACGATTTTACCAGGCAGAGAGGTAAGACTGAATTAGGAATGCAGTTTACTGTAGCCACTTGCACCAACTAGAGATGACACAGAGAAAACTTCAAGTTTTTTTTAGGATCTGTAAATCTGAAGCTCATCATGTTTACCTTGCAATTAACAGTAAGTAATGCATAGAGAAACTCTTACATTCTTTGCCTGTAAGTGCTACTGATTGGTTATTGATTTCTCTTAAGCAAATGCAGCTGCAAACGTTCCATTTAAACTGAATATGAAGTGGAGCAAAGTGCTGTGCTGGAGACAGCTGAAGGATGAAATACTGCTTTTTGAGCCTACCTTTGAAATGAAGATAATTTCTTCACTTTATCTTTGCTTTTTCTTGCCTGCTCTGAACTCTCAGTATCTCCCTCAAGTCAGCCCTGATTTTTGCTTGTACTATTATTTATTCAGTCTTCTCATTCAAACTTTGGAAAAACTACCCAGTCAATGGTTAAAAACTAAAAAAAAAAATAAAGAAAAACCACAGAAAAACAAAACAACAACAAAAAAAAAACTTAAAAAAAAAAAAAGGCAAAAAACTGGAAATATTTTTCTACTACTGTATTGAGTTGAACACATTCAACAGAGGGTGTGAGGAACTCCAGATTTTTTGACAGAAAGACAGCCTAACTGTGGCAGAACCAAACAGAGAAGGGCAGAGAATGAGCAAGGTGAAGAGGAGAATCGTAACAGTTCAGGCATACTATGCAAAAGCAGTCTAACATTTACTGAATGTGTAGAGAAACATTAAAAGGAAAAGAAAAAAAACCAAAAAACAAGGAACAGAAAAAGTTTTACAGATATTTTGCACTAGAATATAAGTTGGGGGGGAAGTGAATCTTCATGAAATATTTATAACCAAGTTTCTGTAACCAACTTGCATGTAACAAAGGTGTGCAAAATTGGAAAAGATGGAGTTCTTAACATGTCCAAGACAGTCTATAATTCCACTCATGGACAAAAAGTTCTAAACAGTTACACAATGCTAAATTAATACACATTTCTAAAATAATCCAAACTACTTAAGTTTTACCAAAAGCAAAATGCATCAAATTCTGGAATAACTAGATTCAATTTATAAAATAAATATTATTTACTGTGTGTTGGATTTGATTTTGATAGTGTTATTTTTTTTATTTGTATGTTTGTTTTATTTTATTTATTTTAAATATTGACATAGACTTGTTTTGAGTAGAAAATAATTAAATTTCAAGATTAATAAAGCCCTGAGTTTTGGAAATACAAATTTTCTCCTTATATAATCTTTACCCATCTCTGAGACCTGACACTCTTTGCCATGAAAACAAAAGTGTTTGAGGCTTTTAATAGGCTTCAAACATAAATATATGAATAGGATGGTTTGTAGCAAAGCTGGAATCTGCATGTTTTCACTTTTTTTTTTTTTTTTAATGTGAAAGACTATAGATAATAGCTAATGAGCTGAACTGTTAGGGACAGCATTTTACGATCTTAACATTTTTCAAGTCCTATAATATTGTCAAAAACTGATGCATCTCATTTTAAAAACTTTGAAAATTCAAGGTAAAAAATTTAGAACTAAGATCACTGCTTCATAATTAAATTTACTTATAAAAGAAAAGAAATAAAATGAAAATAAAAAAATCCCAAACAACTTATTTAACAGATGGCTTTACTAATTTGAAAGTTAGGAGCATACGGTAACTCTCAACTGCCCCTCATTAGAAAAGACAGTCTTCATTCTAGACACAAATTTCACACCAGCCTACTCAGACCTGCTGTTCTCACATATATTACTGTAAATTATTTACATCAGATAAGATAAATCATGAAAGCAGGACTGTTTAAAAATCTCATTTATTTACTGGAAAGACTGATTTTCCACAACTGTTCAGAATCCTACAACTTCTCTTCCAGCATGTAAGTGACGGTCAGATATTCAAAAGAAATCAGAATTGACCAATCCTTCTTATTCTAATTTTGGGCAAGTGAAGACACAGAGACCTTTGTATCTGCTCCATTTCATAGGATTTGTATTGATACCACCCAACTTAAATGTCCATGGCATGAATCCCTTGTCCGAGCTAATCAAGATAGATTTTTTCCATGCACAGTGGCAACAGAACTGTACTTCTAGGCCCACTATTCAACTGAACTGTTTAAGATTACTTCAGGATGCTAAGAATTTTCCCCCAGAAGGATGTATTTTACTACATTGACTAGTCACACATCTACTGTGACTGGCTCAGATGTAAATATTTACACTGTAGACTTAGAAAATTAAGGGCACCAGTCAGTTGGTGGTGAGCAATTGTTTCTATTTGCATCACTTTTCTTTCTTGGGTTTTATTTTTCTCTCTTTGTTATTTTCATTTTCACTACAAATTATTATTGTCAGCAGTAGTAGTAGTAGTAGTATAAGCTGTTCTTATCTCAGTGCTTGAGTTTTCTAACCTTAACCCCTTCCATTCTCTTCTCCCTGTCCTGGGCCAGGGTTGGGAGTGAGTGAATGTCTGTGTGATGCTTACTTGTTGACTGGGTTTAAACCACAATATATGAACATATACATACTTGTATTTTTTGTCTCATGAAACATCCTATCAGTTACATTGAACCAAGTATGTTGGAATTTTTTAAAAGTGATATTTACCTTTCTGCTTCTCCTGTTTTGAAGCACATTTTACCATGAGCTAAAGCACAGACTGTCAGTTTGAGGGGTTTTCATCCTGGTTTGTACTATGTTCAGCTCCTCTGTTGACGAAGTGCAGCCAACACTGCACTACATCTAACTGTATCATAAGAATCAAGCAGGTTGATGTATTTTCAATGGGGCTTTTTCTTTCATGAAATACTCTGTCCACACTCTTATATGGAAAGGCATACATTTCAGTTAAAAAGATCAGACTAAGAATTCTTAGAGTAAATATGATCATTTCACCTTTAGTAATCTGATTCAGTGCACAAATTATTTGTCTAACAATTAAACCAAGCATTAATAATTTCTTTTTTAAATGACAGACATTGGAAGTGCTTTCTTTCTCAAAAGTGTGTTCTTTGGCAAACAAACATGCTGTACTGCACAGGCATAGATAACATTAATGCTGCTGTACTGCATGCTGATAGGAGTCAAAACAATGGCAGAAGGAAAGAAAATATGAGATGCAACAGAGTTAGCCTGAGGAAGCTTTGGTGATACAGTTGTGTTGCAAACTGTATAGGGATGGAGGAACACTGAATTATGGCTGGAGTGCTGGAATTTAGAGGATGCAAATCAGCAATGTATACTAAGCTCAGCAATGATAAAAACATAAAAGGCATTACACAAGGAATTTTAAGAAGTTCAGCTAAACCAGTATCTCTTTTCTCCCTCCAGAAGCAGCCCAAAGCAGATGACTATGGAAAATAAGAATAAACCAAGTATTTCCATTTAATATTTATTTAATGCTAAATTATTTGTGCTGACAGATTGCATAAGAATGGCGTGGCTTACGCCATCAGTAACTTTCAGAAGATTTCTCTTTTAGGAACTTGTCCAACTTTCATTTGTAACTATTTCAGCTTTAACAGCCACAACTTTCCTTAGCTTGTCCCACTAATCCTGACACTATCAGAAGAAACACATCTTTTTTGGGAAAACAAATAAAGAAACAAACACCCCAAACGACAACAACAACAAAATCCAGCCAAACTTGTAACAGTCAAATGCTGGTTTCAAATGATACACCCCGGTTGCACTGCAGAAATAAAGAGTAGAGACCTGATTCCGCTCCACATTTTCATGCAACTAATGATTTTGCAGATGTCTCTTCAGCTGCCTGTTTTACAGAATGAACCACCATAATCTGAAATCCAGTTTAAGGAAACCATTCCATACAACTGGTCATCCTTCACATTCTACTGTGAATCTTTTTGTTTTCTGCTACAACCTTGTTGAGAAGGAGGGATCAGCACTGCACAGAGCATGAAAAGGACTACTATACAGTGTAATTACATTATATTTGAAGATAATATGCTGCTGTGTAAAACATTTATATAATTTGATTATTAAAGAGATATTGAATTGCAAGATTTAAACTGCTTATATAATAGCTCTTAGTCTCCCTGGGATATAATTTCATTAATGCATTGCTCCTCAGATTACTATCAGATCAGAGACTACTAAAAATTATTTTATGAATACTGGTAGAAGTGTCATGGACATATGAAACTTTTTATTTTTTTTCTCTGAGTGTATATTTTGCTTTGATGGAAAAGCCAGCTACTAAGACAATGTAAAATTTTTCTATAATTTGATTGTGCTTACTTGGGATTAATGCAGAAATAAAATAAGATTAAATTTGAGATACAATGAGTAATAATACAGTCATGTAATATTGTAACTTAAGAAGATGTTGAGAGACAGAACAAGAATGTAACAAACCTCTTATAGAAGAGAGTATAAAATACATTATTGCTATTTCAGCGTTTGTGTTCTCTATGTTTTCTATACTATTCTTCTCACACTATTTTTTTTTTTGTTGGTTATTTTATGCTTTTACACTTTTATTTATGATTGTAGAGTTTCTTTTTTTTTTTTTTTTTTTAATGTTCGCAACTGGATACTTTTCATTTGATTCTCTTCTACTTCCTTCATCTCTGTTTACAGGCATACCAGTGTTCTCACCTCTTCATTTACTGCATTTTGAATAAAGTATTTGATGTCTTTGTACCCTTTTGTGTATTGACGCCTTAGCATCCTTTTACATATTTACTCCTCTCCGGCATGTATTCAATTTTTCTAATGCTTTGACCATTTCTTACTTATGTACTCCTCCATTCTCATTTATCTTTAACCAGTTTTATGTCTCCCTTTCTACTCTGAATACATAATACACTTTTTATGCCTAATTTTATTCCTAATATTCCTTTCTAATGTGAAAATTAACTCAGAACTGATATCAGTTTGGTTTGGGCCATTTTATCATTTCAATACTTGTTTTACTAATCTTTCTTTCTCTCCTAGCACAAGATTCTTTTATTTGTAAATGCATGAAAAGTGTAGACAAGCAAGAAACCAAAGAATGGAAACAGTTTTGTGTCTGTGTCATATCCAAATGTACTATATAAAGCATCGTCAAAAATGGATTGTCAGAAATCTGTAAAAATAGAAGAAGGGAGATAAGTTTTCTTTATTTTATTTTACTGTATTTGTACAGAGTATGTGAAGAATCCTGACATTTCACAAAGATGAGAGGTTCATGAGACAGGTTTTACTTCATAATTGATGTAGACCAAAGATGAAAAACAAACCAAAAAGAAAAATATATTTGCTAAGCAATTTGAAATAAATGAATTATGCTCTAACTATTGCACTGCTAAAAGACCAGAAACTTTCTAATGAATGCAAGTTGGTTCAATAAATTTAATGGTATTTCTGTGCTACCACTGAAAGTAATAGCAATAGGCAATAGAGCCAGCACCTCTAAAAAGCTAAGGAATATTGCTAATTGAAGTAACTCAAACTGCTTTTACACTGATCACTCTGCCTAAGTAGTCTCAAACACAGTGAATCATGAAAAAATTATACAGATATGTTGTTTTGAAGCCAAACATATCCTTAAGTATGGACTATAGAAGGCATGAGCACAGAGTGGTTTAGAGGTGAAGAAAAAAATTAAACACTCTTCAAATTGCTAGATATACATGAAAGAAAAAGTTTTTTGGCTGTTCTTGTTATACTCTGCAGGCAAATGATGAAAGTAAAATTTTGCTTAGCATTGTTGTCTGAAATACTTATGTTAATTTGCAAGCCTTCCCAAATACTACCAGGGAATAGGCTTTATCTAGGCCATATTTATTCAGGAAAATTATTTTATTGAAAGATATTGTACTTAAAAACATCTGGGAAGAAAAAAAAAAAAAAAGAAAAGAAAGTAGAATGTGTCATAAAATAAGAACATCCCTATAGGGAAGAATAAATGTTCTTTTAAAGCAGTTACCTACCTCCAGCAATGACCAGTTGCAGATGCTTGAGGAAAGAATGTAAGAAAAAGAGCTTGTGTTCTTTCTACTCTTACACCACCTCCATATCAAAAAGTGTATCTGGACCACTTTTGTATCGTCAAGAGTCATCATCAAGGTCATTTGGTTGATCATTGTTAAGCCATGCAATGTTTAACTCTTATTGTTTTTAAAGGTTACTTCACTCATGTATAAAGATATCATTTCCTTCTCTGTGACTTTAAAGGACATTCTTCTGAAATCAGAAGCCACCTGAATTCTGGACATTTTAGCTAAGTCCCAGACACTTAAATGTAGTTTATGAAGAGGTCTTCATGGCATTTGTGATTTTTAGAAACGCATTGAATCAACATACAGCCAAACTATGCATAACAGCTGTATAAATTTTATTATATATTAAGAGAACTTTGTTAGCATCTGAATAATTACATAATCAATTGTCTCATGAGTAACAGGATGCACCATTCTTTACCAATGCTACTGAATAAAATATGGAGAGTTTTGTCAGCTTACTATTTTAAGACAAATTACTCTTAAAATTTTGGGGGGGGGGAGAAATATTGTAATAGCCTAAGGCAGCATTTTTAATCTGCCAAAAGGTTTTCCTCCAGCTGACCTATTTTGAAAAAAGTTTCTTTGCTAATTTTTATATTACTTAGTATATTGCATTGTGATCATTCAAATTATCTTTCATTATGTGTATACATATATAAATACACATATTACTGTATAGAGAGATATAAATACATAGAAAAATACATGTGTGTATGTGTGTATGCATACCACCTGCATCTATAGCTGTATGTATCTCTATGTCTGTGTTTATGTAAAGCTTCCTTTTTGCCTTTGTATGATCCACTGAACTCCCTGCAATAATACATGGAAAACAAAGGCTTGCTGGTGGCTGTCACTGAGGAAGGGAACAGAAGTGTCAGATACAAAGAAGAGAGCAGCTTGACTTTGTTGTTGGATGGTGGCAGACCTACGATGCTGTCAACAACAAGGTGGGCAAAGGAAGGTCTGAAGCAAGGAATGCTCTGCAACCAGCTTCCTAGCAGAAGTCAGCAGCATTTTCCCTACCATGCTACCAAGCAGAACCTAGAAACACTGATATCTGAGACTAATTCACAGTCTTTTTAAAGCAGCTCTCATGCATAATGAGAGAACTAAGCTCACATAAATATTTCTGATTACTGTATTAGTCCACAAGAGCCACATATTTCAAGGTTTAAGAGACACTTATTTCAATAAATCTGCAAACCGATAAGAGATTTTTGAGACAAAGTATTTGTTAAAAGAAGTTAATTTGGGGCGACACTGTTATTATTTCAGTAATATGTATACAGTGCAGACACATAACCTCATCTGTACATACAGATATATAAAAATAAAATCACTGGTACATGCTGAAGGTGGAAAAGAGAACTTGTTAATTGCTTGTACTTAAAAACAAACTTATTTTTGATCCTGACACATACATTCATTTTCCCAGTGTGGATCAAATGAAATAAAGACCTGCAAGTGAACAAATGACAAAATCAGATTTTTAAATTTATTTACCTATATAGCCAAACAGATGTGTCTTTTTGTCACTAGTGATGTTATCCTGTGGTCTTTTAAAAATGGGCATTATGTTCTTTTAAAGGCAATTACATAAAAAAGTATTATTCCTGTGATAATCACAAAGCAAATGCTGATCTAATTAGTTTCTTGATTTGTGTTGGTATCTGATAATGGAAAGAGAAATCAGAACTGACTCCCCTGCATATGTTTTGCAACTATTGTATCTCAGATACCAGTAACAGAACATTTTGCCCAGGTGATTGATACATATGCAGTCTTCTTTGTTAGTCTGTCAGTCAATGGTCCCAGAGCTGTGTCCCATCCATGCAGTTCTGTGTTTTTCCTGTCTCACAATACATTCTGTGAAACCCTGTGAACATCCCGAAAATTACTGCACTGCATAACTGAACTTTATCTCAACTCCACTTAATTAAATCAATAGTAAGCCTTGTGCTTTGCACAAGCAATACTGATGGGCACTGACTGATAGTATCAGCTTTAAAAAACATCACAGAATAAGGCTTTTTATAGCAAATTAGTTCTTTTTCCTTCTCTTCATCACAGTTGCTGACGTTATGGGCTATATCTAGTGGGTGACAATGAATCAGCCAGGATAGTAGCATGGAGTGTAATAAGAAAGCAAGAAGGCTTTGTGACTGAAAGCCCCCAGTGACAGCTGTGGTGTGTAAACAGCCTTGCTGCTGGTAACATGTTGAAAAAATTTCACCTTAACTACAAGAGCAAAATTATACTTTTAAAGTCCCTTAGATAATTCTTTATAAAGAAACTTAGGTGTCTAAAATGGCAGTGTAATACTGATATTTTCCCTGTACATTTCAGAAATTCATTATCAATGATCCTTGCTTACAGTATTCTGGAGATACAACACACACACACACACATACACACACATACACATATATGTATGTATGTATATAAGTATGTATATGCATATGTGTATATATATATATAAACACACACACATACATATATATACATACATACATATTTATATATTGAGATTTGCAAAGGTGAAATAAGACACAGATTTCATCAATCCCCAGGAGACGTACAGCAGCTATTTTTCCTAGACATGAGAAATTACTTTGAAATATGAAGTTTTCAAATTAATTTTTTAAAAATTATAATAAAAAGAAAATATTTGTATTTATACATGTTCTACTTAGAAGTAATTGCATAAGTGCAAAAATTGATATGAACATATTATTATTTGTATACTACACATATCTCCTATGATGCTGAAACAAATGAAAGGTTTGACTTGCAAAAAAGTGTGTGAATGAGAAAATGATAATTAAAGTACACTGGTTACAAGGGTCCTTTCATTATCTATGGCAGTAGCAGAGCTCTCAAAGATTGCATGACAGAATATTTCAATGGAATAATCAGGATTGAAGAGAGTAGATATTTTTATTTTTAAAATATTTTATTGTATTCAAAACTCTCACTTTTAATACTTATTGAAAGAATTAATACTGTTTTTAAAAAAAAAAAAAAAAAGAAATGGTTCAACTGTCTTTGATTAAAGTTTTATTATGCCTCCATTAAAAGATCCTATTTTCTGTAGGTTATAGTTTAACATTAATACTCTTATTGTCTATGTCACATGCTTGTCTTAGCCTAAGTTTATTTGTTTTCAGCTTCTGAGAAGATTTCATCCTGAAAAGCAAAGCTTATGCTCTCAAGCTAAACAAAATGGTTGTCCAAATATAAATACATTTTAGGTCATCATGACAGTTTCTTTGATAACCCAGTTTCTCTACAATCTGGAACTAATAGTTTGTCAAAGAATGTTTCTGGATTTTAATATTTTTAATTACTATTATTTTTTGAGTTGCAACTTTGAATGATATCACAATTTTTAATGGAGGAGATTTGTTAAAATTTAAAGTTGAAACTTTTAACAAGGCAGTATTTCTAGAAAGACTTAAACCTTTCCTGACCATGGTTGTAGCAAAAATAAAGTTTCCCTTTCCAGAGATTTGGAATATGCTGCAAGCTTCAGAGAAGCAAGGTTCATTTATACCTTTCCCCAAAGCACTTGATCACTGTCCTCCAACCAGGAAAATGATGGTGGTGCCAGTCTCTGCGTCCTGACATCACATCTATGTTGTTCCAGACAAGGACAGGAAGTAAGTGTGTTCTATTCGAATGACTATGATGGCTGTCAGGCATTGATCCATAGGCAGCAGGGATGCCAAAAACACACAGTTGAAAAGGCAAAACTTTGAGCCTTCTGTCATACAGAAAGTAGGAATGTGACAAAGAATTTAGAAAGATGTATGTTTTCTAAAATGGGGTCTGAAAGTAGAGAAGGAATTAGATGAAAGCTAGGTTGGGACTAAAAAATTGTCCCAATATTAACAACAAAAAAAAAAAAAAAATCAAAACCATAAAAATCAGAGGAATGGATTAGCATCACATATTTTACTGGAAAGGAAATTAATTAAAGCTACACGAACCCACAAAACCCCACAGATGAATAAATATTTCCAAAGTAAAAGATTGCTCGAAGTTTTCCTGCAAAAATGGTGGATTTTTATTTTTTTTAATTTTTTGATGTGGGAGACAGAGTCAGGGAGGTGAGGAAGGAAGAAAAATCATGTGGAAATGGAAGTGGAATGTCACTGAAAAAGTGACACATTCAGGAAGAAATGTGCCATTCCCATACAGTTCTGCTCAGCCTATTCATACTCATACAGATCTCCACAGTTCTTTTTAATCCAATTTAATTTGGATGATTAAGTATTTTGAAATAGCAACTGAGAGTTAATAAAAGCAGACTGTCAATCATATTTTCTCTGTCTCCTTAAGAAAAGCAGGAGCTGAAGGATAAAAGGACACCACAAAAGTATGTGTGGGAGTTAGAAGAGTACTAATGTTCAGAGATCAAAAGGATAGCAGAGGTTGAGCATAGAGATCCAGCAGCAGGCACTGAGCCCTGTTCCTAGCAGCACTGAGTCTCCACCTGTGGGTATAGTACTATATGCTGCAGCATCTGGAGGAAAACTTTCTCTTCTTTTCCCCACAGGAGTCTTCCTCAGGGTACCCAAGCACCACAAAAAATCCAGGGGAAGACTTGATGTACTGCTTTGGTTCTTACACTGTTTTGTCTTACTGCTGTGCTAATACCTGAAACTGTCCACCCTGCCTCTGCTTAGCTTTATTCAGGACACAGAAAACCAGTTTATCTCAGCTACTTTTTACCCTTTCTAGTTTCATGAAAATCTTTAGTGAAAAAAGCTCAGACAAATACATTTTTCCTAGGGAGCATTTTCAAGGAGCAGGCTGTACCCTTTTGCCCTGTAAATACAATAACTATCAGTATAGTTATACTGATGAAGCTAATCCATATATTTTTGCAATATTCCATCCCCTAGATTCCTCTGTGTGATGGTTGATGGAAACTTAGGCTACTCTGAAGCACTGCTGATGGGCCAGCAGCTTGTTTCTTGTGGGTAAATTCCTGTAATGTCTCTGCTAAAAGTTTTTGTCACAGGCGAGGGAGGTAGGGGAGTAATGGGAATACAAACATGCTTCAGTTTGCCTAAAGTGCAGAAACATCTGCTTGAGTCATGAGTGGCTTGTTGGCTGAGTTCAGCAGGGGAGAATCTGACAATTAATCTGAAGTGTCACAATATTCAATAGAGATTGTTGTAGAGGGCTTCTGGGGACGTAAATCTAGCTCTGGTGACCAAAGATTGCATATGTTTCTGTGGTTTATTAATTTTTAAAGACTTCACTGCACTCAAATAGTAAACTTTTTTTCTAAGAATAAAGTCTGCTTAGTGACTTTCTCCTAAAATGGTGACCTACTTTGTGAAAATGGGTATGTCAGTATGGATACGGGAGCTTCTAAAAAGATTCATGTACCTACAAATTACGGTCCATGGAAAAAAAACAACCAACCAACCAACCAAAAGAAGGCTCCAAGGGGTGGAGCAGTGCACCACCCCACCTATGTACAACTCGCCTTTTTCCTCCACCACTTCCCACCTGGTTTTGAGCCAGTCAGCTAATCCTCTGGCCTCCTACAGGGTGCTATGAAGCAAGTTAGCTCCATCCCAGCCAAAGTTACTACATTCCCCTTTCAAAATGAAGAGCTATGTACTTCATTTGGGTCATGATGGCGTAATCTGCTAGTAATCAACGAAGAAGACTCAGATTTATACTCCTGATTTTGAAGTAAAATGTCTCATTTCACTAGATGGTTAAAAAGATCTGCTCTAATTTTTCTAAATATGGAAACATTGTCATGAGAAAATTACTTCTTTTGTCACAACATTGCCAGGAGGGAAAGTCCTGTTTGTTAACTGTTCTGCCAATGCCTAATGGGAGTAAAAGTGCTAATAACTATAGAAACAGGTTTTAGACAGATGATGTGATTGCATTTTTTTTTTCTGGAAAAAAATCTGTGTTTCAACCATTTAAAATGTGTTTTAAACTATATATATATACAGAATATTCTGCACCTTCTATGGGATAGTTACCTTAAATTGGAAGAGACTTTTAAGTGTCCAAGAATCCTAATGTTTTGCTTTCTTGTTTTTCAAATTATTTAAGATCCAAGACTTTATGCATTCTCTTTTACTAATCTCTGAACAATCTAGTCAATTTCTCCACATTCAAAATAATTTAAAAAAAATTGGCATAATTATTTATGTTCATAATTAGTAATTAATACATTGCTAAACAGTCATCTTGCAGTCATTAGCAAAATGTGTAATCCTCAAAAGAAGCCTGTGAATTTAACGGCCACAGCTGCCTAGTACTTAATTGAAGCACTAGAAAACTGAGATTTAGATAATGACCAAAGAGTCTCTTAATCAGTTTTTGGTTTATGGACACAGCTTGAATACAGTTTTGGGGAAAAGAGAGAGAGAGCTGTAAATGTTAAGACCAAGGTTAAAGCATGAATTACACCAAAAGAGGTTTAAATTAACCAGGCATCTTTTTTATGTTGTTTGAGGTAAACACTAGGAAGTAATTAATTGCACTGTAGATGATGAAATACATAGATGAAATATCAGGTCATAAGCATTTAAATTGTGAGGAAATGTTAGGGGGCTAAGTATTATCGTGATTGAAAAAGTGAAGGGACTTGGAGATTATTTCTGAGAAGTACTTTGTTATAAAACTTTTTCAGTAGTTTGATCCAAATTCAAAATTTCTTGTGATAAGTATAGTTTAAGTTACTACAGAGACAGGAATTATGATCCCCTAATTCATACCTTTTAATAAGAGACAACTGCTTGTGCGCATATCTACAGATTGATTATGCTGAGCAGTATGAGAGAGATTATTGTGGTGGATTGGCCTTGGCTGAATATCAGGTGGCCTTCAAGTGGATCCATCACTCCCCCTTCTCAGCTGGACTGAGGAGAGAAAATAAGATGGAAAACAACACTTAGGTTGAGATAAGGCAGTTTAATAAAGTAAAAGGTCAGGTGCATACAAGGAAAGGAAAAAAAAAAAAAAAAGAAAAAATTATTCTGTACTTCCTATCAGCAAGCAATGTCTGGCCACCTCCAAGGAAGCAGAGCTTCAGCACAAGTAGCAGTTGCTCCAGAAGGCAAATGTAAATAACAAATGGCCCTCGCTTCTTCCTCTTTCTCTTAGCTTTTATATCTGAGTTGACATATGGTATGGAATATCTCTTTTGTTGGTTTGAGTCAGTTGTACTCATTGTGTTCGCTCCCAGGATTTTGCCCAACGCTAACCTACTGATAGGGGGTAGAATGTTGGAGAGACAGCGTTGATGTTGTGCCAGTATTGCTCAGCAGTCGAACAAACACTGGGGTGTTATCAATACCCTTCTAGATATGAATGCACAGCATTGTGAGGGCTACTGTGGGGAAAATGGAACTCCATCTCAGCCAGATCCAATACAATTATCCATAGCACACAGTCTGCCACATACACTTAAAGGAGTATTTTGGTTAATCTAACCAATTTACTTGATTGGCACCAATTCATTCAGCTTCCTAGAGGAAGGAAACGACTGCCTTTGAACCTAGTCTAATGTGAAGCAAGTTTGCAGACAAGGAAAAAATTGAAGACTGGAGATGAAGCCCCCACATTTTAAATGTTTGTAATTTCAAGTATTATGAGTGCAGTGAGATCACAGATTCAGAGAAAGAAAAAAGAAGGTGGAAGAAATGTCTGGCAATCAAGCTCCCACTTGAATGAAGGATAGTTTAAAACCTTAAATAAGACTGTTCACAACTTCTCCAGTAAAGTTTTAAATATCTCCAGGGATGGAGATTCCACACTGTTCTGGTACTTAACAGCTGTCATTGCAGTTAAGCACTCAGCTTCCTAATGTGCAGTTTGAATTTCCTTCCTTGCAACTGGTTTTTCTCCTTTTGTCTTTATGTGTTGGGTTTTAGATATAATTATTATCCTTCATAGTAGCTATTATGGTGCTACTTTGGGTTTGTGCTGGAAATAGTGTTGATAACACAGGGATATTTTAGTTATTGCTGAGGAGTTTTCAGACAGCCTCAGGGACTTTTCTGACTCACCACACCCCACAAGCAGGGAGGCTGAAAGTCCAAAAGGAGTTGGGAGAGCTGGGACAGCTGACTCCAAATGATGAGAGGGATATTTCATACTATATGGCATCATCCTCAGCAGTAAAAAAACTGGGGGGTTCAGGTGATGGCATTTCTCTTTTGAAGTAACTGTCAAATATAATGGAACCCTGTTTTCCTGGATATGCCTCAATGCCTGCCTGCTGGTGGGAAGTAGTGAATGAATTCCTTGTTCTGCTTTCTTTGTGTGCACCACTTTTGCTTTACTTATTAAACCATCTTTATTTCATTTCAGGAGTTTTCAGTGTTAGTCTTCTGATTCTCTCCCCCACCCCACCAGTGGGAGTGGGTGACTGGCTGTGTTTGGCTTGAGTTGCCAGCTGGAGTTAAAGAAAGACAGTCCTTTTAAGTGCACAACATGGTACTCAAAAGGTTCAAGAAAATAACAGATTTGTTTGGAATGTGCTAGATCACATTTATGAGGATGAACAGCAGAGTAATTACTGGTTTCCCAAAGAAGTTGTAGAATACTCATTTAATATATTTCGCATTAACTTCTCTTCAATAACAAGAAAAGGAAAAAAAAAAAAATAAAGAAAGCATACCAAAAGCTAAAACAAGCCTTCAATTAATTTCAAAACCTTTTAACTAGCAGAGATGCGTTTTTAAAATGATACAAGCAAAGATGACATAAGACACAACTTTTGCTCTTATGTCTTGTCACCTGGGATTAATTTATATAATTAATCCCAGTTTAAGTGGGCAGGCAAGCTTGTTGAACAACTCTGTATATTGAGAATTTAGATACCTCAGGTAACAAGATAATCTGGTTTTTTAATGTGCAAGAAACAAAATATCTAACTAATAAGGGAAAATTTCTCTGGGGATTACTGTGTTAATACTATACAACGCCAAGCATAATGCAGAAGGAGGCTATTTTTTTTTCATTAAGCACTAAATGCACACAGAAAAAAAAAAATAGAATCTTCTGACTGTTTCTGTCTTCCTAGAGAACATGATGTTGATTAATGAGCTACAAAATGAGCAGCTGAAGTTGGAATGTTAACATCTAGAGAAATTTGAGTAAAATTACTTATTTTTATCTCCAGAAAATTGCTTTTATTGTAAAGAATTGGGTTTACTTTTGTTATCAGTTTTAATCCTTTGGTGAATTCTTCCACATCAACACACAGTATTAAGGGCGAAGGAGCAAGGCCTTCTGCCAGGAAGAGTTAAACATCAAGGTACAATTGTTTCTAGCTTGGATCTTAATGGCCCTCCCACTGAAAAGCTAATAGCTTTCTCTGCACAGGTGGGGTTCTTTTGTT
>JAWWTY010000001.1:64873795-64894704 GCA_035222235.1 Margarornis squamiger | reverse complement strand
AGAAAACCTATACTTCTAAAACTCTAAAAATCCACAAAATACACACCAAAAATACACACCAAACCTTTAGGCATCACTTTCTCCTCAGTTATGAGTGCTTTTCCATATCTGCACTTTTCTTTCCAGTATATATCTTGTATTATCCCCCATAACAGAGATTGTCTTAACTGCCAATGAGCATATTTTGTTTGTGCTGTGGAATTCATGCTCTCCAGAAAAGACTGAGATAGATGAGAATAAATATGTAAGAAAAGAATCAAACAATTATTAAATCCAGCCAATGAAGTGATATCAAAGGAAAAAAATAAAATAAGGGTAATGTCATTCCATTAGTACATTTGCATTCACTTAGGACTGAAATTTGAAGGTCAGACTTTTTGAGTTGACTGATCCTAATTCTGCCTAAACTGCTGTGTGAGTTTGAGCAACTCACAAGACAGCTGAGTGATGATATTTATATAACAGGGAAAATGTTTTCCATAAACATGATGCCTGTATCGTGCTTTAACTAAGTATTTAATCTATTTAAAATGCTCTGAGTCTACTTGAGAATACCTATGTTTATGGAATGTTTAATCTTCAGTAATTTTCTCCAAATTTGTGGTGTTTAATTTTGAGTCCATTATTATACTATTACAGAACATAGAGATGTTACCATCTTACCCTGTGCCAGTATTTGAAAATATTTTGATGTGAGAATTCAGAAGTCTTATATAAGTACACAACATTTAAAAAAGGAAAAGATTTTAATATGGTTTGGGAGGAGTGCATATGCTATTTTTCCTGTGTTAATGAGAAGATCTCCTTCAGAAAGTGAAAGAAAACTCATTTTTATAGATTTCTCGTATTTCCAGAAAAGCTGTAATTTTAATAATGAAGAGTATAGATTTATCTTTTTTATTATTTTAGAGCACCTGTGATATCCAGAAGTTGTGTGAAAACATTAATTTTCCATAAAAAGGAACCCCAAATGATATTAATTTATCATACACATATGCAGCTGTAATAGAACATCTTGAAAATAATTTGCAAAAGAAAAAACCTTGCACCTGATGCTACACTTTTAGCATTGCTTTTATTGATCTCAAGGTAAAAATCTTTCTTGCACTTACATTATAGCATACCACTTGCATTTAGTTTGTAAAACTGTAAGAAGGCTATAGTAATCTTTATTACAAAAAGCTAACATGTAAAGATTAAGTATCACCTACTTCAATAAGACTGAACTTCAATACTGCTATGTGGAAAACAAAATACTGTATTAATGTCTATAATAACATTATATTAGTTTAAATTACTTTCAATACAAGACTGACTAGAATAAAATGTACTTTTATAAAACAAAATAGAAAAAAGGAAATATACCAAGAAAGGCCTAAAACATTGTGGTGTTATTTAATGTGTTGGGAAAAGAAAACCAAAAAAAAAACACACACACAAAAAAAAAAACCCTGGGAAAGATGAATATTTATAAGTTTTCCTGTGCATTTTTTCCCTTGATAAATAATTAAATGTGTTCTATAGAATTTATGTTCTTGCAAAAAACCCCAACAATTAAAACCAAAACAAAAACACCACAAGTAAAGAAAACAAAATAATTTTGGCTCTGATCACTTCATAAATGCTGGTGGTCTAAAGACTAATTTTTCATTCTTAGACAAGGTTTTTCTAGAGTTCAGAAATCTGGCAATATTCTGATGTCTTAACTCTTGTCTTAACTGTTGTTAACTCTTAACTCTTGTTCTAACTCTTGTTCACTAACATCTATATTTCCTACCTAAGTTTAAAGCACCTATTACAATAACAAATAAATGAAAGAATTCTAACCCAAAGCAAAAAAAAACAAAAAACCAAAACCCAAAAACAGATTCAAAAAACCCTCCCCCACAAAAAAACCCAAACCCAAACAACAAAACAAAACAAACAAAAGCAAAACAAAGAAAAGCAATACAAAACAAAAACACCAGTCATTCTAGTCTTCTTTTCCAGTCAGTGGCAAGAGAGGAATCTTAAGAAGCTTTGCCCATATAAAATCTCAATTGCCTTCTGAAGGTATTAAACCCTCTCCTTTTGCTTCTAAGAAATGTAACATAAAAATTTTCCTAAACTTATATACTGTACATGAGCATATCAAGTTATATAAAATCAACCTAGACCCTGACAATGAATTCAACATTCCATTCAATTCCATCTTTTTTTTTTTTTTTTTTTTTAATAATTTAATATTAGTCATATAGAAGAAGAGTAAAATTTTCTACTTTTTTTATATTGGAAGAATTGGGCCTCTCCTATGGATTATTATTGTACAGACCAGAACATACATTCCACAGTGGTCATCTTTTTCAGTGTTCTTTTTCAAAATATACAAATTAGAAACCAAACCACATTTGTTTATGTCACTGTATATTCACAAATGAGATTAATTATTCCCAGCTCTCCATCCCAAAATACCAACTTTCATATACTTTATTTTTAATCACATTTCAACAAACAAATTCCACAAATTTGCATTTTCAATTTCCAAGTATGCTTTGTTTTGTGGTTTGTTTTTTTTTTTTTGTTTGTTGTTGTTTGTTTGTTTTTTTTTCCTAGAATGATAATTATTCCTAACACATTAGTAGGGAACTTTGCAACATTTAAGAGATGAAGCATGCTTTACTAATGCAGCTAGGAATCAACTCCTGTATTTTAGGGGACTCTACATTTTAGGGAGCTGCAAACAATCTGTAGTGGGGTAGAACTGTAAAGGGAATAAAATCACATATAAGATCCCTGTCCACCAGTCAACTCTCTCTATGTATACCCTCAAGTAGTTCCATCAAAGTAAATGAGACCATGGTGTTTTAATTGAAGCACTTTCTTCAGTATGCTCATGGTTAGGTATACTCTAACTAAGATCACCTACGGGATCAATGCCAGATACTCTACCATTTAAAGGATCAATGTTATAATGACTCTGTAGACTAGAACAGAAAAGCTAAAAACCTGTATTTAGCTGCATCAAAGCAAATAAAGGGGTGAGGATACTGATGTGTGTAAAAACTGCAGGAAGATCTTTTTAAAAGAGCTTCAAAAAGGTCCTCTACCTCCATCTGATAGGAGATTAAGTGTCTACTTTAAAAATCTCCTGAGCAGCCAATGATTTACGCATGTATCCTTATTTGTAGGCATGCAACAATGGTAAGGACCTGCAGAAACACATTCTACCAGGAAACTGTAAGAATTCATTTCATGTGGCCTTAGAGAAAGCAGTTTAATTGTTTCTTCCTACTTATTGTCATTGTTTCAAACACACATTTCTCTGAAAAGGAATTCTGACTTTACCAGTAAAAGTAATTGTAGAGTATACAAGGAGTAGAAAAAAATATAGTTTAATTCTATGGAGGAAAAAATATAATTTTATCTAAAGTCATACTTCTATAAAAACTTGATGCATCAAGATTTTTAGCAAACAGCAAGCACAAACCCCAAAACACAAACCCCCTCAAAAAAACCAGCAAAAACCGCAACAAAAACAACCAAACCAAAAACTCACAAAACCAAATGAAACAAACAAACAAAAAAAAAAAATAAAAAAAGGAAAAAAAAAATACCAAAAAAGCACACTAATAAAATTACAAAAAAATTAAACCTAGTCCACAGTGACACATTTGGGAAATCCATGGCTGTTCTACACTTACTCTGTTTGGACTACAAGTGCATTTCATATATATGCGTGTGTACATACATGCATGTATATACACACACACACATATATACATATGTATATTTGTATGTGTGTGTGTGTGTATATGTATACTAGGTTTAGGTGTTTGTTTTTTCAGCCAGTATTTTTTTCTTTTTCAAATCCAAGAAATGACAGAAGAATTAACCTCTTCCTCCACTGAACCTTGCCAATTCCCTTAACATTAATGATGTTCTTTTGAACTTATTGGACTAGGGCACCTAAAGTGAGATGAGAAGACATATATGCACCCGTAATATAAATAAGATAAACACTTTAGAAAAACTGGAGACATGGAAACCTCAACTCCATTACCAATACAGAGATGCAATTTCGAAAAAAATTGCCACTTACCATAAGTATGCATACATTTCTGCAGATTTTAAATTAGTGTGAAACTCTTCAAGTTTCTATGTTTTTATGAAATTAGTTTTAGTTAAAGCCATTACATGATTGCATCAGGTGCAATCTTAAATATAAAACCATAAAAAAATAAAAGCCAGCAGGTGAAATTAAGCCTAGTTCTGTGTAAAAATAAGAAGATTCGCTTACACTTTACATATATAGATTTTTTAAAACAAATTCCACTCTAAAACCATAAAATCCACCCATAATTACTTCTCAGTACTCACAAACCCTATTTTTTTTTACCTCATTTCTCTTTTAACCTAAAAGAATACAGATTGTACATTAAAGAGTCTAAAGACTCATGAGCAATAAACAAATTATCTCACTGAAAATCTTCTGTCATCCTGGGCTGCCCTTGAATTTTTGTTGTTATTTTTATGTCTTCTCAACAAGTAAACTTTATTCTTCTTTATAAATGTCATCTGCTGAAAGAACAGGAAATCACTCCAACGTAGTCTTATAAACAATGACAGAGAAAGTTATGCTTGTTCTGTAGTTACTAAGAAAGACCTTTAAAAAGAAACATCTGCCCTTCACACTTTATATAGGCATGAGCTTTTTTTAGTACTTAACCAGGGAGATGCAAAAATTATTAAATTCTCATTCATAATAAATAATGGTCTGCTTTTATGTACCTTGCCTTTAACTCTTACTTAAAAGTCCCATTCTTGCATGGAAACTTATTAAAAATCAGGTCCCTACCATTTTGGTCTATAAATATTGTTCCTTCCTGAGGAGTCTTTATTATAAATGCACACAGGGTAAATTTGTCCTTACATACAGAATGGCTTGTTCTTTTCAGTAGGAAAACATCAACAACACCAGAAGTCTCAGTATGCCTGTTTCCCTCCCCAGCAAATGCAGCCATATTGACAACAATATGTCTGCAGTCTCTGCATGGAAGTTGATGTGAAATCTAAAGATGAGAACACAGAAAGCAAATACAACATAGAACAGATCCTCAGGTGGTGCAAACTGTCATTTCTTTGCTGAAGTAACTGACGTATGACATTTTTTACCAGCTGAGTGTCTTTCCCCCGTATTTTGGAGCTTCTTGAGCAGCAAGGCAAGCAGTGATCACACTGGGAGCAGCAATAATTGAATGTTTCTTTGCTATTGAATGTAACACCAACACAAAGCAAAATAACAATGAAGAGTCAAATACATTCTCCTTTCTTTTTTATCAGGAATAGTAGATAGATTGCAGCAGATGTATAGAAGTACTTTGGTGGACTCTTTGTGAGGTGCACAAAAGTAATGGTAAAGATTAAGGGAGTTTTAGCATTTTTTTAGTATGTGCTTATCTTGAAGTGTGTGCATCCCATTGAAATCAGCAGAATAATCCTGAGTTTAAAGTTGGGGGAAATTGTTAGATGTAACACAGAAATTAATCTTATATAAGATTCCACTGCTGGTGCTAAAGGTTTGGCTGCAGTCTGATTTTCCTCATGCAGTATTGCCCAGTTAGTTAATTTTCTAATATGTCATAGAGCTCTGCTGTTCATTTTATGTATACTTTACACACAAATAGAAAGCTGAAGCAGAAAGAGTAAACTGCAGTTTACAATTGAGTAAAGAGACTCTAAATATCCATTTGCACGGCAATATGGGGTATCCTTACTAGTTTCATTAAATGCATTCACCACCATTGCAATTTTTTCTTAATTCTGAATTAGCATTTTCATGTATAAAATACACATTTAATATACAGAATTTTATAAAATATTATTGATCCTTTCTAGATTCTTCTGATACCAGTGGTGTACCTTTAAGTATTCTTCTTTTTCTTTGTCTAAAGCATACTTCTTTGTCCAGATTAATTTGCAACAGTATGGTTTGAGAAAATATGTTTACAAAAAACAACAGATATTTTCTGGTCAGATGGCAAAAACAGTCTTTAATTATCTTTCTTTATCCAGTGTCCTTGATTAATATTTTAGCAGTTAATATTGATGGATATTGTTGACCAATATTTTTCAGTCTATAAGTGCTTCATTCAGCAACAATGAAATGATGCTGGGATTATTTTACGTAGACGTAGACATAGAATGTAGACATAGGTGTAGATTTAGGTGTAGATGTAGATGCATATATATACATATTTCTTTTCATCACCCCTTGCTACTCCTGAAATTTAACTTAATTTCTTTTTTTAGATGGGTAGGAGGAAAGATCAGTAAGTGATTTGAAAAGAAACACTTATGCACATGTATTGCATGAAGCAATTTAGTAGTATGTTGCTATTGTCTTTGCTCAGGGCTGACCAAACTGTAGCTGCAGAGAAATTTCACACCACATCTCTGAAATGTTCAGTTTATTGCAACAGGGTACCCACTGTTGCTTCACAGAAGCAAATATATATACTATCTATACAGGCATGGAAGTTGTCATAGCTTTGAAAAGGGGGTTTTCTGAAATTATTGGAATAACCATGCAAAATAAGACCACAGGGAAGACAGTTTACACTTATCTCAGTGCTAGCAATCATCATAGAGTAATAGTCCAAAGAACTGGTTCCAGACTGCCCTCTCTCTGAACTTGGCCCTAGAAAACAAACTGCAAAAAGCCCCAACCTTAACAGCCAAAACAGCTGGGTCTATGTCCCCTGCCACTGTACGGATGCTTCAGATAGGTTTATCTGTCTTCTCTCAGAGGCTGTGGCATTTGTTAGTTGAAGAATACCTTGCTTAATTTCTTTCCATTTAGTTTTTCTTTGTTACCATTCCTTCAGAGACCACTGAAGTCTCATAGTTCACAGGGCACAATCTGTGCAGGTATGAGTGACAGCTATAGAATCGACTCCCACTTTACAAGAACACTTTTCTTTCTCAGAACCAGCTTTCTTCTTGTGTTACCATGACATTGAGGATCACTTGTATGAAAGCTGTTTCCCACTTGAAACAAGATGTCCTTCACGATGGATCTTATTTCTCATTTCACTACAGCCAGTATTTGGTGACCTTAAAGATTTGCTGCAAAGCCCATCTGTTTGTTGAAACTTTCCCTTAAAAAACAAAACAAAAAAAACCCAAAAACAAACAAAAAAAAAATTTGATTGGCAGGACTGATTAGTTACCTATGAGTAAAGTTAAGACCTGTTGTTTCAGTGGAAAAGATATTGCAGTGGATGCAAAAAGAGAGGAGGATTTATAGACTTCTTTAAACCTTATTTTTTTTTTTTAATTTTTTATATACTTTTATTACTGTATGTATGGTGCTGTGAATAAATCTGAAATAGCAACACTATCATTTTAGAACAGATTTACAATGTCCACCTCAAAGTGTCTGTCTTTTTGTCTTTTGCCTCTTTGTCTTAAGCAAGATACCTTGTTCTCCTTGAATGCTCTAAATAAAAAAAAATCTTCCAGCTCTGCAATTTTGTGTTAATATGACTGGATCCAGCAGGCCATCGTGCTTCATGTAAGACTTCTTCCATGTAGCAAATAAGGTACCCTGACAGTCTCTTTGTGAGGTGCAAAACTCTAAGCCACAATTCCATAGGAATATATCACATCCATATTCCAGTTTCTGTGGGAAAAGATTTCCCACATCATATTTACAGCTTCCTAAGAAATATGAATTCTTTTCTTCATTGGGATTCTAGAATCCTTGGATGGTTTTGCAGTCTCAAGGAAAAGAGTGTCTCCCCACTTTTATTTTCAAGCATCAGTGAGTCATATGAGAGTAAGTCTGGAAGGTTTTGGTCATCACAAGTGCTATTTTAATCTTCTGTTACTATTTTTGAGGAGGATAGCAGTTTTAATTTCACTCCTCCTTCTTTCTGTTACTTTCAATTCCAAGCTCAGCCAAGAAAAGTCTTCCTAAAAACAAGTGTAATTTAATATATCTCTATAGTTTCCTACATTCAGACAAGAACCTATCCACTTAGCCTAGAAAGCACACATGAAACGGAAATTATTAGGCCATTTTTAGCAGCAAAAGGAGAGTATCTTAAATATTTAGAGTACATCTGTTTGGGGGTTTTTTCACAAATTTTGCTTATTTGAATTATATATAATGGAATTTCACATTGTAAATTTCATCTAGTTATTTGGCTAGCCTAACACTATTAAAATCAATATAGTTTTGACAATTCACATTTTGGAATCTGCCATAACATGATAAATGTTGATATTGATAAAACACTGACTACATAAGAAATTTTTGTTTTATCTGCATTATAATTTTCTCAGTCTAATAAGAAAATATTAGACATAGACAACTTTAGATTACTTTTAATCTCTCATTTACTTTAATAAAACTACATCTTTCCTTATAGTAGTAAAGAGTCAGGAAATTTTTGGATACTTTCATTCTCTTATCTTTTATAAAACATACAAACTCAGGCATGCTATCATCTTGTTACCTAAAGAACTGTTGTGTTGCAGGAATGTCTTTCACAGTCAGACTTTGAAACGGTAAGTCATGCTTTTTTTATTTCAAAATTAGATTATTGCAATTCCCTATTGGCTGCTTGCCCAGTAGGATGCTGCATAAACTCCAGCTGGTTCAGGAAGCAGTTTCTATTTGTAAAAGGGACAATCCAAACATATTTCACCCTTTTTGAAATATTTGCCCAGATTTCTGGTTAAACAACATATCGATTATCAAATAGTCCTTCCCATTTTCCAGCAGAAACAAGACTTTAGTCTACTTCACTTTATCAATATTTTATATTAAGCCCATATACACAAAATATATACAATAAGGAAAGAAGCATTGAGGTTGTCCAAAGGTCATCTTAAAAATTGTAGTGAGTTCCTATGCAGTATCAGTTGCACTGTTTTTTCAACTTAATGTAATTGATCCTAGGTTTCAATATGGATTTTTATATAGAACTACTTATTTGAACTATGGAATGTCACAGGTTTTCAGCAGATGAGAATCTCGTCCTTGATTTCAATATCCTTTTTAATTGCATTTTATGTTTGATTGAATGAAACACAGGGTCAAAAGCCTTTTAAATTTTCTCTCAGGTTTATGTTCTAAAGTGCACTTTGGACTGAGATGCTGCAAGTAAGTGGTTTCTGTTTGAGCTCATCACAGAACAAATTCTCACAGATTAAAAATTAATTCAAAAGAGGAAAAACTTATGACTTTTTTCCTGGAAGCTTACATGGGTTGACACAGCTTGACATACTTCTCAGCTTTTTCAAATTGAAGAAAAACCTCATTTCAGATATAAGGGACATCTGGAAAAATTTAGTATGTTACTGAAATTACACTAAAACATAACACAAAATGAAGACAGAGGCACTTAGTAATTAAGAAACAAATTACTTCAAATAAGCATGAATGATATTTTTAAACTACATGAAATGTCATTTCATTATTAGTCAACCTACAAAAATTAATAAACTATTTGGTTCCTACACTGTCTTTCTTACAACAGTACTACACAGTAAAGAATTGGTTTTAATTTTGGTGTTTTTTCCTTTTTTATAAGTAGGAGTGGATTAGTAGTAATTGTAAGGGAAAAACTAGTGTCCACTGGAATCTCTTAGTTTCATCAGGTGATGCACAGACAGGAGACATTGCCACCCGGAGCAGCAGTTTGTAAGATTCTGCACTTTGAATGCTGCCAGTCTTTTCAGAGCCAATTTTTTAAAAACATTAAACTTCTTAGTAGAAGTCATTGGTGTCATTTCCAGAAAGCCTTTAACTCGTTAAGGACAGCCTAGAGAAGGGAACTAAAAAGCTTGTCTACACTCCAGAAGCCACTGATCCCAAGCAATGATCCTTAACATTAAGCCAAATGATCTGCAATGTGTCATGTTGGCATGGCTCTAGAACGTGGCCTCCTAGAGCAGGGAGGTTGTGTTCACAAAGCCTTGTACATTACAGGTTTCCTTTGGGTGCAGCAAGCAGATCCCATGACTTCATTATTGTTATTTCTTTAATCTTTTCAGTGCCTTCATTTTCTGCTGTAATGCTGGTAAGGCCTGTTTGGCCCCCCAGAAGAGTGGCCAGCATGGGACTGAATGCAGTGAGTGTGGGGTTAGTGCAAGGGTGGCTACAAACACAAGTCACAATATCTCAGCTAGACAGATGAGAAGAAGCTATGGATTTGTGCATGCTTTGTACTGAATTTCTTCTCAAAAAGAGTACATTAAGTATGTCATACATCACATTATATCCATCGTTAACCTACACTCATGGTCCCAGCTGTTTAAATGTTTTAGCTTCTGAGAGATCCAGATCATTCAGAACAGGATTTGGTTTTGGTGTGGGGTTTTGTACGTCTCTCTCTCTCTCTTTAAAAATTAGGTTATTTATGAACTTATTTATGTTTGCTCCATTTTGGCACTTGAAATAGGAGCAGTTGCTTTTTCTGTATGTCTGATCTTGATACTGCTTTAAATTTCTATGGCTCCCTGAAACTGTCTTTTTCTTTGTGGTGGCCTGCTTTGCTACAATTAGTCTGGGGGAAAAAAAGAATAAAGAGGCTCCCTGTGAGAACTTAATTTTGTTTGTGTTTTTATTAAAGGGGAATTCTTTTCAGGAGAAGATTATACTCATTTGTTTCAAAAACAAGTTTTTAAAGACAAAACCTCAGCAATAAATTAAAATAACACTGTTATACAGTTCATTGCACACTATTACAATATCTTGCACTGGTGGTTTACAGAATCTTAGATACTAAATACATATTCAAAAGGGGACAAGTAGATTGTTGATTCTTGTCAACAAAGCAAGACATAAAAAATATACAGAAAAAAAAGACAAAAATTGCTAATAGCATTCATTTCTCTAGGCAAACTACCAGTTTCAGAGTTTTATTTACATCCCATGAAACTCCCATTCTGTTTAATATTCCACAATAAATTACACCATGTTCCGCTGTAGGATTATTATAGTGAATTTGAATTAGAGAAATGAGAAGGCTTTTCACTATTTTCTGCATACTGACAATAGAGAATCTCTTATGTTATTCCCTGCTGGCAGGAAAGATGAAATTTCTTTCTTATTTTGGTTTTTAATTCTGAGGAGAAGCATAAGGGGAGAGAAATGATACACTACTTTCTGTACATTTTTCTCAAAAAACAAAACTATCCTTTATTAATAATGAAAGTAAAAAGCAGAATTTCTACTAAAGGATAATAAGTGTTACTTAATTAAGCTAAAGACAATATTTAATTGAAGACATAAATCAAGAACAAAACATCAGGTGGAAATGTTATGCTTACTAGAAACTGTAAAAGTGCTAAATGCACAGTGCACCTAAAATATTCTGTGTTTGCATGTCTCTTTCTTAAACACTTTATGCAGACAATGTGACAAATATACACCATTTTTTCCTAGTGTTCTGTAATAGTGCATGCACATATATTTATAAATCATATTATAGTATTTAATCAGATAGACTATTTAACAGTATTATTATTCAGTATATAAATGAGGATGTTGAATATTTCTGATTTAAACAATGCTAGCAATATGTCCCTACAAAAAAGTATAAAACTACCCAAGAGGAATAGATTTTGTATAATTTCCATGCTGGAAATATAGATTATCAAATGGCATAAATCTAGAGATGCTGAACAGACACTTTCAGTTTTTCCAGTTTTTGATATCTGAAACACAACAAATCTATTCTGAAAGAGCTGTAGCTATTTAGTTTCTTAATTAGATAATTGTATGCAAAATTTAAATTGAAATGTTATCTTAAAACATGTTTTTGAAAACTGAAATATATTTTTTGGTTAATTTATTTTTTTTGTGTCTCCCAATAAATGAGTGGCTTAGAGTACTGAAGTATGAAACAGTAAATGAGACATTGGATTTGCCTTCTTGATGCATTTTCAAAGTAATTATTTCCCATATAATTTGACCTACTTTAGGTTCTTTCTGAAATATATTCCCAAATTCAGGTTCTTTCGTAAATTTTGAATCAGGAACAAGTAAGACTCCAGGCCTTGTGAAGGCCTTCTTCAGTCTAGAAGATAACAGTGGTCTTTTTAGCCTTCCAGTGTTTTCATTTTTTGAAATACCAGAGACAATTAAAAGAGGCTTTTGTCTCACCTGAAACTGGACAGAAGACAGCTGTTTATATCTGAGCTAGACATCCTTAGTCCTTGTACAAACAATTGTGAAAAAAAGGACATGTTTCAGGATGATTCATCTTACCTTGTTTAGAAATACATAATTCTCCACACAGACCGTAGAGAATCGTAGGGCTACTAATTGCAATGTAAGTGTTCATGTTGTAGAGATTCACGTTTACATTTTAAGCCCTGTAAAGTAATGAAAAAATAATTAGCAATACTAGAACTAAAATTTCAGGAGTGTTTTTTTTCTTTTCATCTGATTAACTGCTTTCAGAGAAACAAACACAAACAGAAATACACAGAAGGCTGTAAGACAGACCTTTTCTTGTCTCTCTCTCAGCTGTTACTCCAGCTAGCTGAAATTGAGGAATTTATGCTTACCAAGTAATAATAATCAGGGTGATTTAAAAACTACAAATGCATATCTTGACATGTATATAAAGAAACAAAAAAATAACTGTACCTACACTCGTGCTTATTTTTTTCCATGCATAGAAAATATTGACACCATGTACTTGCTGTCTCATTTTCAGTTAGAGAAAAGGCACAAGATGTTTGCCTGGATATATTGTCTTAGCTTCTTTTTCTTTTTTTTCTTTTTCCTTCTGGTCTGCATATTTGAAAGAATACTGTGGGGTTTTTATCTTTTGTTTTGGGGATTTTTTCACTTATTTAAAGCTTTATTTGCCTTCATGCTTTGTATGAGATTAAAGCATCCTTTTTTTTCAGGAAACCCAATTAAATGAACACCAATTTTGTTAGGTTAAAAGTAAAGAAATGCCTTCCTCTTGCAATATTTTGAGTGATTAATGTAGTGAGAATCAATTTATTACCCATACATTTCCCCTTGAACTTGTCAGTTTCACAGAGCTTGGTAAAATGCACAGAAATTATGTGTACACTATGCTGATGCAAGGCTCATTTTTGTTTGCAATTAACACAATACCCATAATTTTACCATTTGGCACTTAAGAGCTTGATGTTGTCCCATTTTTTCTACTCTCTGGTTTTATGGTAATTATAATATCAACTTTTGCCATCTGAGAAGTCATTCAGGAAAAGTCTATAGAAATTAACATCAACCAAGTATTTTTGTGTCCTAAAGTGTGCTACCTTCAGTCTTACTGTAGTAATTTTACTCTATAATTATCATGGTTCAAAATGACATGGGAATACTCAGTAGGAACCTGTTAAATTATAGTCAGACATCTTAAAAATGCAATGAAATATCTGTTAGATCGATACCAGAACTAATAATCATATAGAGAATGAAATATTGCAAATTTTTCTCTATGAGAAATAACAAAATTTTTTGTAGCACACAAAAAAAATATTTGTGTATGTGTATGTGTGTGTCTTTAAATACCATAGTCTGTCAGGAAATTAAGAGAAACAATCAGCCCAATAACTTCTGAAATATAACTGGAAGCAAAATATAGTATCACAAATTTGTAGAACTATTTAAATATCTACTTTGAGTATGCCTACTGAGCAGGAGTTAAGAATATTGTCATTTTTCAGGTGTATCTCTTTGAAATGCAGTGGATGACATAGATATTACTTAAACCTGATTTCACTCATAAGAATATAAGGTTCAAGTTGAACCATAACTGTGTACATACAGTTATATGATTTTGTAAAAAGATACAGATACAGATTAATAATAACACACTTCATATCATAAAAATAACTGCAACTCTTCTCAGCTAACATAGAGCGGCCGCGAATATTTGAAGAAAATCAGACAACATTACCAGTTCGTATTGTGGCCAGGTGTACTCCATGTATGTCACATTTATCCATGTCTCTCTATGTCTGCTTCTGTCCCTGTCAATCTCTATCTCTAAGTTGAGAGCAATCAGGGAAGTACTCATTGTTTATTAATGTAATTCTGTCATCTAGACAACACATAAAATTAAAAAAAAAATGCTTTCAAACTACTTTTTCTTTTTTTAACAATAGAAATCAAACAATTATAAAAAAGACAAGGTAGAGAAAGCAAAAAATCAGAAAATGGCTTTGAGACTTGCGTTTTCATTGTCAATTGAACTTGGATATTTTCATCATATTTTGTGCAATAAAACAATCTTTGGTCAGTCAGAAAGGGTAAAACTTCAGACATAACTGTATGTTAATTGAGGATTTTTCTCTTTTTTTTTTTTCTTTTTTTTTTTTTTTTTAATTAATAAGTAATAAAAAAGAATTTTGCTGGTGGGGAGTTAAGGTGTTTTTATTTGTGGAAAGAAGCTTCACTGCTCTGGGGTATTTCCCTACCCAGGAGTTAGTGAATTAAAACTCATTGTAAAGAATATAGTTCATCTCTGGATTATTTGCTATTTTCTGTCTCACAATTAAATAATGTGTAGAGCTATAAATGAAATGATGCCAGGTGCTTGTCACCTTGCACTAGGAAACCCAATCCCATATTTTCCTATAATGGTGCTCTGCAACCTATTATTTTCAAGATTCTAAACTAGGTCTTCTCTGCCCAAGGTAGCTAATTAAAGAGTATCTAGATACTGCATACACACAGAAAACTACTGAATAATACATGAAGATTGACTGAAGTAAATTTCTTTACATTTTTATCTTTTATTCATTAGAAATCCTCAGAAAAACAAGGTTTGCTAAGGCAAAAATAAAATATCACCATACTTATACTCTTTTATAGGAGAGTTTAAAGTGTTGTGAACTAGCAGTATTTAAGAATATGGAAAGCTGGGAAACATATTCCATTAAACATTTTCATTCATTGTATCAGCTACTAGACACACACTCTTCACATTGTGGTATCCTGATTTTTTAATTCATAATAATAAGATATAAGGTGGGTTTTTTAATAAGTAGTATTAGCCATCTTCATTATATTTTCCTTCACAATGCAGATCACTTGCTTACAAGAAAAAAATAAGGGAATTACAATAAAGATGACTTTAGCTTAAATTTAAAAATGATCTGTTGCTGTTCTTGTTTTTTGTGTTTGGGTTAGGTTTCTTGTATTTTTGTTGTCTGTCTTTTGGTGGTGGGGTTTTTTTGTTTGGTTGCTTGGTTGTTTTTTTTTTTGTTTTGTTTTGTTTTGTTTTGTTTTTTGGTTTTTTTTTTCCAAAAGAAAACCTTTGTTTTTGAAGTGCCTCTCAAGGAATTTTGTAACTGCTTATGTCTTTGAGCTGTTCTTATTTTGAAGACATAGGCTGTTTACATTAAACCTCTCAAGTAGCTGAGTGTAACCAACAGAAAGGAGTTTTGTTAGTTCAGGTGAAGGACTTTAAGCACATCTATTTCTCACATAATATAAGCCTTAAGTTCTCATCTTTCAGAGGGCCAAATTATGCTTCCTAATCTTCACTCGCAGAAACCTCAGCCCTCCTCTATTTAAGAGAGATGAGCCACAACTATGTGGTTTAACATTCAGCAGGAAACATTAAATTCACCTTTTTGCGTATATTTAGTCTGTTCTCAGGCAGGATACTGGATTGATTTCACATTACATTTCAAACAAAGTTTTTAAGTTAACTATTTGACTCTTTAACACCTCTGGATAGAGGCTCTGCTTACACCAGCAGGACTTTTTTTACACTCATAAGGAATTTGATATTTGCTGCTGATACCATGTATTGTTGAAGGGTGAAAGTTAAAAAGTGCTTTTACTTTCTTCATTTCTTTGTTTATTTTCTTGGGCTTTAGAGAGGAAAACTCATATGTGAAAAATTACGTGCTCTTTTATAATATGTAGATTTTTATTTTTTTGTTTCATAAAACAACTGCTTTTCTAGAAATAACAAATGGAAAAACTTTGCTAGATCAATTCATCAGTCTCATTTCCATGACAGTATTGATCTTTTTCTCTGCATTTGATGCCTAGTTGTAAAAGTGAAAAATATGAGAAAAACATAGTTTTATACATCACTTTGTCAAGAAGTCTTGTTTTAAAAGAGGAGCAGTTGAAGTCACTTGCCTTGTTCAGCCTGGAGGAGACTGTGGGGAAACGGCTTCCTCACAAGGGGAAGGGGAGGGGCTGGAACTAATCTCTTCACTGTGGTGACCAGGGTGGGATAGGATCCGTGGGAATGGCATGAAGCTATGTCAGGGGGCATTTAGGTTACATAATAGGGAAAGATTCTTCACCCAGAGGGTGGTTGAACACTGGAACAGGCTCCCCATGCATGTGGTCACCATACCTGCAGAGTTTAAGAAGTGCTCAGAAAATGCTCTCAAGGCACATGGTGTAATTCTTGGCACAGGGCCAGGGGTTAGACAGTAATGATCCTTCCAACTAAGGATAATCTATTATTCTATGATTTTGTGGAAGTTAGTGGAAGGGTTTTGGTTTTTTTTTTACCATCAAAATAGGCAGGAATGAAGTGCTTGCTAGTCTTTACTCTCACTGTTACAGCCAGGTCTTATGTTTTCATTGGAGTTTTCAATCACTAGCAACATAGGTATTTTGTTGATGCTATTGATGTTCTTTTGGTTTTCACATCTGACCTTCAGCCCCAGCAGGTTTCACAGATCTAAATATGTGTAATGTGCTTTTCAATCCCTTACCTTCTGCTGTGCTACTTCAGCATATCTAGTGGAACCTTGTGATCCTGCAGCTTTCTCTGCAATTACACATTTCTGTTTAAGCCAAAAAATAACCCATGATTTCTTTGGGGCATTTCTTACATGTAACTCAGGCCTAGTCTGACATCAACCATTTTGATCTCATTCACCATTTCTTTTTACAAATTGTCTGCCATCCAATTTACGTAGTCTGAGTTTGCTTCTACTGGAATTCTGTTACCTTCTGCCATTATTTATTTTTTTTATTATCAATTATACTCCAATTATGTCATTATTAATGTTAAAAAGAATTGTGCAAATATTGCAGGAAGCTATTGAACCAAAACTAACATATTGTTTAAAAAAAATCATTGTTTTTTTTTTCTCTATATCCAATGACTCATTCATGTTTTATTGTAAGTTGTTTGTGATGTGTAAGCAGCCTGATTTAACATAGATAAAACTGATATACCTATGACTAGCTACCTGCATAAGTTATTTTGTCAACGGAAACAAACATGTCAGAAAGAGAACTGAGTCTTTTTTAAAGTAGATATCTAACAATAGTTCTTTCCTAGAGATATCAATTTTTGTCCATTCATTTACACAGAAAGTGTATTTAACTAGTATAGAGAAAAGAGCTGAATTTTAAATTATATATTTAAATGGTATAGTTAGGTGGATTGAATTTCCCACATTGGTATAAAGTGACATTTTCAGGCTATTGTTGGACAAGGTTCTGCAGCAGTCTTGATATAGCTGTATTAACAAGTAGGAGAAACAACAAGTAAAATTCTATGAGATCTGTAAAAAAAATAAAGGGAAATCATTTGCTTATCCTGTCACAGTTTATGCCCCTGAAGTTATAAATATATTTTGTTAGCCTGACACATTACAAATAATATTAAATTTAAGAAATACTGAAAACAGGAGGTCAGTTAGTAAATAAAGCCTTCATCTATTTTGTACCATCTGGAATACTACTGGGAACTTTCTAGGTTTGAGCAGGCCTCAGGTTTTGGCAAATACAGTTAATACTGTTTATCTTTGGAAATCCATACATAGATTACGTTCAGTCTTCTTGCAAATCTTGTTAGCTATGTGCTGGGAATTAGCAGACTGTTAGGTCGACATCTCTTCTGCCAAGCCCACGAAGGCTGATAAGATATGCCAGTTATGTGTCCTGCACTATATGTCAGATAAGAGGAATCATACGATCATAGTATCAGAATGGTTTGCATTGGAAGGGATCTTAAAGATCATTTAGTTTCAAGACCCCTGCCGTGGACAGGACACCTTGCACTAGACCATATTGCTCAAAGCTTCATCCAGCCTTGTCTTGAACACCTCCAGTGACTGGGCATCCACAGCTTCTCTGGGCAACCTGTTACAATGACTCACCACTAAGACAGTAAAAACTGTCTTCCTAATATTTAATCTAAATCTAAATCTAAATCTAAATCTACCTTGTCTCAGTTTAAAGCCATTCCCTCTTGTGCTATCACTACATGCCCTTGTAAAAAGGCCCTGAACAGCTTTCTTGTAGGCTCCCTTCAGATATTGGAAGACTGTTGTAAGGTCTCCCTGTAGCCTTATCTTCTCCAGGCTGAACAGTCCCAACTTTCTGTCTGTCTTCCTAGGAGAGGTGTTCCAGCCCTCTGTCCAACTACATGGCTCTCCCCTGGACTCGTTCCATCAGTTCCATATTTTTCTTGTGTTGCAGATCTCAGAGAGGAACCAAAACTGAGTCAGGTTGCCTCTAGTCCACTTTGTATCAGCATTCAACAGAGTCTTGTGATGATTTTGTCTGATAACTGATATAGTTAGACACTGTTTAGATGGAAACTATTATTTTTAGAATAATCCTAACCAAGAGAAATTATTTTAATCATTTCAGTGTGAACAGTGTTAAAATTATGTAATGCAGAACATGTACTTTTAAAACTGTAGGTGGCTATTATGTACATGTTGAATTCTGTAGTCTTGGAAGTATTTGAATCAAGATATGACAGAGTTCTAAAAGGTAATCCAAGGTCATCTGTTTGCTGACAGAATAAAGTCTGAAGGACTTTATTACACATGCTATACAACCATACAGATCACCTTACTGTAATGGCATTTTTGACCTGAAAACATGTAATTCTAAGGACATGGTCTTTAAAGCAAGAAACAAGAAAAACTCCCTCATTAAAAAAAAAACAAAACTAAACCCCCAAACTAAACCAAAAACCAAAGCAAAAAACAAAAACAAAAAAAAAAACAAGCAAACAAAACCAAAAAATTAACACCACCAACAAAAAAATCCACAACTAAAACTAACCAACACCCCAAATCAACCCAAGCAAGATCTTAAACTTCAATTAGCATCCCAAAGAATGAATGAAAAGTTAAAAAAAAAAAATACCAAAAAACACAAACCACAACAAAACAAACAAACAAGCAAACAAAAAACAAAAACAAAAACAAAAACAAAACAAAAAAACAAAAAAAAAAAAAAAAAGAAAAAATCTGAATAGAGGCGTTCAGTTGTCCTGGATTCCATTCTTGCTTCTGACACATAGCATAGGCTTCATATTATATTATTTTAGACATTTAAAATGTAGATATCTACTTCTGAACTTAGACTTCCTTTATAGGCAATGGAAAAAATATAGGACTCATAAATGGAAATAATTTCATCCAAGTGTATTTAGTCAGATGAAAAACACCTTAACAAGCACCTATTTCTCTACACAAGGGAGAGGGATCCTCAAGTGACTAGCTGAGATATCCACACTAACTGTGTAACATCTAAAATTAAATAAGGTCTATCCTACTCAATAAGATTTGTGCATGGCGTTTAAAAGCATATTTTGTTTCACATGAAAATAACCATAAAATAAGTATTGGAGTATGTGCTCAAAAATGACACTGTGAGGATTCATAAATGGATGTTGTGGTTTACAGTCATTTAAGGATATGAGTTCTCTTCCTTTATATTGAATATACTGAAACACCTAAGTTTTCCAGTAGTCATTACTCTGTAAAATAATTGTAGTCTTGAAGGTGTACACTAAATTTTGCATTTTTGATATGTTGTTTGCATTTCTTGTTTTAATAACAGACTTATGCTTGAACTTATACCTAAACTTACAAATGCTTTGTACACATGATTAGTTTCATTAGCTGAAATGAGCTGAACTTCCTTAGGAAATTCATGCAGATGTTCTCTTTTCCTCTGCTGCTTTAAATGAAAAGTTCAAGTAGAAATATGATAATAACATTTACATACTTTTGCAAATTTATTTGCATGCAGTTTTATTTAAAAATGAATTTTGCATTGTAGGCATGTCTTAGCTAGTACTGATGCACAGTGTTCAGTTCTCAACATAATTGCATTTTAAGAAATATTGATGCACTAATGTATACAGATTCTATTCTAGGCAAACAAGAAAAAAGTTTAATTAAGCACTAAATATGTTTTGAAATAATACCTGTTTGCTTTCAGATTTCATTTACAGATATAGTAATTATATTTTTGTTCATACAGCAATGAAATACTATTCCATAAATTATAATGTAATACTAAAGCAAATGCAGACTGTAAGGCACATCTAATTTATTTGCACTGCTAACATCTAGGAAACCTAATGAAGCCAGTGATCTCCCTAGTTTTCATCAGCTTTCTTTTTCACTAGTCTTTTCAGCAACAACATAATCTCACATTTACAAATACAGAAAGAAATAATTCAAAATGTGTCCAAAATCCATGTGACAAGCGTAACTGATATAATAGCAGAAAGAAGCTCAAATAAGTGTTGATTTTCTTTCTGCAGATTTCCCAAGATTCATCATGCATAAAATACATTGTTAGTAATTAAATGAGTAATTTTTGATATCCGATTGAAAATCATGATGGGTGTATTGCTGTAGGTTTGTTAGCTTTTGTAGACTTTTCTTGTTAGCATTAGTGATCTGTCAACATACCTTATATAACTAAATAATGGCATATTATATATATGACTATGGAGGTGTTTAGATAGATAGATGATAGATAGATAGATAGATAGATAGATAGATAGATAGATAGATAGATAGATAGATAGATGGTGTGTGTTTTTATATATGTACATATATCCCTTTATCCTGCTATCCCCATGAACTGTTGGGGGGGGGGGGGGAAAGAAAAAAATAAATAAAAAAAATAA
>JAWWTY010000001.1:64851337-64873785 GCA_035222235.1 Margarornis squamiger | reverse complement strand
CCCCCCCCCCCCCCCCCCCCCCCCCCCCCCCCCCCCCCCCCCCCCCCCCCCCCAAAGAAAAAGATAAAGAAAAAAAATAAGCAAGAATGTGACATTTCATTAAAGTCAAACTGCTAGATTTTGGCATCTATGCAATAATATATCAGGTGTATTCTGAATAGATATCACTTTTTCCCCTATATTTAATCCAAAAATGTTTCTCAAGGGACCCTAATGCACTCCAGAAAATGCTCAAAAACCTTCTTCTTAAGCACTGTATTTGAATTCTTACAGTCAACCAAAGGCACACTCTGAAGTTTCTTCCTACTTTCCTTAGTTAAAACTGAGTTCTGACTAGGTGTTTGGCAGCTGCAATACCAATACTTTCCCTACCGTCCTGGAAATTTAAGAAGCTTTTAATAGTTACATAAAAATGTCTCTGTTTCACTTTAAATAATGAAAACCAGCACAGGAAAACCATGGCAAACGAAATAAAAACTGACATGTTTCAGATAACACTTGTTGATGACATTTCTCATTTTTGAGTGCTCAAGATAGTTTTGAACACACTAAAATTTTTCAGGGCTTTTTTAGGTGAGAATCCATATCCATTCCATAATTTATCTATTATCTATTATCTATTTTGTCTAGTTCATGAAGGGTTCTGGTTTAACACTGGCCATCAGCTAAGCCCAATGCAACTATTCACTCATTTGCCCACCAGAGGGCAAAAGGTAGAAAACTCATGGGTTGAGAGAAAGACAGTTTAATAAGAAATGCAAAAGTCACACACACACACAGAGCAAAACAAGGAATTAATTCACTGCTTCCCATGGGCAGGCAGGTGTCAGCCACCTCCAGGACAGCCCGGTCCCATCACACCTAGTGGTGACTTGGGAAGATAAACACCATCACTCCAAATGTCCCCTACTTTCTCCTTCTTCTCTCCACTTTATATACTGAGCATGATGTCATATGGTATGGAATACCGCTTTGGTCCATTTAGGTCACCTGTCCCAGCTGTGTTTCCTTCCACTGTCCCATGTATGCCCAACTTCCCTGCTAGCGTGGTAGTATGAGGAGCAGCAAAGGTCTTGGCTCTGTGCAAGCCCTGCTCAGTAATAACAAAAACATCTCTGTATTATAAACCCTGTGTTCAGTACAAATCCAAAACGCAACCCCATACTAAGTACAGTGAAGAAAATTATCTCTACCCAGCCAAAACCAGAACATGAAACTACATAGACCTTCACATTTCACACGCACTCTCTGTCCAGTTTTCCTACCTTCAGGTTTTCTTACCATGGTCCCCTACTTCTCCTGAATTTAAGAAGTGGATAGAGAAAGTTGCAAAGAGAAGACTTTGAATAAAAGAATTGATATTATAAATTTGATTCTGTTTTTCCTGAAGACAAAATTCTATGTAAAAGCTGTCAAGTTGGAATATAAAGTTAAGGACACATTTAATATGAGTAAATTCTGAAATCTGTATGTTTGATTACCTCTGTCAAATTTATATATATACAGTTATTATCACTGTCGCTTACAAACCATTGTAAATCTAGGCCAGATGTAAAGTTCAACTATTTGATAAACCTTAATCCAAATTTATTTTATTGGTGTCTTCTGGGGAGATGGAGAGAGAACAAATACATAGGAAGAAAATGCAAAGTATATTTGATTGTGTCGTTTGTTGTTTTTTTATATATACAAATACCATACAAAGAAACAGAAGAGAGTTTAAAGAAAAGTTTTGGTGGAGTTTATTTTGGCTAATATTTTCTTTGAGGTTATTTTTATGTGTATGAATAGCTCGTTTCACTGTTGAATCTGGGATAAATGAAATGCAAATGTTGCTTGTAGTGATATTTTTGATGTTGTTTTATAGCAGGTGAGCAGTAATTACATTCCCATCTGTGCCACTTTTCTGTATCCATACTGAATTCCCTTACAAGTAGTTCCATTCTTTTTAGAAATATTGCTTAAAAAGAAACCCCATTCACACTGACTGATGAAGTAACAGATGGTTTTAACCCTTACCTGTAAAAAAAAAAAAAAAAAATTCAAAAAATAGGCAGGTCATTTACAGTGAGATTTTCAGTAAGGCTTTTCAAGGTTAAAACTTTGAAAAAAAAAACCCCAACTAAAAACCCTTTAAAATCTGTTTATATTTATCTAGGAGTGGTAGTCTGAATCATCTTATATAACAATGCATCAATGTTCCAGGTCACATCTACAGTGCTAAATGCTGTAATTCAAGGAGTAATTCCTGGCCTTCAAGGCCAGGTGATACTGCATGACATACATCCATCCAGAAAGCCACCTCCAGAGGGGGCTGAACATCTGCCATATCTACTAGATGGTCACAGGTTTTCTTTTGAGCATGTGGCCCTAAACTGCAAAATGAGAAACTGACATCATGTCTGATATTATGTAGGGACTGTGTTGCATTTCACCAGAATTTCCACTGTACAAAACTGAGGATTTACAGCACGTGTCATGGCCTATAGCAAAAATTTTTGGGTTCTTGCAAACATTATAGACATGCTGAGATCAAACTGGAAACCATGTAGTGTCATGTTAAAGCTTCTTGAGAGAGCCCTTGGAATGAATTAAACATATTCTCCACAGAGGCTTTGTTTCAGTGGGAACTAGTTTAAATCAGACCGATTTAAATCAAATCAGAGTTTCATTTTAATACTTGTTCAATCATGTAAGAAAAATGGTTTACACTTTCATATCAAATGCCCATCCACTAGGGTGTAAAGCTAAAATTATCTTCTCCTCCTTTTCCAGTAAGCACCAAATCCCTGAAGAGAATTCAATATTACTGAACTTCAGAGGAAAAAGCTAAAATACACTCTTAACTGTATTAACATTTTTTTACTTGCTAACTTTCAAACAGTCTTTGCAATTTCCTGGATTGCTCTTCACAGAAATCTCTGCTATTCAGAGATTTTCTATAAAACAAACTGCAGAAAATTTTGGTATATTAATTCAGATAAATATTTAATATTTTGATGCTTCAGTACCTAAGTTAAATTTGTTTCTTCCTATAGTGACTTAAGCACCTATGACTTAACCATGTTGTTCTCATGAAAAGAAAACATATATTATAACCATAAATCTAATTTATCCAGAACTCTGTCTTCCCATCTACATGTAAAAACCCATATTGTATCATGCCAATAGGGGTGTCTCAAGGTCTTCATGTGATAGATAATATTAAAAAAATACATGGAATATCATAAAAAAATATCAATCAAAATATATCTTAGCCAAGAACAACTGTTTTAAAAACTGATTTGGCTTTTTCCTATGCAAAGTAGCAGCAATCTTTTTGCTAGCTTAATAGGCAAAAAGCTGTCTACAGAATTACAGTTCTACTGGAAATTATATAAAGAGATGTATGGATGTATGTCAAGTTCACTAGATTTCGTAAGCTTACAGTATTGTCACTTTTCAAATCAATTTCTTTGAACTGTTCAAAAGCCTCCCTCTTATTTGGGTGTATACAGGATACTCCAAGTCACTTTTGGAGACTGAGATTTTCATTTAAACACCCAAAAAAAGATACCCGAATAAGAGCACAGTAAAATAAAGTTAGATGTGATCTCATACATATATATTTCTTGTATTAGAACATCCTGCAGTATTTAAGACTTATTCAAGAATTTGAACTTTTAAGTATTAACAAGTTTTTTTTTTTTTCTTTGAGCATTAGTTCTGTGATATAACCACTTCTGGCAGCATGGCCCCACACAGCCACTTGCTTACTCCCCAAAGTGGGATGAGGAAGAGAATCAGAAAGTAACCATGAGAAAACTCATGGATTGAGATAAATACAATAATAATAAATAGGTAAAGCAAAAGTTGTGTTCAAAGGTAGTGCAAAACATGGAATTGAATCGTAACTCCCATCAGTGGATGTCTCCCTGAGAGCAGGGCTTCATCAAATGTAACAGTGACTTGGGAAGTCGCTCCAAACATTCCCCCCGCCTCCTACTTCTTCCCCAGCTTTATATTCTGAGCAAGACGCCATATGGTCTGGAATATCCCTTTGGTTATCCGGGGTCACCTGTCCCAGCTGTGTCCCCTCCCAACATCTTGTGAACTCCTGGCCACCTTGCTGGTGGGGTGGGGTGAGAGGCAGAAATGGCCTTGACCCTGTCCAAGCATTGACCAGCAACAGCTAAAGCATCCCTGTGTTACCAATGCTGTTTCCAGCATAAACCCAAAAGACAGCCCCATATCAGCAACTAGGAAGAAAATTAACTCTATTCCAGCCAAATCCATGAAAAATACAGTAGATTTCTGCTGGATAGAATCCATCAGCATTTCTAATTGCTCATGTAGAAGTTTTGTAATGTACACCATTTTTCTGATGGCAATGGTGAAAAAGTCAATGTCTATCAGATATAGCCCAAGTTACTAAAAAGATTACCGCCCTTTTCATACATGAAACTGTATCCACATTCAAAATATCAGACTAAACAAATTAAATATACACACATACATTTTCCAACAGAATATTTTACTGTTATTTACACATTTTCTTTGAGTAAAAAAACTGAGATATTTTAACACACAACAAAAATTTTCCCTCAATATGAAAGACTGTGGAGTTAGTAATAAGTTAGTTCCTAAAAAATGACAACGGCATGAGTAAACTGTAGTTGTCATGGCAAGAAAAACACCTCTAAAAAATTCTAAGATTTTTTTTTTTAAAAAAATAAGTAGCTTATGATTAATATAGATATAAAAAATCTGGGGTATTTTTTGTTTCATCTTGAAGCCACTAAAAAGAATACTAAATGTAACATAAAGCAGAAGGCACTTATATGATATACAGTATACATCCTAGCTATTTTTCCAATTAGTTTTAAGAAGCTTTTAGGGCATATGGATTATTGGTTGAGTTTTAATTCATCACTCCATTTACTTGTTGTGAGGATAAAAGAAATTAATTATATGCACATATACCAGTCTGCTTCCTAAAGAACGCAACTAACTTCACTCTAAACTGAAGCAACAGGATTTTGAGAATTGTGGCAGTTTTGTCACAGATTGCTTACAAACTATCAATGACATTGTGAAAAAGTGTGTAATGATAACCACTAGATTAAGGATTTTTTTTTTCCCAAGTTCAAAGGTCAATAAGCATGGCCTAACTGATGAAGGGCCTTAGGAAGCAATTTCTGTGCACTACTTATTCAATGTTCTTTCTTTGAATTTAATATCTAAACTGAATAAAATTAATTGGAGAAACAGTGAGGAACAGTAACTTAAATTTGTCATGTGGTAGTACAAACTTGTGCAAGGGGGAAGAAAAGTCTGTGAACTGACACTAAACAATATGTAAACCTGAAAAGGCTTTTGCTGACAATTATTAAGTAATGCACACACAGTTCAAAACTTTTAAGTCAAACACAGAATGAATTTAACTGAATGTATCATGACTTCCAGGAGACTTTGGGACTTTTTAACACTTATTCTTTTGTATGTTCTAGATTGCAAGGAAATATCTTAAATAAGTAGACAAAGCTAAGATAGACACAGAGATAGATTAGTATAATGTAGGATTTTTTTTATTATTATTATTTTTTATTTTTTTTTACAAGATCCATCTTATTTCATGCAGGAGTAACACCCTACAAGTATCCACCTACTGTGGAAACTACACAAAAGTCTCACTGAAATATCAGAAATAAGAGTTACAAAAAATTACCAGTTAAAATATAAACACAGTGGCAATGTGCATGTGAATATTTCTAGTTTATCCTACTGTTTTTACACTTGTTTTTCACATCACCATAATTGCAACACTGATGATTAGCAGTAGTAGATTAAGAATCTCAGACTTACAAAAAACAGTAGAAAGCCAGGATACAGAGGCATAGTCTGGAATTAGCTAATCATATCCAACAAAGGGGAACATATAACTTTAAGATATTTAAATTTAAAAACAGAAATGAGCTCCACAGTTATTAAATCTAAGACCATGCCTTCTCTTCAGGTAACCTACAGCAAAACTATCACTGTTTTTTTTTTTTTCCTTCCAGTAACTGCTGTCCTTTGAAGACCATTATTGTAGACCACAACAGGTTTCCCTTTTCTAGATCAAGAAAACCATGTTACCAACATACTATCAAAAAATGCTTTTTATATTATTTTTATTGCTCCTATTTGAGTTTTCTCCGATTTGTCTATACCATCATCAAAATTGGTGGCAACAAGCAAGCAAGCATGAGCCCTGGAGGAGAACTTCTGTATCATTTTAGAATTAACAGTTCTAATAACACATTCCACAAGAGTATTGTCCTAACACCTGCCTGCTGTATTTCTACTGATTGGCATATGAACGAACATTTGCAACCTGTTCATTTGTTTTTTTTTCCTTTCCAAGTATAACATCTTCCACATTTATTTACTTTCTTTGATACTGTGTTTTTTAAAAAAAAATAACTGAACTAGTAGTGCTTGAAACATAATGTACCTTAAACTAATTGTGTAACAGAACCACAATTGAAAGAAACCAGCCAAGCAAAGTAAAGAAACAGTAAAGAAAGGAACTTGTAGTTAACAAAAACAGCCAAGCAGGCTAAGGAGGTGGGTTGCATAATGAGGTGCATTCTCTTAAAGGAGTTCTTAGGGTGGCCACTTAGAACTTTGGGGGCACAAGTCAAAAATGACCACCAGAGACCCTCAGTGAAGACCGCAGAGATCTTATAAGGGTATGTATACATAGGTGATGAGAAATACGTGATGAGAAATGTCATGGATATGTAACAGTATTGTGAAAAACAAAAATTAATAATCATGTAATGGAAACACATAAGCTGTAGCTAAGATACTTCAGCAGGCACTTGTGAAACAATTCCCAGTGTATCCAGCTTGCCCAATGTAGAGTGCCTGCCTGCTAAAACTCATATATTGAGTCTTAGAGATTTCTTTTAGATCCAATTTTAGGCAAAATTTTAGTAACTTCAGATAATTTCTACAAGATGCATGTTTTGAGTGATACTATTATCCTTATATAGACCATTATTGACTTTCTGTATTATTGTTCAGGTTTTGCTAATTTTGTTGCATAGTACCAGATAGAACAAGCCACTATGGGAATTTATCTCTCCTTCTACTTTCACTGAAATATGTGATAATCTATATTTTGTCATCCATGCCACTAATTTGCAATAATTATCTAATGAATATTTCCTTCCTATGACAAGATCATGCAAATTTTGGCATAACTCTTGGTGATGTGTGTTGGGTTTGTGTGGCCAGGTGTTGATGGTAGGGGGTCTCCAGGGGTTGCTTCTGTGAGAAGTTGCCAGAAGCTTCTCCCATGCTGACCATGTTGGCCAACAGGGGTGAAGAGATCCACCTGCAGCCTGTGGGGGAGACTCATGTTGGAGCAAATGGTTGCCCAAAGGAGGCTGTGACCCATGGGAAGCCCATGCTGGAGCATCCTGGTAGGGACCTGTGGATCAGTGGAAAGATGAGCCCACACTGGAGCAGGTTTTCCTAGTAGGACTCGTGGCCCTGTGGAGGGACCCATGGTGGAGCAGGCTGTGCCTGAAGGACTGTACCCCATGGAAAAGTGACCCATATTAGAGCACTTCATGGAAAACTGTTGCCCATGGAATGGACTCATGCTAGAGAAGTAGTTGGAGGGCAGTCTCCTGTGGAAGAAACCCCATGCTGGAGCAGAGGAAGGAGTCTTCTTCCTGAACTGGAACAATCTGTGAGGAACTGACCGTAACCCCTACTCGCCATCTCCCTGCTGGCTGAGAGGAGGTAAATCTCAGGAAGGAGGGAGGGGTGGAAGGAAGGTGTTTATAAGATTTATTTTACTTCTCAGTATCCTTCTCTGATTGTATTAGCAATAAATTCAATTAATATACCCAAGCTGACTCTATTTTGCCCGTGACAGTATTTGACGAGGGATCTCTCCCTGTCCTTATCTCAATTCATGAACCTTTCATTATATTTTCTCTCCCCTGTCTACTTGTGAGAGGAGTGATACATTGGCTTTGGTGGGTGCCTGGCATCCAGCCACGGTCAACCTACTATGTGATCCTAAGGTAGATCACACCCTATCTTTTCACATACTCCCAGGCAAGCTACCCTGTTCAAGGAAGAAAATGAGTTTGATTTACACAACCAAAACAGAGACATTTTGCCCTCATAGAAGTGGAAGTGGGAAAGCCCACTTTGGTCCTAGCTTCCACCACTAAAAATCTCTCCAACCTTGGCCACCTCCACCTCCAAAACTTACATCATCAGTAACTGTCACTGTAGTCATCTACTCGTATCAGCTCTGTGGCACTGTACACTCACAGCTAATTCAGAATACACTTATTAAAAACTAACTGCTTTGAATAGCACAATTTGTGCTGTTCATAAATGCCTGGTAAAGTTTGGTTGCAATTTTCAAAACTAGATTGATTTATCAGTTTTCTAAATACTTTTATTACAAGGATCTGTGATTCTTTAACTACTAGATAAATATCTATGTATACCCAGACTCACACATGTAGGTGTAAGTACACTTATTTATGTTCAGTTGCAACATTTAACATTACTTTTTGGCAAGGTAATATTTTTTACTTTTGCTTTTTTTTGGAGGTTTTTTTTTCTTTTTAAATCAGTTTATTATCTTCCACATATTAAATATGACTGATAGATATTTTTGTAGAAATCCACAGTACATTCGGATTTGTGAAGCAAAAAGATTTGAGTGACAAATTCTAATCACTATCATCCAGTTTTCTATCTATTCATCAATATTTACAATGACCTTAATGTTTCTGTGCTTTCTATCTTAGGCATTGGTTTTACATCATCATTTGTTCCATATCTGTACCGCTCATGTTATCATATTAAAAACGTTCTTAAGTCCTGCTGATTTTACAGTAAATGAGAAAAAGTTTCAAAATCTTGACAGACTTGCCTGTCAGATGTAATATACTTACAAGAAAAGGAGAATGTTATGGAAAAATAATCTTCATAATAGTTTTTCAGCACTGGTTTATAAGAAGGTTTTGTTTGAGATGATCTTTGAAATACCTTACTTCTGATACAATCTTTTTCTTCAGAAATAAATTTATCCCTCTTACAGATAGCTAAAGATGTTAGAATTCTATTTTAAAAATTGTGACTTTGAAGTAAATAGGAGTCATACTTAAACCAACTTTATGTAACACTATTATCACAACTTTTACCTCCTTTCACCAGGAAAACCACATAATATCTGAGATCCAAAAATGCCATGACATTGCAGCATAAAATTTTGAGTAAAAGAGACAAAGCAACTCTGTCTTTTCCCAACATAACAACACAAACTTCCAGATTAAACTACAAAAAGAAATATCAAAATCAAACATTATTTCATTACTAATTAAGTTTATTATTCTCTTTTCTGCTAAACATATTTCAGTACTAATTGGAAAAAGTGACAACGGAAGACACAGAGCTATGCTTCTTTAGCAGAATTAAAAACATGTACTTTTTTAAACATTAAATATATGAACTGTTATTTTCAGGCAAAAAAATTATAGGCTAAGTGTACACATGAACCTTAGGAATATCAACTTTAAAGTTTTGCTGACTGAGAACAGGGAAATAAGTACAACAATGCTTATTGCACATCTTTTTTTCTGGTGCTTCTCTCTCTTCTTTTTTCTCTTACACACATACATAAATGCAAAGTTCATACATTGATAAAATTGAGGCATCATTAAATTGTAAAAGTTTTAAGTTGTAAATATGAACAATTAACTAAACATTTATTCTTCCTAAAAAGTACTATCTGAAGTTAGATATATTGTGTGTTTTATTAAAACTGAAAAATATATTTTTATTTCAGTTCAGACGTACTCACAGTACACTGTCATTCACTTTCATAGGAAAATAAACAAAAAACAAAAACGTTAAAGGAGTAAACTCTATATTACCAGGCATTCAGTTCTCAGGATTTGGCTGAACCTAGTCCAAAGTCATTTGCTTCCCCCACCTCCAGTGTTACAGTGTAATTGTAGGGTTCTCCAAAACAATTATTAAATTCTTTTTGGTCGTTTTATCTTTCAATACACAAGTATTCACAATCACCTGAGAGCTGATGGAGAGAGGTAGACACTTTCAGCAAAAAAATCTGTGACTTATGTCTACTAATTGTTTCTCTCACAGTCAGAAATACATGATATGGAACATCAAAGCTCACAAATAGGAATACAAAACCCTAGTTTGATAGCAATTATATTATCCACAGAGGATATGAGTGCAGTGAAAAAGAGAATGCATGAAAGAAATATACTAGAAGCAACTCATGACACTTCTTTATTATTTTTTTCTGTCTGAATTACAAAATCAGGATAACCCTATGAGATATTTAAATTTGTCTAAAATGTCTTTCAGGAAAAAAAATCTGCCAAATGTTTTTAAAGTAGTTCTAAATATATATATTTGAGCATTTATTAAGGTATCTGCTTGTTGGTGTTTGAATTCTTCAATATATATAATAGTGTAAAATATATGCAATATTTAACAAACATAAATATTAAATTCAAGATTAGGTTCAATATTAACAGCTGGGGCATTTTCTCCTTATCAGTGAATCTAAGTATCTCTATATTTGACAAACTGGAAAAAGATCAATGGAAAATTTTATTGTCTCTCTGACAATAAAATATCCGGAATAAAGTGATTACTTTCAGCTTTATATTGTATTCTTTATTCTTTTAAGAAAATGTACCTGTTCTCATGTATCATCATCCAACAAGTAAGGTATTTATCAGAATCAGCTCCTTTCTTTTTTAAGTGTCTTCATATATTATCATTATTTCTTTGCAGAAAAAGCAATCTTGATTGTGAGTCTAATTGAAAACAGCCCTTGAAGGTGCAATATTGACTGCCCCTGGGGTCCTACACAATTTGGAATACTGAGGCAAGTGAAGTTAATGGAGTATTACGTTACCCTTGCTCCAGTCTCAGTGATGTTACCACATTTCATAAAGCATGGTCTGCTGTGTGTTCCTTGGTGATTCAGAAATGCACAAATGATGATGTCCAAATAATTTACTTTTTTCTCAACAAAACTGACATCAATATTTAAGGTATTCACACTAGACTTCCTTCACAGCCAAAACAGAAATAAGAATTTTTTCTTAATGTAGTAAGCCTAAACTATTTTAGACTTCTGGATGTGGATAAGATGAATCATTCCCTAAAAAGTCACTATTGCTGTCATCTGATTACAGAGAAAGTATAAAATAATTATCTCAAATAAAAACATGTAAAATTTTGAAATATTGAGCTCTGACAAATTATCAGGTCAAATCTCTCATACAGTTTTATGATATAACATTTAAAAAAAAAAATAAATATTTTTTTCCCCTTTTGAGAACTACTGAAATATACACACAAAAAAAACCCCAAAACCAAAACAAACAAACAAACCAACCCCCCCCCCAAAAAAAAAAAACAAACAAACCTAACAAAAGCCCCAACTGACAAACAAATCTCTTTTCTCACAATCTTGTCTGTATTTAAACTCTTAGTAGTTTATATTTTACTTGATCATCTTTTTTGTAAACTTCATTCTTTAAACCATCAAATCCTTCAAAGAGACAAGTTGAATTCAGCTGCACATATTTTGTGTCTTTAAGTCTTTAAGAGGTCTTAGCTATTTTCTTAATTTTTACTTTTCTTTTACATTTTCTACTTTTTACATATTCATTTCTCTAGATCTGTTATCAATATGTCACAGCATATGTAGATAGCAAATTTCTCTGCTGTTTAGGGAGGTTTTTATGTTTTGTGTTCACCCATTTTCATTTCCACTGGGGTCTCTTCCAAGCTGATTAGTTGAGGTCCAAAAATGTAATGTACTACCCCCACTCTTCAGTGAATAAGTAAATCTACAAAAATATTTTCTTGCAATAAAATGTTAATGAAATATTTTATCACTGGAAAAAAAATAATAATCTTTTTTACCAATGCCTGGGGTTTTTTGGTGAATTTTATGCCCTACTCTTAGCTTTTTTTCTTTTTTTTTTTTTTTTTTCCTCATTGCCTACAGCAGGGCATAGAATTCATTGAGATATTAAAAAGTAGTTAATATACTGTGAAGACTGCAATGGTTCATAAGACTACATAAAGCATCTTTCACCTCTAAGTCATGGGCTAGAATGCAGCAGAGGCTGATAAGGGACGGAAAGGTCACCATCTGGCAGCTGCTCTAGATGTGCAGTACAAGTCACCAGCAGAAGTCAAATCCCAGTGGACAAGCATCTATAACACAAAAATCATCAAAACACCTGGTGTTCATTGGCAATCTCTGCCAACAGAATGAAGATTGACATGAAGATGTAATTGCCTTCTCATCATTAGGTGCAGTCCCCATGGGTTAGAGTTGAGATACATGAGTTAGTATCAGTGGATAACTGACTGCAGATGTATCTGCTTGTGGTGATAAGAAAATAATTTCAATTTCTATGGTTGTCACAAGCTAATATGCTTTCAAAAATCTATTTCTAAAGGAATAATTACAAATACAATATTTTTAATTTTTTTTTTTTTAATTACTCTGCATTGGCATAAATTCTATGATTACAGTACTCCTTTCTTCCTTTTGTACTCAGGTAGATGCAGGGATGTATTTGAATTGAAATCTTTATAATTCAATATTACATTGTGCCAAAACTAGTGTGTGAAATAGACTTCTAAAGAGGTGTTCTATATTTGTCCTTGCATAGTCAATTGGCCCTGAACTGTTCTTGTTTTTATTCCTGGTTGCTTTCTTTAAGTACTTCTCAATTTTGACTGTCTTCATTTCTGTTACTCATTTTCTCCATTGGTTCTGATTGGTTATTTTTAACACTGGATGACTTGCTTTCCTCCTGATCACTTAGGATGTTAGCTCATTAATAAACATACTGTAGTTACTAACAGGGAGGAAAAAAAAAAGGACAGCCTCTGAAGAATTGCTGTTGACAACAGTCCTTACAGACATCATCTGGCTTTCAGTAAAACTTCCTTAGATACTGTGTTTTGAATTTTGGAGGCAAATCAAGAAGTATTCCATATCATTTGAGATTTTCTGTGCACAGATAAAATTAAGACATTTTGAGATTAAATATCAATGTATTATGAACATGTGCAAGAAATAAGATTCTGTTCCTTTCACACTTTATCTAAAAGCTCTTCATCAATTTCATACAAGCATATATTTTATTGCGTAGTGTTTGACCTGACTTTGACCAATGCTTATAATAATCTCCCTTTTTGCTTCAATTTTCTTCTTAATATCTTATTAATTAAAGATAGCATAAAAAAGGTTTATTAGTGTATTATGATGAACAAGCTTAAAGAAAAATCTATGAATTTAGAGTTTGTTTACTACCTACATCAGCCATCTATCCTGCTTTTAGGATTTCTCCCTGCCCTCTCATCACAGATTTTCAAAGCTAAAACCCATTATTTTTTTAAGAGAATCATTTCCATTATTCTGTCAGAGCTCTTTGGTGTTGTTTGTTTTTTGGTTTTTTGGTTGGTTGGTTGGTTGGTTTGTTTGTTTTGTTTTGTTTTTTTGGGGGGAGATGGGTTTTTTTCTTTATTTTTTATTTTTATTTTTGTTTTATTTTTTTTAAGCATGAGTATCTTCTGATACCTTCTAATCAAGCTGAGGATATAGAATGAACAGTGGACCAATAGCTCTTCTGGTATTTCATGTCCCATTTATTCAACACTAAATGAAAATGTATTTCCCTAGATAGTTGGTTTATTTTTCATTTCCTCTCACTTAACATATATCACTACAAACTCCTCTTTGAACATAGAAAATGTTAATTAAACACAGATAACCTTTGACATACAACTTGACTAGAATAATGTACATTTGCATGTGAGCAGTTTTATTCCCAAAGAGTATGTTACATGTCTTTGCTCACAGAGCCTGGAAAATGTAATTTGCAGATGGTATGAATCATAAATCTATTCCTATTCATGAACCATTTTCTTATTGCTTAAAATTCTAATATATTCCATCTAATCTATATATCTTCTTATAACGTCTGGTCTTCCCAGACCACAGAGTTAAATGCTTGAGTATAACACAGCAGGAACAACCAGATACTTTGGAAATAGGTGTAGAAGTTATGAGCCCTGGATCTGAGCTTCAGTTCCACCACAGATTCCTTTCATGATTGGAAAATTACTTATAACACTGCTTTAAAGTATATTTTGACCCTAAAATCCATTGTTATCCCTCAAATGAATTAAAGTGCTCAAGTCCCTTGAGAATTCACCTCTTTGTTTTCTCCATCTGTTAAAAGTAACAAGAATGAAGCATGAGCAAGGTGTACTAAAGACTACTCAGGGTATGTGTCAGACTTTGGTATTAGTAAAGACTAGAAAAAAGTAACCACAATAAGGGAAATAATTTTGGGGAATTCACACATTCAGGTGGTCCTTTTGGAAAATTTCTGTGGTCTCCCAACACTAGTAATTAAAATTTTAGATGTAGTGACTCCTAGAAGTATGTAACAGGTTAGAAAAAATAAATACTAGGTTCTATTTCAGCACTTACATTCAGAGCAGGTGTCATGTAGGTACACAAAAATAACTTCATTCAGACAACAACCTCAGACAAACTTTAATTCACAACCAAAAATACTGACCAAAGCTAGCAGACAATGGAGGGAACACCAACTCCAGTGACATTTAACATGTTATAGATTCACTGTTCCTGTCGGGAATATTTTTCTACATGGACAAGGATGATGACCTAAAGCACACCCTCACACACTGACAGAATCACAGAATATTCCAAGTTGGGAGGGACCCACAAGGATCCTCGAGTCCAACTCTTGAGTGAATGGACCTTACTGGGTTCAAACCATGACCTTGGCATTATCAGCACTGCGCTCTGACCAACTGAGCCAATCTCAGGGAACTGAACGCTGTACCCTCGCACTCAGGGGTACCAGGACATCATGTTGCTTCACCCAGGGGCTAAAGGATCATTCAGGGACATCAAGCAGAAAAAACAGTCATTCAGCTGTGGGTGATGTGAGGGCATTCAGTCCTGGGAAGTGCTTGTGTGGGTGCCATCCAGGTTCCAAAGGCAGACTTCATCCACTGCTCCCAGGGAAACCACTTCAGTCATTGAGTGTAGTGGAGAAAAAAGTAGAGTTATCTTTCAAAAGAACCAGTTAATTACTACTCTAAAGTTATGCCAAATATCTGCAGTAGAATTCCCAAAGCCATGTAAAAAGCCTACTTATTTTATGCTATTTTTACTAGTCTGAAATTCAGACTAATTTTGTTATGATGTAGAAGAATTTCAAATGAACTTGAAGCAAATTCATAACATTTTAGCACGGAACTTGGTCATCTCCCAGCTTTCCATAGATTGTTCTATTCAATTTCATTCCAGCAAATAAAAATAATAAATATTGTTAAAATATTTAAATGTATTAAAATGTTAGAATGGAATATTTTCCTGAATTTTTCAGGGAATCAGTCCTGGAAACCTCTCAGAAGCAAGATGAACTTTTCTCCTATCAATCATTGTATTAATGGAATGTATAAGAAAAGTTATTCTAGCTGCAACAGAAATGAAAGCCTTCCACAACTTCAATAACAATTTTATTTAAAGTAAGCTCACCACAACACCAATTTTATAGGACTTCAAATTCTAAATTGGAATAAAATGAATAAAATTTATTAAAGTCTACACATCAAGAATGAAAATACGTTAATTCATAGATGATCTAAATTTAAGACAATTATATCATCATTCTCTACTTATGACAGTTTTTAAAGTTTATTTTTATGAAAAATGTTTTCACTGTTTTTCTATTTTCACTGCACCAAAAGCCTAAAAACATAATCAAAAAATTCCAATTGCAACTATTTTGTCTTAGAATACTTTATTTTTTTCCCCCCAAAGTTACTAGGTTTGCATTGTTTTTATTCATGTGGAAATGTTCATATACTAACCAAATACTGAAATTTTAAGAGTTAACATTTTTAACATAACTGTAAAAAATAATAAAAAAGAAAAATGGAAAAGAAGGAAATCTAAAAAAAAAAAAAAGAAAAACAAAAAAAAAGGATATGAAACTTCTAATTAGCATAAGCTAGTATCACTGGTAAAGAAGACAGAAAAATGCGGAATTTGTTAAGTCAATTATGACTTAAAAAATTCATTATCACTCCAGCAGTTAGGAAAAAGGTGGCAAGACAGGACTGCTTTGTCTAATTTAAATTTTCATCTTTTCATCCTTCTTTAATTTTACTTTAATGTAGTGAGGCCTGGCATGCTCAAAACGTTTACACTATTCTGGAAACAGTCAGTAGGAGATATAAAACTAATGATCCAAACTGAAAGAAGTATCTGTTAAATGGGAACATAAGTCGAGCCAAAATACATTATTGCTACACTGTATATATTATATGCTGAAGGGGTCAAGTTACTCCAAAGTACTCACATAGATAAAAAGTCTAGATTCTTCTTCTTCTTTTTTTTTTTTTTTCCCCGTCATCCGGCTAATTTACGTAAGCTTAATATGAAATAGGAACAGCTCTATTGCATTAGCCTAACGGCCCACTTAGCCCATTATTCTGTCTGAAAAGTATTGAAAAAACATACTAAGGAAGGTATTTAAAAGCATTTGACTTAATAGAATACTTTAAATTACTTCTAAACTTGTTTAGCTCATAATGGCAGCTATGGAAAATCTTTTTCTGCAGATACAAGACTTTTACAGAATGTTAATAACATATTGAAAGGAGGCTGGGAATGCAGAAGCTTTGAAAACTAGAAATTGTCGTAGATATACGGCCTCATCAAATATAAAAATCCTGATAGGGCCTATCCTGGGCTGGTGGTGTACATATCAAATCATATATCATAATCATAAATCATAATCAATGGGGATTAACACACAGGCAGAATGTTTAATGATGTGGAGACACGGATAGAGAAGAACTGGCTGAAATTCAACAAAGGCAAATGCAGGGTCCTGGAGAGGGGGAAGAATAACCCCATGCACCAGGACAGATGGGGGGCTAACCTGCTGGAAAGTTGCTCTGTGGAGAATGACCTGGATGTCGTGGTGGACAACAAGCCTTGCATGGGGGAGCAGTATGCTCTTGGGGCCCAAGAAGTCCAATGGTGTCTTGGGATGCATTAGAATAGGCACTTGCCAGCAGGTTGAGGGAGCTGATTCTGTCCCTCTGCTCAGCCCTACTGAGGTCACATCTGTAGTGCTGTGTTCAGATTTGGAGTCCTCAGTACAAGAGAGTCATGGAGCTCTTGTAGCAGGTCCAGCAGAGGTGAACAAAGATGATTAAGGGACTGGAGCATCTCTCTTATGAAGAAAGGCTGATGGAGCTGGGTCTGTTCAGCCTCAAGAACAACTGAGAGGTGGCTTCATCAATGTCAAATATCATCTCAACATCATCTCATTCTCATCTCAACAACTAAATCTGAAGTATCTGGAGAGAGGGTATCAAGAGGATGGAGCCAGGCTCTTCTCAGTGCCAAGCAATAGAAGGAGCAGCAATGGGCAGAAACTGACCAACAAGAAGTTCCACCAGAATACAAGAACTTTACTGTACAGGTAACTGTGCACATATCGCGCAGAGTGGTTGGGCAGTCTCCCTCACTGAAGACATCCAAGAATCATCTGGACACAATCCTGTGTGATGTGCCCTAGAAAGACTGGGCTTGAACAGGAAGGTTGGACCAGATGACCCACTATGGTCCCTCCTAACCTTACCTATTCTCTGATTCTGTGATTCTGTGATATATCAGCATATGCTTACAATCTTGTGTCAATAATACATGCATACGTTAAAATATTCAACAACCAAATCAATATCAAGTTTTTCCAGGGAAAAAAAAAAGGTTATAACAGCCATTATTTTTCTATACCCATTTCTATACCCAGATATTTGTTTTTGAATGAAATAATTAATGTCTTCTGTGTACTTATTTTTCTTCATTATGAAGAACATCCAGGACAATTCTTCACAAGCCAACAGTGACATTATATAAGTCTAGATAGGTTAACTTTTAACCTGTGTGGCAAGGTTGCTTCTTTTTGTATTGATACTGAATTTCCTTTCTTAATCATAAAATCATAGAACAGTCAGGCTTTGAAGGGAACTTTGTGACAACCCACTCAGTAGGAAAAGTGAGGCTCATTATAAATTATCATCAATTTGAACAAAGTGTCAGGAACCCACATGTCAGGGAACTCTTATGCTTTTACTATATAGTCACCTTAACTCTGGCAACCAGCCCACTGTTGAGACTTGAAAGTGTTGGTTAAAAAGCTCTTAAGTTTAACAACACCCTTCAACAAGCCCCTAGTCCTCACAACAAACTTCAGTATGGGATAAGGGGTAGAATACGACATCTGCACTTTGCCAAGACAGAGCAAGAGAGACAAATAAATGCAGAAAAGGGAGAAAGAGAAGAAAGAAAATCACCAGTCTTTAGATCCCATGTTGATCCTGGTACATGGATGGCCCTTATCTTGGGTCAACAAAGAGGGAGAGAGTGAAGCTTCTAGCAGAAAATAGGTAAAATTTCCAATGTAAAAGTGCGTAATTTATTCTTAGCCTCTACTTTGCATCTGTTCCCCACAAGACTAACATTCTGTAACATCTTTGTCTCCTTAAAAGACTTTATGTCTAAAAACCTGCTAAAAACATTGTCTTGTTTTTCTTTCAAGCACATTAATTTATCTGCATATACACCTATTCCTTAAATACACTTATAGATTTGAATCTGACTCAAATAGGATTAGATTTAAAAAGCAGACTCTTTTCTAAACCATATACTAGAAGACACCCATCTCTGTGTTTTATCAGAACACAGAAAAAGAAATAGACTGTAGTGACTCTATGGAGAAAATTCAGATTTGCTGATTTGATTTGAAAACCCAAGTTACCATAGCAATAATATATAGATAATGGTCTGCTTACTTAGATGAATTCAGGGAGCTTCACTAAGACCCATCTAAACAGATTGGAATGTAAGAATCTGTAAACTTTGTAGCAGAGAACTGTCTGGGTTTCAGAAGCAGACAATTAGGATCAAATTCTAATAAATAAGCAATATCCTAGATCAATAGTACCTATATACATTAGAGGTACATAATGCATCTGAATTGAAATTTAAATCTTTTGAAGCAAGCAATGCTGTTGTATAAATCATGAAGTTGGCATTCTGTAAAATCTCCCAGAGACTACAATACACTCTGTGCTAGACTAAGGACTTCAAAATTTGGCTTGTTGTGAGCATAAAACAGACAGCTCATAGTCACAGAAGCCAGAACAGTAATACCCCAGAAGCCAAGCATAATGCATTAGCAATGAGCAAATTCATAATGGCTTATTCTTTACAGAAGCAAATGTTAATAGACATTGACATTCTGGTACAAGTTTCAAAGGATGAAATCATGCAAAAGCTTAATTCTGTAAATTTGCTAAACTGCAGAATGGCAAATATATCTTAAATGGTTTCTTAATCACTGAGGAACTCAAGTTCCTCAAATAATGTGAGCCTAGTAATTTTTCTAGTGTCAGTCAAAAAAAATAAAAATAAAATCCGACTCTGTAATACCATCTATAATATCAGCTATGTTCACTGCAGCACAAGTAAATTGTAACATTGTTGACTATATGTAAGATGAGTCTAGTATAACAGATTAGTCTATTTCTTTCCTTTTTTTTTTTGTATCTTCAGGAAAAAAAAAAAAAGAATAAAAAAAGAGAAATGTTCTGCAATAATATTTCATAAAGTAGATCAGTTACCTCCTGTCTCAACATCTAGAGCTCTTTTTCATTACTATGGCAGTTTAGAGAAAACATTTAGATTTTCCTGACCAACTGGGGAATCACATACTTAAGATTTTTTGAAGGATGACATAAAGAAGAAGTGATTGACCAACAGAGGCCCCTGGAATCCAATTAGTGCAGAATGAGTACTCAGAAATGACACCCCAGATATAAATCAGATACATTAATTAGACCAGCATGGGGACTATACAAATAAATATAAGGTATTTATTATGTGTTATCACAAGGAAAAAATAGAGAGATCAGGCATTTTTTAGCAATTAATTACTTATCTTAAAGAGTAAAAGTTTGTGAAGTGGAAATCTCTGGAGAAGCAGACCACCAGAAGCTGTATGCGAAGCAGCCACTGGCTGACTGACCTTTTCTTTGCAACTGCCTATTTCCTTGAAGTATGTTTTTATAAGGTTTCAGTGTGAAGCAAAAGATTAAAAACATATGGTTTTGCTGGTTTTTTTTTCATAAAAGTGATGCAAAAAATGTAGAGTGTAAATTTTTCATCAGTGTACAAACATTATGAAACTATTGCCAAGGTATCAAAAACTATTGTCATTATTTTAATCACTGAACACCAAGGAAAACCAGGTGATGACACAGGAGTAAACAGAACAAACTTTTGGAAATGTGCAGTCTAAGAAACATTAAGGTACATGCTTTTGATCTATGGCCTATTTAAGAAGAAAGGCAATCAAAATGGTTTGCAGTAAAGACTGTCTACACAGAGACCTGTTATAGATTTGTTTCTAACATTCTCAAAGTATGTGTTAATAAATGCATTTGATAAAAAATGAAAATAAATGTTTTGTAAGGAAAATCAAGGTCTTCTTTCGGATAGTAATGAAATACAATTGAAAGTGCAATTTCGCCTCTAAAATCAGAAAGCAGTCAAACATTATAATAGGTACACCAATATTTGTTTTCACTTGAAGTAGCATCAATTGAATGTGTGGACAGTCTTACAGAGTTAAAAGCAGGGGTTTGTTTTGTCTGTACTTTTCTTCTGTTTTCTTCCACGTTGGTGTGAAAACATCACTCAAATAAAAAGCACCCAAATGAAAAAATAAATATAACTGCCAATCAGATATTTTGATAGCAGCACAATTTTTGAAAGTGATCTGCTCTTTTAAGCTGAAAGGAAATTTTTGATTTGACTGACCTGTTGATCAGATCTGAAATGGAAAAATATACCTTGTCAGGTCATTTAGTCTATTTGACTCTCAGATCAGCATCACTTCCTAAAAAAGTGTTTTTGAGATGAAAAATTATGGTAAGGTTGTGCTGCTAACAATTCATACCTTCTTTTTTTTTTTTCTCACTGTGGCCCCTAGTGACCTGATCTCTGCACAGAAAGATTCCTAGGCTGATATGACTGTAAAATATGCATCAGTAGTTCAGAAGTCAACTTCATACATACCTTATGCTGAATGTGTCAATACCTTTACAAGAAGGCGAAAAACGTCAGCACTATAGAGAGGCTCCCTGTTCTTTTATATGCTCTGTTCTTCAAAAGGCACAGACTTCAAATAACAAGTCAGGCTAACTTCTGAGAGGTATTTTCAGCAACACCACTCTTTTCACAAAGAACCATGTTTAGACATATTTTGACAATATTTCCAGCTGTACAGTTAAGTCATGTGGTTTATTTGTTTATCTTCCAAAGGTCGTGAGATATCTGTCACCAAGGACATTAGCACAACTGTCATTTACCAGGCCTCTCAGTATGAGTCCTCTACTGTTCTCAGCTTCTACAGATTGCAGTAGCATACTTGTTCAGAATGAAGCAGATGTGACTAGACCAAGTGTTCTTTAATCTCACTTGTATTAAAGTGGTGGTTTAGCTTTGAAAAGGTCTTGCTGGTTCCTAAAATCTTCTAACAATATAGGATGCAATATTCAAGACTTCTCTGAAATAGTTCTAACAGGGATTTACATTGGTAAACCAAGGGCTTAAAGACATTTTATAGGTAAGGTTAAATACAGAAAGAACTTTTGTTATAGGGAATTTAGAGGGTGCAGAAGCAAATCCCACAGCACATTAATTTACCTGACGTTAAAATAAATCACAAAGTATTTTTATATAATCAAAGAAAGGGCTGAAGTGGGAAGGGACCTCTGGAGGTCATCTGGTTCAAACACCCTCCTCAAGCAGGGCCACTTTCCAGTGGCCAGTTTCCAGGACAATATCTAGACAGCTTTTGAATATCTCCAAGGATGGAGACTCCACAACCTCTCTGGGCAACCTGTGTCAGTGCTCAGTCATCCTCACAGTGAAAAAGTATTTTCTGATGTTCATAAGGAACCTCCTGTGTTTCAGTTTGTGTTCTTAGTGTCTGTTCTTGTCACTGGGCACTGTTGAGAAGAGCCTAGTTCTGTCCTACGTGCACCCTGCCTTCTGGTACTTGTATAACAAGTCCCTTTGAGCCTTCTTTCTTCTAGCCTAAATAGTCCCAGCTCTTTCAGTGTGGGAGAAGCACCTGTGGGGGACTGCAGACCGAGGACATCGAATCCAGCATCAAAGGAAGATGATTTTAATGAATGGATGGAGCTGTCTGCCACCAAATAGACACTGTCAGAATCACTATCTACCTCTTGCCATG
>JAWWTY010000001.1:64813854-64851237 GCA_035222235.1 Margarornis squamiger | reverse complement strand
CCCTAAAACCTCATTGGCTTGCCGGTGGTGCAATGCAGCACCCCTATATAAGGCTAGCCACCCCTAGTTTCCCCATAGTGGTTGTAAACCCTCCTTCCCTTTTCCTTTCATGTCTTTTCAACTCCACCCAAGTCCCAGAATCCTCTGACCGAACCCCCATATGAGTCCCATGCACCCTAATGAAGTGTTCACTCCTGTTCTTACCCCACACTGGTGGACCATTTCCTTTTACCCTCGGCAGACCATGACATTTCAGTTTCCTCATAAAAGGCATGCTTCAGCACCTTCATAATCTTTGTGGTCCTTTTCTGGACTCTCTCCAGTACTCTTGTACTGGTACAGTACTCCAGGTATGGGCTCATCAGTTCTGAGTAGAGTGCAAGGATCACTTACTTCCCTTGGCTTGCTGGCAGTACTTTGCCTAATGCAGCCTAGGATACCTGCACCAAGGATAGAGTAATGCTGGACACAAGTATAAACTGGGACAGAAGAGCCTGGAGAGCAGCCCTACAGAAAGGGATGTGGGGATGCTGATATATAGGCCAGCAGTGTGCCTGGCCCCCACATGCTGGGGTGCATCAAACACACAGTAACCAGCTAGTCAGGAGAGGTTGCCTTGTTTGGAGAAAATAAGGCTAAGGGGCAACCTCATTGCTCTGTGCAGCTTCCTGAAGAGAGGAAGAGGAAAGGGAGGTCCTGATCTCTTCTGCCTTGTATCCAGTGACTGCACATGGGGGATTGCTTCAAGCCGTGCTAGGGGAGATTCGCACTGGACATTAGTAAGTATTTCTTTATAGGCAAGGTGGTTAAACACTGACTTCCTAGAGAGGTGGTCAATGCCCCAAGCCTGTCAGTGTTTAAGAGGCATTTGGAAAATGTCCTTAACGTCATACTTTAGTTTTTGGTCAGTCCTGAACTGATCAGGCAGTTGGACTAGATAAGAGTTTTAGGTCCCTTCCAACTGAAAGAAGGTGTTCTTTTCTTTTCTAGGTGTTGACCTTTTGGGTACATTGCTAAGTTAATGGCTTCCAACTAGACTTTGTTCCAGTGAACACCACTCCCTGGGCCTGGCTGTTTAGGTAGTTTTTGATCCACCTCACTGTCTGCTCATCCAGCCCACACTTCATCAAAATCTCTATGAAGTTCTTATGGAACACAATTTTGAAAGACTTACTGAAGTCAAAGTATACAGCATCCATTGTCCTCCCACAGTCTACCTAGCTAGATATTTCATTGTGAAGCTTCATCAAGTTGGCCAAGTTTGACTTTCCTTTGCTAAAGCCAACCTGATGATTTCTGATAATTTTCTTGTCTTTCATGTGCCTGGAAGCGGTTCCCAGGATTAGCTGTCTCTTTACTTTGACAGGGAAATTAGACTGCCTGGCCTGTAGTTTGCTGGGTTCTTTGGCCTTTATGAAAATAGGGGTGACATTTGTTTTCCTCCAGTCCTCAAGCACACCTCTTTTCTTCTCTATGGGCCAAATTTTGTAACTGGACAATTCATATCAATTGTCTTTAACAGTCATGGAACTTAACTTTGACTATTCCTGTTCAATGAAATAGCCTCTTCCTTTCTAAATTCTCTCCTTGGGGAATATTTCATGAGTGTAAATGAATCCTGAAAAGTCCTGTAAGAAACTACAATATATGGAACTTGCTGTATAAGGTCTTGATCAGAAATCAAGCATTGCACTTTATTTTTTCTGCTGAAAAACTAAGATAAAGATATTTGAAAAGCGTATATAGCATGACAGCTGCAGTGTAGATGTCTTATTTATGAAGAATTCTTGGTGTGCACAAGCTAAAGGGGACTGGATATTTTAATTAGAAGCCAGATTATAAAATGGTTTTCTTTCCTTAAAAAATATCTCCCCTCCCACTTTTTCTAGCCTCCTAGTCTTCATATCTTATTCTTATATGGAGATTTTCAATTTAAAATACTCAGCAATACGCATATTCATACAACAACAGCATATGATATTTTTTTGTTGTGGAAGACCATGTTACCCTCACAAGATCAAACATATTTTGATAGACATAGAAAAAAAGAAACTATTAGTCTTGCTTTGTTTGTTTGGGTTTTTTTTCTTGAAAATTCTTGCATATAGTCCAGCAGTGCTTAAATACAGATAACTAGCAAAACAAGTTACATTGCTTAATTTAAATAATATTACTCATCATTTATTATCACAGACCATAAATTTATGACAATTTAGGGAACATATTTTTTGTTTGAGAATAGTATATTTTTTATAGTGGGTCTGGTCACCTCATTGTGTTATGAACTTTATGTAGAAAATGTTTTCTGTGACAAATTTTTGCTTTTACGGTCGTGAAAAAAGTTTTTGCCTTTTTTTTTTTTTTGGGATGTAACAAATGTTATTTATAAAGGCATTTAGAAACTAGAACCCAGGATTAACCCAGGTGCCTTCTTTCATGAATGCAGGTAACAGAATTCCTGCCTGTTTTCTTAGAGATTTTTAGGTGAGTTAAACAACCAAACAGGCTTCACCAACCAAGCCAACTTAATTTAGATCTCATTCTTTGCCCTCTTTCTCCTGGCCTTTATTTCCTACTCAAAGTGGTGTGGTTCTCTACTGATTCAGTTACTGTGCCATGTGTTGTCTGTTGGCTGCAAAGAAAAACAGAGCACCAAAAACACTAATATAAGTACTGTCAGGGGGGAGAGATAAGAGAGGAGGTTATTTTCAGAACAGATTGTATTGGTTATTACCTCTAATAATTAACTATATTAATTTTAATAATAATTATCAAAGCAAGCTAAAATCTAGCCACCCAATATCCCTATGAAGTTATAGACTGGTTTAGACCTGATTATTATGGGGTCTCCAAAGCTACATTAGTATTACCAGGATTTTGTGGTTTGCATGCACCTCCAATAGTGATGTTTTACTACAAAGTAAAAGCTCTTCACATAGCTCCTGAAAATCAAATACAGTCAAATTGCTCAGAAATTGTGACTGACTTGAGAATTCTGTCAATAAAAGTTAACTGCAAACATAATTGCTGGGTCTCTTAAGTTCATGACCACATCTCAACAGTCTAAATGATAAAAAAATGATAAAAGCATAATACCACTGGATCTATTGAAAATGTCTCTACTAGAATAATTTGCACATAATACACTAATATATATTTCTATTAATGTTGTGTATGGGAACCTAAAAAGAATATTAATTTACCATATTGCAGTGATAAATAATAGTTCCTTTGACTTGTTTTCATTGCTACAGAATATCCAGTCAACTGAGAAACAAAGGCATTCATATTTTTTCTTGATGTGCATCCAAATTACAAACAAATATTAGATAATGAGAGTCACATGGTACAGACCCTCCAAATTATAGCTGCTTGAACAGCAGCTACTATTTCTGTCAATGCCTCTTGTACACTAAACCTATGAAGATCTTTCCCATCTAACACGTGAATTGCATAATTGATGATAAGCTTTTGAGCAACCTTAAATTTTGCTATTTAAATATGCAATTTAAAATGTTTGCCTGTATCATTGGATCATTGGTTATTGGAAGCAATGTTCAGTGAATAGGATATTAATTACTTCAGTTTACACATAGTAACATACTTCAGAAGAGGATATTGTACTGTTTTCAAACATCATACTCTGTGAGAATAAACATCTTCAAGGGCTTGCTATAGAGTTCTCTTCTTTTTTTGAAATATTTGTTGTATTATTACCAGTTGAGCTGATTTTCTCCAACAGATACAAAATGATTTTTATTAAAGCCTTGCATTTCAGTATAGTTAATGGGTACTAATTATTCTACCACCTACACTGATTATGACATTGCCAATAGAATACAACATTTTATTGAATAAAACAGCTTCTTTCCTTCACTGCCTTATGACTCCTCTCCCCCCTCTTACTTTAGGTCTGTTTCACTTGTGACTATGTCACTTGTATGTCCCAAAGAAAGAATACAAAAGTGACAGGCGTTCACACTCCCTCAACTTTAGCAGCGTTAGGAAGATACTGGTGACAAAAAATGACCACTCCTAGGTAAATTTCTTAGTAATAATCTGCTGTGACCATACATATGAACATCTGTAGTAAGTTAGTTTTGTGTTCTCTCCTTGTCTACCAAAGCTTTAGAGAAATGTGAAAAGCATAGGACTTGCATATCATCATGATGCACGTCATGATGATGATGGGACTGTTTCCTCCTATTGAAGTTATACAGAATGAGCTCTGGAGGTCTGAAAGAATAAAATTATAAAAACTTTTCTCATTGTGGTGTGACCTTTGAAATATGAACAATATTCTTAATAAAAATATTTCTCAGAGAAATATTTTAACTTGAACATAATCATAACAATAATCTCTCTTCTGTTTTCTTCTTTAAACTTTAGGGAAAAACTTATTGAAGATGCAATGTTTTCAAGTGTTCTAATTTTGCCAGGGTCCCTTTCGGAGATAAAAGAAATTAAACAATGCAAAATGACATGTTGCTTGACTATATTTTTAACACCTCATCAGTTTTCTTTAGTGACTTAATTTTTTCTCTACCTGTTCTTTAAGCTATAGCTCTCATTGTCTTGCTTTCAGTACTTTGAGATCTTCCTTAATTGTACTGAGATTCAGTGAAAGACAAGGAGTAGGAAAGGTGAATTAAACAACAGTCTCTGATAATCATGAAGACATGATCTACGTTGCCTCCCTTGACATATCTGCTTGTATATTCATACAAAATGGGCCAGAAATATAGAGTTGGTGAGAAAAAATGCAGTTAGCAGTACTTTTTTTTCTCCATGCTTGTAATCCCATGGCTTTTCACAGATGAAAGTGATGAATTACTATCAACAGAAGACAGCTTTTTGATGTGTCCTCTTGTACATGAAAAACTGGGCTGAGACCACCTGAAGTCATTTCTCTAGAGATTTTGAACAAGTATAAAAAATGGTTTTGTTTTGGACTTGGTAGGCCTCAGAAATGAAAATGCCAGTTTGTCGAGGACAACACATCAATCTAATTTGGTACCTGCATTCCCAACCCTATTCTTTACCTACTGAAATTGCTGCACAGGATGTGATACAACAGCAACCATAGTTTGCTATTAAGCTGTAGTTCTTTTTAGGAAGTGAGTTAGTCTTTTTAAACAAGGTTTGATTCTAAAGGCTGTAGGTGCAAACAACAAGTGAAATGCTCAGTTATTAATTTTAAAGTCACACAGGGAATCTGTTCAATTAAAAGTGACATAATGGAATAAGAAATTATAGTTAAATCACTCTACACCATCAAATAGCATTGCGTTCTCTTAATCATTTCCTAAACAACAATTTGATTTTTTTTAAAATGGGGTTATTCTGCTTTGTTATTTTTCTCTATAAGACGAGAGCAAAAGCAAATGTGAAAAAAATAAATTAGCTAACGTAACTTACAGGCAAGAAATTTGGGCATCTGTAGTTACATGCAAATATTCTTTCATCTTACTTTCTTCTAGAATGACAAGAATGATTTCTGATACCTTTTGATTAGAACAGACATATTGAAAATAGGATTTTCCATAGTACACAGGGTCAGTACAGAAAATTAATTTCAAGAGTATAGAAAGGTTACTGACTTTCTGAATTCTGTCTAAAGATTCTTTTAATATCAGCAACATTTCTATTTATATTTTGTAATTCTTTGTGAATTAGTAAAAGCCTAGACTTCCTTTACTTAAATGTGTTTTTAAAATTTTCTTTTCCTAAGTACATGATAGCATTCGTCATTAGCTAACTTAATGGAGTGACATTATACTTATAGAACTCATGATTGATTCTAACAAAATTCTGCATCTCTGTTTATTTCCTTCTTCTAAGCTTTCTTATTCTCTGTCTTCAGTACAGTGAACATACTCTCAGTCTTTAGGATTAAGAAAAATTGGAGTTATTTAATGTATGATTGTTTCTTTGCATGTGTGGATGTGCAGAGTGAGACATATAGTCTAATTAAGAATGTTGATCCAAATTTTGACTTGAAGTACTAGTCATTAATTCAGCTCCACTAAAATGAAGTTACACTAACTCATATTTTTTTTTATACTAACTTTGCACTGTACCTTAATGTTGCAAAATGTTGCATACAAAGGCTGCATTTTATCATTATTTCCTCGTGTCATAACTAACTGTTAAGTTATCCACAAATCTTGCAATTACCTTCTGAAAAGCACAAGTAGAAGGAAAAGCACCCACACTTGATACAGCATAGGCTAAAGTTAGACCAGATCACTTTTATCTTACCAATTCACTGAAGAAACACTGATCTTTGCTGAGGTGAATAAGACAACTTGTTATCCAACAGGATAAATATTGACTTCAAATATTGGCCTCCTAGGGGAAAACATTTCTTCATATTCACTGAAATACAAAGAACACATTCAACTAAGCTTGGCTGTATCTATCATAAAGATTAATACCAGGCCTTTGTGGGAGATCCCATACAATCAGTTATTCTAGAAAGAATACTACACATGGACATTGTAGCATGAATCCAACTTCTGAGGAAGGATATCTGGCAATCAGCTGAAGGCACTTCTGAGTATAAGTAAAATGGAAACTATAGATAAACTATATGAGTTGTAAAAGGTGAACAAAATTTCTAAATCAAATAATTTATAGATGACTGGTATAAACATACTGGTAAATGCAGACTATTTCAAACTAGGAAGATGCCAAAAACAGGATTAATGTCATAGTATTGCTTCCAGTGAAGGAAGAGAAAAATTATCATTTTGTATTGAAAGTTAAAATTTTAATAATTTTACACCCAAAAAATTTTAATCAAAGAAATTAAACTACACAACATTTGTACATTTCCTATAATTGCCAGAATGAATGAGTTGTAGTTTTAGCTTACCTAAATGAATATATACATGACAAACTATATTACAGATATTCAGACATACAGCTAAGCAAAGAAAACTATGGTAAAAGCGATGTATTTTTGTTAGCTGGATTATTTGTCAAGCAACTATGAAGAACTCAACCACTTAAATTCCCCTAAGGAATCTAAGCATCTAAATTGAGAGAGAAGTGTAAACTGGAAGTCTATATCCACTGAAACAATTAAAATCCTTTCTCATCTGCGAGCTAGTGGAGGTACCTCTTCACAAGAACTTGTTATTTCACTCCAGACTCTTCAAGATCCATAAATGTGTGTTTCTGCTGTATTTTTTAATAAAAAATCAAATTTCATAAAGATGAAAAACAATCTAATATTATCATTAAAAATTATCTGCAGGTGAATACTAGAGATCTAGCCCTTGAGCTGCTTTGATTCATATAGCAGGTTACATTTTTTCCCTGAAAAATCTCCTATAAGCCTATTGTTCTATGCTCTGGTTTGGTGGTTTGTTTTTTTTTTTTTTGTTTTGTTTGTTTGTTTTTTTTCAGGCTATGGTAATCCGTGTAACCAGCTGTTCTTGGGAACTAAAATATATGTATGTTTCAGCTTGTTAAACAGATATTGTCCTCATGCAACCAAGCACAACCAAGTTCTACTCAAAGGATGATGGTAACAGCTAGGATCAGAGTTCTCTTATAGAGGAGGCAAAAAGTCAGTGTGTTCACAATAGTTACTCTGTTTCCTGAGACAATTTAAGTCTGTCTTTCACTGCCGTAGAGACAGTTTTAGCTATCAAGCTAACATGTTGATATATATTTTTTCCTGGTTAAAGTTTTATTTTATGAGGGAATGAGTTGCTCTCATATGCTGCTGAGATGCCACAACATCAGTCAGAGTTCAAAATATTCAGCAGCTGACAACAGATACTCAGAAAGTCTCCAACTGGGACAGAATTTCATCTCCTGTTTATAGAAATGCCTGTGTGAGTAAAAGCAAATTACTCATCACACAAAACAAGCAGTTTTCTTGCTGTGAAAAATAGATACAAATAGGAACCGCATATGAAATCACTCCTGTGTATGCACCCATGAGTCTTTATTCTCCAAGTAAAACTGCTTGAACGAAATAGGAGCTAGATTGGGTGAAACAGTATATTTCTTTAGATGAGATTTAAAATATCCATTGAGAACACAGATAATCCAGTTATCTGCTTTACAAGTACATTATTCATTTGATCAAACTATATGCTTAAGGATATACATAATAAATTTATAGACAGACACACATCTTCATAGCTCACTGAGTTCACATCTTTCCTTTCATATCCAATTTATCATCTGAACCTACACATGTGCAGAATTATTGTCTTTCTTATTTTGAAATGTACTAAAGAGTAAAGAGTTTTATACAGCTTTGATAGTTGTGGATTTGTGTCTCCCGTCACATTCCATAGAGTAACTTACAGTACAGATGAAGCTTGGTAAATAATTTTAATAATTACTGTATCCACAACAGATTTCATCTAGGACTCATTCAGCCTGCAGCATGGAAACATTTTTTCATTGCATAGTTAACATCCTGCACTGTCATTCGCAGCATCTGATGTCCCATTAAAAGCTTCTTACAGCCTTTACATTTTCCATAGAAATAAAGTTATAGTATGTCTTGCCCTTTTATTTTGAAGATAACCTTCTTAAAACAGGCTCAAAATTCAACAGCCCTTATTCAGATAAGAAGTCCTGCTGAAATTCAATGACACTAAGTAGTAACTAAGTCATAATAGGCTTATTAACATCCCACTTAATCAATAAATATTGTTAAACTTTTTTAAAAAATATTTAAAGGAAAAAAATCATAAATTTGAGTTAAAAAAACAGAACAAAGTGAACTTACAAGTCAACAGAAAGATATAATTGCTGCTCTATCTGCAGTCTGAAATACATCAAATGCAGCCTTCTGTTGGTTCAAAGGAGAGAGGCAGTATTGGAGATGTGGGGAGAGTTGGGAAAATGAGGCTTAAACAGGGATTTAAGGCAGGGCAAAGTTTGAAAATTGAGACCTGAAAGTAACAATTGTAAATATATGGCAAATACTGGGGGGAAAAAATGGACTGACAATCTTGTGTAAAATTAGAAATTTTCAATTACTGATATGATACTGTGTCTTGACTGAACCAGATACCTCATTTTTCATACCATATACTACAAACTTGAAGTACTGTAGCACAACATTTCTATATTTTAAGTGGATCCCAGTACCCTCAATGCCAGCAATTCTGCCTTGGGAAAGCTGGGGATAAGAGCTGTAGTCCTTTCCTCAGTACCAGCTGAAGCAGCAAGCAGACACCTGCAAAGCAATAGTGACCAACAGCTGCAAGATCTACCCATCCGTGAGAGAACTACTTGGAAATGCATAGCTGCTTTCTTCCCCAATGGCCATATATAAAACCCAAATACGCTATATGCTTGAAGTGCAGCTAGTCAGAGGATCTGAATTATGCATTGGGACAAACCAAGGAGTTTCAGAAAACGAGAAGGTGAAATTTTTAGTATCAAATTCAGCAGTTCGAAAATTTGGCTGTAACTATCACTTACTAAATATAATAAATGCTGTAGAATCAGACAATAGGTCTGATCTAATTGCCTGGGAAATCAATGAGTGTCTTTGTTTTGACTTTAGCTGGACAGGCACTAGTCCATCCTCTCATTCTCTCTCTTTGATTCGTATTCCTCCTTTCCCCTCCCTCACTGTTCACCTTCTACAGGTTCTCTTCTGTCCTGCAACTTCTGCTGGCAAGAAGTATTGCATTTATATAAGACTTTAAGTTCTTGTAATTTAACTACACTGATCATGATAACATGCTGAATTGAAATGACTTTATTTTGATTAGCTATTTAGTTATGGTGGGGAAAAACCACTGAAAAAGCATTTCAAAGTATAACTAAAATAATAAAAAATATAAAGAAAAATGTCATGTAGTAAAATACAACCCCCGTCTTAAAAAGTTTAGGTCTGTTTCTGTGATTCAAATGAGAACACTGTAAGTAATTACTTGAAAAAAATCTAAGGCTGAGAGTATTTCAACATACTGAATGCTTGAATCAATATCACATAAACCAATTTGGAAGACATCAACCACTGGATAACAAAGGAATTTTCAGGATAACTGAAACTGTATGCCTTATAAATAACAAAGATCAAACCCTGCAGAGGACGAAGATGTGCATTCAGAGTGAAAATAACCCATTCATTCTAAAGAAAAAAGTCAGAATGATAAAAATTGTCATGTTCTACTGAAATACACAGTAAAAAAATACTTGGATTGTTTTAGAACACAATTCACATTATATTTTAACTTAATTGTCTAGGTCACTGCTTAAAACTTAAAAAAAAAAAAAAATAGATAAAAATTAGTTAAGTCCTTTAAGAGAAAAAAACTTTATTTAAAAAACAACCCCAAAACAACTCAACACCCATCATGACTAAAGGTACTACTGTTAAAACATTTGGAATGCAGAATCAAATGGTAGCTCTAATATAAAATAACTTCTTTATATAAAAGCAAATACTATGAAGGCACCAATAATTGTACAATCAAAAGCTGTTTTTTCTGATGACTATATATATTCTTGTTCTAAGAATTCACTTGCTTTTTTCACCCTTAAGAAAGCTTAAAGTACTATAATTTAAGTCTAAATAAATACAATTTATCTGCCAGGGAAGTTTTATTGCAATGATTTTTTATTTTAAATATAAACAAAAATAATTTTTTAGTTCTTTTTTTTAAAAAAAAAACAACTCATTAAATATTCTACTTTTTATTAGTATGAAATGTTAGATTAGTATGGAAAACTGCTTTCATTCTACCTAAACAGTTACTAGCATAATATTGGAAGAATATCTTAGTTTGGATTTACTCCATTTTAAGTGCAAGCAAAATTTGTCTCAGTCATATTAATATTAAGCTCAATCTGTCCATTAAGATCCAGGTTCTTACTAAAATCTTTACATAATATATGTCCTACAAGTTAATATAAGTGCATTAGAAGCTATGATAAATTATTTTTCATTATTAAAAAAGTGTTTTAAACACTGGCTCATGGACTTACTTCAACAGCTGGCTGCTTCTCAATTTACTGGAAACGTGAATTGAGGATGAAATCAGGTTATGGACAGTTTCCTTCACATTAATATCCTTATTCTGACAGAAGAAATAATCACAACCAAACTCTAGCCCACATAGTAAATAATAATTTTGATTTATCTTTTATAGTCAAAAATACTTCAGGAGGTCTTGCTTGTTTCAATTTCCTGCTTATTCTTTAAACATTTGGAATGTCTGAAAGGGAAAACAGCAAGAACAACAATAAAATCAAATAAGAAAACATGTCCAACACTGTCGTAACTAAGAAATCTATAAGAAGTGCAGTAGGCCTATGAATAAGCTAGGAACAAAAGGAGGCACTAAGGAGATTTAGAGACTGCAAGTGGTAAAAAATCAGTTTCAACAAGTTTCTGTGACAGAAGAAATTGAAGAGATATCTACCAGTTATCAGTATAATTAAAAACATTGAGAAAGTATGGGGAAATACGTAGCATGGTGGAAAAGCAGCAATGAATAGCTGTTTCAAAAGACACAAGTGGTAAGTTTGGTGACTGACACAAATCTTGTCACTTCCATTTTCTTTGTTCTGTTCTAAACCATTTAACATCTCTTTAGTGTTCATTTCATTCAGTAATGCTAACTTTTCATAGTTTATGAGCCATGGCCATAATCCATATTTTTCCTGCTAAGAAAATAAACACACTGTGTGCCAACAAATTATATAACCTCACTTACACGCACACAAACACACAGTTGGGGCTTAGTTATCATTGCTCGCTTAGGGTTTGCATGGCATTTTGTAAGCATGTATTTACCAAGATTAATATTGATTTGAATTATCCCATCTACTTTGTAAATCATACAATGCTTTAAGTGGTAGGAGATTTTAAGTGCCAGTGCTGACAGTTTTGCTTTAATATGGATTTGGTCTAAAATCCAATTAGAGCATCTCCACAATAATTATGTTTTTGTTTTCCATTCTTTGTTAACATTTCAGTTTTAATCTATATCTGTAATTTTAATTTAAACTACAAGTAAGATACATAATCAGCAGAACTGGGAACATGTTCAAGGCCAGAGTGAATGTACCTACATTTATATTGTTAAATAGAGAGAGGAAGAAATATCAAAGATTGTGCCTCTATATTACTTAGTTTACATAAATGATAGATCTCTCATTTATGCATACTCCACCTGGATTTCTCAAGCAGTATCCTCAGGTAGAACTCAAGGCACTCATCATTCTGTGAGCTGCTCTCAAAAGGCACTATGGATGTGACTGGACAGTATTCTTCTGTCCTCTGTCCCCAACAGTATTCCAGAAGCATCCTAAAGGTTTTACATTCTCACATTTCCCCCATGAAGCACACCACAGGTAACAACTACCCTAAAAATCACACTGAAAAGCAGCATTCACATTACTTTGGAAGCTATGACATGAGAAAAAAAAAAAAAAAATCATAATTACCTCTTTGGACCACAGACACAGCCTCTAGGTCCAGAGGAGATCTGGAGGCACATGTTCAATAGCAAGTCTGAGAAAAGTTATTAGAGATAGAGACTTCTCAGTAGTGTGATAGTAAGCCAGTTTGTATCCCTAGGCTTTGGGGCCAAGGATCAGCCCTTGTATTGCTATTGTTTGGCTTCAGAATCACATGAAACAACTACCCTGAATTCTGTTTGTAAGGTGCCCAAATGAGGCAGTCAGTTAATTTCTATTGTTTATGAAGGGACTAGTATATTGTCTCAATTTTCATTTGTGTCCATCTTCCTTCTGCATTACAACACTGGAGTCTCACACTAGTACTGTATATACCACAGTAGCCAACAGAAGTATAGCATCCAAATCAAGAGATGTTAAACCTCCTTGAAAATATAGATATATTTCATTATTTAAATGTGTACTAACTTTATGGGTACCTCTAGACTACTTTCCATATTTCTAGCACACAGCCATTGACACTGTAAGCCACTTATAACAACACAGGCTTTAGGTAAGGTCCACATTTGAAGCAAAAATAAACAAATAAAGCCCATGGAAGACTAAGTTTCTTTCCTCCAGAAACCATGAAGCAAATCCAGTTGTTAAAGCAACAGTTAACAAATGTCTCTCATTGGAAACATGCAGTGCATCACCTGGGACTGAGAGAGAATTGCTGCACTTGAGAGCAGAGATGCAGTGTTCAGCAAAGCACTGTGTAAAGAGAAGTTACACATGCACTGAAATTTTCAGAACTGAATCAAAAAACAGTCAAAAATTATTTAGATTTACAACTTTGTGTCACTAGGAAAAATACAACAGTGAATCTACCACAGTTAGTCCTCTTTATTTGTATGGTCTTCATATAAATCATGACAAGCCTCCTGATGCCTTGACCATTGTCCTTATTATTTCATCTGGCCACATTTTATCATAAAGTATTTATTATTATTGGTAATATGCATGATTATTTTAACCTGGGAAGGGAAAGTAGACTTTATCGTCTTGGAATACTTGGATTGTCATATTAATTAAAATTGGAAGTGCAGAGCTGCATCCATAAAATATTGTTACTTGCAAACTTTTTCTCAGACATGATGATAAACCTGATTGATTACAGTTTATAATACCAATAATCTCTGCAATATCATTAATTAGCACAGTTAATAACTAATTTTCTGGAGCTTTAACTGCCCTTGGCTTTCCCTCAAGCTGTTCTTAACTGGTCATTAACTGCTGGTTACAATTGATTTCTCAGGGCTCTATTTAAAAGAAATTTTATTTCAATTCAGCACCCACAGAGCCTAATCTTGATTTGGTAAATAAAAACTATTCTCTACCTTAGCAACAGGCCTCTTGTTCCTCATTACCTATGGCATATAGTTTCTATCTTTCAAATTTTCAAGAGGTAGGGAAGCCCGAAAAGGAAGAGAACTCTACTGATATCTGGTGGAAAGAAAAGCAACAAATTAAATGCTCCAGCAGCCAACTTTCAACTGGTTGCATATATTATTTCTTTGTGTTTGAAAACTACTTCTACTAATATCATAATGTAAAGAGACATTTTTGATGATAACAGTGTATAGGAATGATGGCCAATTAAGTGTGTGCAGAGTGGACAGTTAACCTAAGACTCAAGTTAACTAAGTTAACCAAAAGTTGTGGACCTTATTAGGAAGGAAAAAAAAAAAAAGAAAATATGGTCTAAAAGTTGGCAAGTTTAAGAGACATCTTTAACCTGAGAAAAAAAATAGTCTGTTTAAGAATCAATTGTATTTTACAAGACTTTTTACAGTGCTTTTTGATTTCTTAGTAAGAATTTATAAACACTAGGAATAGATAGTAAACTTGCTAGCAGAACAAGAAGTGGAGATAAATGATGAACAGGTAACATAACAAGGAGCAATGAGGGATTGTCACTATGAGCAATGCGAGTCACATCACCATAAGGTCAGCAGTAGGGCTTTACTACCCAGCAACACTGGTACCTCAACTACGAGGTATATGTTGCTGCAGAAGAGAAAAAACAACTGATTTAGGACCTGCTTGTTATAAAAGAGGCCCATAATATAGGTAGCAGTTAGGAGCTCTGTGTTATCCTGCTTATGTGCTTTCTTATATTTTCCCTTTATCCCTCAAATAACACTCTTTGTTAAGCAATTTATTTTTGTGAATAAGGAAAAATAAGATCTGGCTATGCACCAGAAAGCATGTTTTCCAGTGTTTATGTATATGGATTTAAGCCTGTAAAACAAAAAATGAGATTAGTCCATTTGATTCCAAATAAAGGCTGACTGAAGGGTTATAGGGAATTCAAATGTGTGATGATCATACTACTGGACCAAAGTTATACCACGCCATTGTTTTCTTCACAGCTCTCTATTAGACAGTCTTTGTCTCCAGCATCTCTATAAATTTTTCCCTCCAATTTATTTGCTCTCTGAAAGTATTGAAATGTCACATTCCTCCTCCACTCAAACTAAAATGACTACCATTCCATCTATGCCCTAATTTTTCAAAGAAGTACTTTGATGACTAATTCCATGTACCACTGGCTGTATATCGGTTTCCCTGTGAACAGCCACAAACTCACCCCATTGTCCTTCTTTAAGCCTTTCATTGAACCTTAATTTATGGTTTAAATGAAATGGTATGGAAATTGTGTAGTGAGAGGCCCTGCCTACAACTTTGATTGGATCTTTATGCATCACTCACATATTTTTAAGTGGAAACTGACTGTTTTGGATTTGTTTAGCTTGTGACAGAATGGGACCCTGAGCCATGAATGGAGTTTCTTGATAAGCATCCAACTCAATCACAAAAATAATGAGACAATCTTCCGTCTATAAGAGAAGCATGGAAGGGAAGACCAGCATTCTAAAAGGAGATATATAACTTCATGCAAATGGTTCCATCATCCATTGGTGTTGTGGAGGTTTTGATTTTGGTTTTTCTTCTTAAATTCAACGAAAGAAAACATTTACAGCTAACCAACTCAAAAAAAAAAAAATCTTAAGAAACCGCAAACATTAGAATTCACATTTTTCATGTTTGCAATAAACATGACACTATGAAAATGAAATTGACATGAAATAGATTAGTAACTTAGTAGCTAAACTGAGAATTATTGTTTTTCATAGATGAGTTGCCAAATTTTCATTTATACTTCTTTCTATTTTATACCAAAAAAAAACCTCATCAAGACAAATTGCTACTGTTACATAAGTGCTCTACAGAACATCTATATATACAAGTTTTTATGTACATGAATAGGAAAGAGATTTAAAAACCAATGCTTTCCTTTTGGAATTATAAATCTGCATTTGTTGACCGGGTGATTGACATACACATATAGACACAGAGGGACTGACTGAACTGACTGACACTTACCACCATGCATGGAAGACTTTTGTCTCTAGGAAAGCACACTGATATTAGCTCTTGTTTATTTGAGCTCCAATTCAAGGCTTCCAATATTCAGCAAACTCTGTCAAAGTCTTGTCACTCACTCTTCAGTGTGAAATATCTCTCCTGTTCTTGTTCTCCCAGCCAATACTTTGGTCTATTTGTTATCTGTTGTCTTGACAGCTCTAGTCTCTTCCCATACAGCTTCTTCACCATTCTTTGTCCATTTTTTTCAAAGTATCAAAGTGAAATATATCACCCTGCTCAGGAAAACCAACATTAACTTGCTGTCCTCTAAACTGTTCATCATCATCTCATCACATTCTTATATTGTTTTACCTAATATTACTCCAGGTCAGATTACTAATTCTTTCCTCAAATATGCTCTTAACCTTCACCTGTTCTTCACCTTCTGAATGCTTCCTTTGTTCTTTTCATACAATTTTATATTATTGATTTTTACTCTTGTCTCTTTAGTATGAAATAATTTTCCACTTTCCATCCAAGTAAAGTCTTTCTTTCTTCTCCTGCACATCTTTTGCTAAAAGAGACAGAAAGACAGATAATTTCTTCATTAAAAATATGACAGTCTAACTTGCCTTCCCTTCTTGTACCTATAAATGGACATCCTGGGGCAAGTTTCTTAAGGCCAGTTCCAAAGAAGCTCTCAAGCAAATATTCGCTTAGGACCCGACAGGTAAGACAGTGGAAATAAAAGTCTGCATACCTTACACAGTATATCATTAGCTTTAAGCTACATCTATACTATTATATTGAATTTTACCAGAACCAATGGCTGACATTGAGGCTGACAGGCATTAAATGAGTCCTTGTGTGTGTCTGTCCCTATCATTGAATTCTTTCATCCTCCAAAACAGGAAACCAGATCCAAAATGATAATTAAGAATGTCTGCAGCATGCGGTAACTCCTGAACCAGGAATTGTTTGGGAGAGTGCTAATTGACTCAACTCAAATTGTCACTATAAAAATAAAAAAAAATAAATTAAAAAAGTGGACACTGGAGTTCCAGAGCATATACACATTCCCTGGAGCTGTTTTGTTTGTCAATATAAACATAGAAAAAGGCATCTCAGTATACCACGCATTCAACACATGTTTTACTGTGGCCAATCAGAAATGTTAAGTGCAGGGTATGTCTTGAAAGATATTTTATGGTTTTAGCTTCAAATGTGCTTTCATGTCATTTTCCATTCTATTTGTTTGTTTTTTATGGAAAGGAGCTGTAGCCTTTTAGAGAAGAGATAGATGGCTCATTTCTCAAAAAAAAGAAAGAAAGAGTAAAATTGAATAACTTGTTTTGTGGTTTATTTATACACTCAAAGACATTTTGCAGGAAGGGGTGTATATTCCAAATTTCAGCATAATATCGAGCTACCTGATGAAGATGTGTTGTTGTTTGTAAACAAACCATTCAAGCAGAAAGAAAGAGCATTATGCGTAAAACATAGGAGTGTGATTTGATCTCTATAACTCATTTTAAATACTCTTCTATTACACAAAAGTCACATTACTAGAAATACTCCCATACTGTTAACCTACCAGATTAATAAAGTACACTGTTTTGTGCACATTTACTCACCAAATGAATCTTCTGAATTGAAATATGATTTCAGTAACTGAGGTAGTCAGTGATCTTTAGCAGCAGAAGCTTATATCCTCAAGGTTAATGTCTTTTGAATGCAAGTGGGAAATTAGGACTCGAGCTTCCTACTTTCAGGAAGGATCATGGAACTGAACCTTCATCATCCATGTCTCAATCAGCACTCTAGCATCTGGACATCTGCATAAATTTGGAGATTGCTACACATTTTCAGAGTGTATGTGTCAGGCATGTTTGAGAGTGCCAACTTTAACAGCTGCCTCAGGGAATGAAGCCAAACAACAAATAATTTCTCAGTCTCAACTGGATTTAGGTTTATGTATCCCAACACTCCACAAGGTAGAAGAACACTTTGGCAATGTTAGGAGCATAATTCTGTGTTTATGTCATTTTACACTTAAAAAATAAGCTTCACCTCGGAAAATCAGCAGGTAAATGAAGTCTTTCTTTGCTCTATGTATTGTTTGTTACTGTGAATTGTTTGTTATCATGTCAAAACACTGCCAAAATAGTTAGAATTTATCTCATATGATTAAGATTTTTTGTATTGCACCGTTTTTATCACCGATGTGTTGATTATGAAAATAAAGCATAAAGTTCTGTTTTTCATTTACAGTCTTCCCTTAGTTTAATTTTTATATTGCTTGGGTTTAGTTGGTTTTTTTTGGTTGTTGTTTTTGTTGTTGTTGCTGTTTGTTTGTTTTTTCTATTAGAAACATAGTGTGATTACCTTGGACTTTTAGTCTGTGATGTTGAAATAATTGATAAATAAAAATTTAGAATCTATTTTTCAAATAACCAGGAGAAATTTTAATACCTTTGCTGGGGAAACTGTTAACTTTTCATTTGCTAGTTTTATTTGTAGTCAAAAGAATTCCATGTCTCTTCACTTTCACTCTTTCCTATCTCTAAAAAGAATGTTCTTTATCAACATTTTAGGAGTTAGGATTTTCAGGTACCAGGAGATCAAACTTCAACTCAAGTGAAAGGCAGCAAGAGTTAGAAGTTAAACGTCAAACATATGAAAGCAATAGCCAGGTGTCAGACGGAGTCAGTCAGCATGCAGTTTGATATAAGGATCTAAGGAGAAGATGGAGTTACTTCATGAGAAAAGCATCCTGATTATGGTATATTTTTAAATTTGATTTTAGCCTTATTTCCTAGTCGAACTAGGATTACAGTAATTGTGTGTGTGTGTGTGTGTGTATGTATGTTATGTTTCTTTGGCTGTAATCCTCAAATGCTTCTGAAGACATTTAATTTCAATGGTATTTGACAAAAGGTCAGTAATCTCTGATATGCTGAGTTCCTCAAGCTTTATGGTAAAAGGTAGCCAAGTAGAAGAGAAAAGCCCTTAAGTTTTCCTGTTCTTAAAGAACTGATATATGAGTTCAACAGGGCTCGAAGAAAATGCTGAATAGAGAGACGTCATGGAAGAAGCAATTACTAGAAAACTTTTGAAATTTCTCTTCCACTTAACTAGAACTTGGAGGTGCCAGAACTACATGAGTAAATTTGTCAGGGTCACAACATGAGATCTGGCCTTTGTGCCTGGTTATTTATGATTAGTTGTTAACATGCCCTCTTGCATACATTTTGACTTCAGACATTTCTTCAGAATTTTTGTTTCTTCAGGAATAGTTTCTTGGGTAGCACAGTCTAGTAATCATTCCCAACAGATACTGTGGCATCTGGGGGTGGAAAAATTTTGCGAGTGAGTAAAGCTATGCCAGACCAACCACACAGGCAGAACCTAGCTTTCTAGTATATATGTACAACCCCAAGATTGCAGACTTTCATTTCTTGACAGACTTTAGCAACAAAATGTTCAGCTGCTAAGCACTTTGAGAACTTTCAAAACATGAGGGCAGACAACTCCTCAACTGGTTGCTTAACACTTGTACTTTTTAAAAAATCATGTCTAAATTTTAAGGGGTTGACCTTCTTTTCACCCAGTTGTCAACCTGTTCAAATATTGGCATATATGGACAGAATTAAATTCAATTGCTTTCCTACAGAAGAGCTTCCTCAACAGCAGATTACAGGCCTCATTGTGGTCAGCATCTTCTTACGCTTCTGCTGAAGTTTTGCAAAAAAAGAATGCAAGATTCACTGAAGTAGAGCAAGAACATAATTTTGCATACAAAAGACTGGGGTGTCACCTGAAGCAAGGAAGATATAAACTGTAGTACCTGTTTCAGAAATGGTCAGACTTTTTTTTGTGCCTATATAAGTAAATTTCAGAATAAGTATTTAGAACAGGCATAAGAGTTCAAGACTTTTCTGTTCCCGGCAACATTTCCCAACCACTCCCTAGTCATATAAAAGAGATATAGCCAGATGGTTAACCTATTCCCATATGGAATGTGATTTTGAATAATTTTAGGTGACGAAAAGAAATGAATTTTTCTCTTCTGCCATCTGGGCAGCACTTTTAACTGCCTCATTCTTATAGAAGAAGTGAATACTTTCTTCCAGTTTAGCTTAATGAAAATAACATCTGAAAAATATTTGTTAGCAGTCCATTTCTGCCACTATGCTAATGGTGAAAAACATTTTCATATCCAACATAGTGATGTTTTTGAATTTCTTGCTTTGCGTTTTGATTGAACTGAGTTACAAAGTAATCTCTGAACTGCTGAGTGGTAATAAAACCGGCACAGTTCTAGACATGCACAAATAAATATCTGTAAGGTTTGAGAAAATTAAAGTAAAAAGATGGCAAATGTCTGTAACAGACAGGCATAGAGATAGAGGGAAGCTGAGTAGCAATTTTTAGAATCACAGATTTTATATTAAGTATGTAGCTTTCACTATGTGGGGGTTTTTTTTGTCTTTGTTTTTGTTTTGTTTGTTTGTTTGTTGTTTTGTTTTGTTTTCTGTTTTTTTTTTTTAATTAATCTGTGTTGTTGTTTGACCCTGAATAAACGCCTGGTGTCCAGCAACACTCTTTCAAGGCCTTTCTTCTCCCCTCCACTTTTAGCCTTCCAGAGGGAAGAAAAAAAAACAACAGTTAGGAATTTACAGGTAGAGATAACAACCAAAAGAGGAGCTTTGATTAATACCACAGGCAAAGCAGAACTTATAATAATGCTTAAATTTATTACTAACACACTAAAAACTAAAAATAAGAAATAGAAACAGGTTAGAAACACCTTTCCACCACCATCCCTCAGTCTGTCCATGCCCACTCCTTCCCCTGACGGTGTGGGGGACAGGGAATGGAAGGTTTACAGTCAGTTGCTGTTGGGTCAGCCATTCGCAGATGTAAGTCCAAAACTTAAGCAGCAGTTCTGTCTCAGGGGGCTTTCCTGTGGGCTGCAAAGGGGACAGCTTGCCTCACCACAGTCCTCTCCACAGTCACAGGGGAATCATAACTGAGGCCTTCCCCTGCGTTCCGTGGGGTCCCTCCCACAAGAGAGATCCTCTGCTCTCTCGTGGGTCATTTCATGGAGTGCAGTCTCTCATGAAAAGATGGCTGTACCTGCTCAGCGTGGGCTTCTCCCTCCGTGGGTTTCAGCTGCAAATCTTTGCAGGACCTCCACTCCACCTTGGGGGCCTCCTGCTAAGCAACAGCCTCTTTCATGCCTTCCCCCTGCTCTGACAGGGGAGCCTTTGCACCCCAATGGATCCCATGGGCTTCGAGAGGACAGCTCGAAGAGGGGACACCATGGTCATTACCACGTAGTCAGGGAATAATAGCTTTAAGTCCTCTCCCTGATCCGTGGGGTCCCTCCCCTTGTTCTCCCTCCTGCACTGACCTTGATGTCTGCATTGTGATGTTGTTAATCCATGGCTGTCAACTTTTAACGGCGCAACAACTTCTTAAATATGTTTTCACCCAGGGCTGTAACCTAATGGTTCAAAATCAGGAAGTTTTCCTCAGAGCTGGCCCTCATTGGCTCTGCTCTAAAGGATGGAGGAAAACTTCCAGAGGCTTCTAACAGAAGCCAATCTTCCTCTTATTAAAAAAAAGCCTAATCAGAGAAACCCACAACATCTGACAAATGAGATTGTATTCTGGCTGATGCTGCTGGGTGTTACCATTATGACTGATGAACTTCAAATCAACGTCTGTTACACTTTCCCCTACTCTAGTTCAAACAGATATTTAAAGGTACCTGTAGATCCCAAGATTTAGTTGAAAGAGCTGTTGCAGACACCTGTGCATAATTAATGTTGAACAGAATCCTGAAATATTGTTCAGTTCATTACATTTGAAATCTACAGAAAATGAACCATTGCATTGCAAACTACTTGGGTGGCAGCTTCAGAAACTCCATCGTGTAACTCTTTGTGGTGGCAATATCTCCAGCTGTGAACTAGACAGAATTAAAACTATACTGAAGACAATTCTATTTCTCTGGTGAGATACATACAAATTTCTTAAATAGAAGAGGTTTTTCTTCTCATTTTACCAGCTTTTCACTTCCATACAAGATTTACCAGTGACCCCAGGAATAATGTCTCTGTTAGTATTTTGAGTCTGTTTAGAAATAGTCTGGGTACATTAAGAATATAAGATGTAATGTCGTCCTAAACTCAGAAACAATGGAAAGTATGACAGTATAACATAAGCACTGAGAGGGAATAAGGTCTGGCAGATTGGAATGCCATATGAAAGACACCAAGAAGATGAACGTCCTATCTTTTGTGTATACCCGGCAATTATCACAAAATGCTGAGGTGAGCTGAATGAGAAAGTTCAACGTCATTCAAGGAGAATACAGCACGATTGCTCAGCCATCCCTTTTACAAGAGGTGGAGGTGAAATGGTGTGTATCAGAAAGTCATAAAGATTGATGGCATCTGCTGCTTCCAAATGTATCTATCTGCATGCAAACAGCTTGCAGTGTGAACTGATGGAAAACAAAGTCTGCCCAGTGAAGGTGCTTTAGTAGGCTTAATTTCCATAGCCCATTTACACAGCTGAAGCAAGAATGTCCAGCGAAATCAGCTGGGTCATGATAAGAATTCAAAGCCACAAAACTAAATACAAAGAGATTATTAGCTACATTGCAGTAAGCAAACAGTAAAGTCTTAAGTGATCAATACTTGACAAGAGACATGTCACAGACTTCATGTATAGGTCAGGCACACACAAAGTTTTTTAAATAAATCTAATGACTTCTGGACAAGGCACATAAAATGTCATTCTTTATCTCTCAGTTGATATTTTTCTCACAGAGTAGAAAAAAACAAAAAATCACCGCCCTCAGAGATTTGATCGAAAAGATAGTCACTCCTGATACAAGTTTAAGGCGAAAAAAACTGCAATCAAGTGGAAATTTTTGTCAGTAGCTTAATCTCTGATTTGTAGAAGGTTGTGCTTTGGGATATTTGGTATGTCTGAGAATTGCCACCAAAGAGCCCTTCTGTTCTTTAATGGCTGCACTAAATCTTAACAAACGTGAGCATGAAAACTATTGTGCTGTACTTGTGAGACATATATCAAAGTTATATTTTTTAAAGCTTGGAAGGACAGTTGAATCATGCATGCTCTTTACGGAGCTCTGATCAGGCTGATAAAGGCAGTTCAGCTTCAATAAATGCTTTTTAAGTGAATGTTTTGGAAAGCGAATAGGAAATTCAAAGCTCAAACTGTTGCCTAACTGCTCCCATAGCACTTTGATCACTTTGCTGCTGACATTTTGTTAAAAATGTCTTGTTTTTATTAAAATGTTGGTATCTGGGGATTTAGAAAGTTAAGTGTAGTCACTGAAAAAATAATATACAGTAGAGCTGAGTGACATAACTTATTAAGTACTTTGTACACATTTCTTAAGAAAGAAAACTTTTTCCCTGTGGGGTCAAACACAGCTTTGCACTTCTCTGAAAAAATTTCATATTGTTAAAGGAAGACAAGTGCAGAAGATAAATCAAACAGCAGTGCTTTGCCTCAGGCAACCCCCCCAAGTTATTAGACTTTGCTATGAAAAAACGTAGACATCCAATAATTTAAAAATTAATAAAATAAAAAAAGAAAACCATAATAAATGGAGAGTGTGAATTTTCTGTGTCATGCTTCTGTTAAATATTTATGTCAGATTATTTTCTGTTGAAGGACATCAAGGACAAGCTGTCATAATTACCCTGCTTTTTTCATTACACAGGAGATATATATATATATATATGTCTTCAGCAGTATAAGGTTCCTTCTTTCTCAGATATTAGAGTTTGTTCCATCTGGTAGGAAATGATCCTGTTAGGCCTTGAATCTGACCTCTGTTTTGTGACCCAAGACACGTATGTAAAACAACAATAGGTGATCTTTACAAGATAAATTGCAGTGTAGGACCATGGGTCTAAAGTAAGAATTAAATCCTCTGTATTAAACTTTCTCAGAACCTAATATATTTAAAATGCATCGGTTTGCAGCACGGAGTGACTCCATTTCAGTGGAGAGAGGGAAATACATTCAGTCTATTTGAAAATGACAAAGAAAACCATTTTGAGTTGTTTTCCTTTTTCTTCTAGATGAATTAACAGCTCACAGAGGATAGAGAATCCTGTCTGACACTGTTGTAGACTTGATCAGCTGCTGCTTTTCACCTGCAGTAACCATTAGTGTACTATTTCTTAGACCAGGGGACCATTTTGCGTATGCACACCTACGAATGTCTCAGAATAACAGCCCCTTAGAGTGTAATGAAATGGCTGGAATTTTCTTTTTTCACTTCTTTCCAAATGTTGAGAATGCATGCAGCTCATTAAAAACTAATCCCCTAAAAGGATCTCAGGGATCTGATTATTTTATAGCCACACATTAATTACTAGTGATTAAGGCATGCATAGTCATGCACATAAAAATATATTCCCTCAAATTAATTTAATTTTAAAATTGCTATGTTTTGAAGACAATTTCAGGCAGTATATTCTAGTAAGTACAACAGAAGCATTTTTTATGCATTGATGAAATTTCATATTTAATAAAGATATGGAATATCTTGCTTTTCCTTTAAGAGTGGCAAGCAACCAGGCATAAAGAAATTAAACAAGTCCAGATTTTCACAATGTGTAAAATAAAAAGAGCTGTGACCAGAGGAGACCCAGTTAATAAGAATCACAACAGGAGATTTAGCCCTGTGACCATCCACTTCAGAAGAAGCAAGCAGGTCTGGATGTTTCATATGAGAGATATAAAACATAATAGGAAGACATGGAATACTCTGCATCCCGTTAACGTCTCCTCTAAATTTCTAAGGCCCATAGACTACTTTAAACATCAAAATTTGTAGTTTAGTCATTCCTTCAGAATATCTTTGTATTTGCTGATATGATTCAGGGTGTTGCTATTCTTATTGCTATTAATAGCTAATTTACACAGAAGCATAGAATATTAAGACCAAATTTTGAGTGTCTACAATGTGGACTCTTAAGTTAACCATTAGATAAATGCAAAGGAAGCAGTAACTACAGTGTTATTCATCTCACCTGAAAGTAGATACCTAAAATGTATTTTTCAGGTGTTTTGTTCACTCCAGTCAGATTCAAAATTATTTTCACAGGAGAACTTTAAAAAAAAAAATAAAAAAATCAAACAATGTGTATTAGATATGGCATTCCTTTGTGCAAGATCATGTGCTAAAAATTAACACACCTTGTACCAATTATGAACAAGTAGTTTCTGGCTGAGTAAGTCCCTGGGTTGCAAATTGTCAAAATTTATGAGCATATTCATCCCAAATCTTTCACGAATTCTTACCCACATTTTATTTGCACAAACCTGTCAATAAATACCATTTATTCTGTATTTTTTTCTGAGACATAGTTACAGTGGTATTTTCAGGCTTCTGAAGTTAGAATTGCTCTTGTAAAGTTAATGATAATGATAGTGTCCTGGTTATGATTTTTGCAGTAGCTAGGATGGGGCATGACTAGGACCTGGAGGTTGTTCTGTATCACCTCACATCATTTTCCAGAGAGTGGGGAAAGGCTCACTTCCACGTCAGGGGAGCATAGCAGCAGTTGGTCAGGCTCCACTTTGAGCAGTTTACATGTGAATCAGTTGCCTCTCTTGTACACTTTTGTTATTAATGTTGTTGAACTGTTGTTCATTTTCTTATCTCATTGCTTTTTCCAGCAAGTTATTCTTATTTCAAGCCATCTTCTTTACCTTTTGTGCCTCCCCTCCAGCCCGCTGCAGGGGAGGGGGAGTGAGCAAGCAGCACATGGTTTCAGTGAGAGCACTAAACTGGAGAATACCATGCCTAAATCACAGCAGACAGTAATAACAACTAATAAACTCTTCAATAATAAAACTTCCATCTGCAAATCAACATTTATTAACTTTAAGTGATTTATACTGATTTCTGAAGAATGGCAAGAAGAAAAATCAAAGGGACTTTTCCTAGAAATGGCACCAAGGTAGATAACACAAAACTCCATGGCCACGTATCAACAATTTTATAGGTCATTCCTTCAGACGCATCTAATAAAGACCTGCCAGGTAGCAGTTGTTATGTTACATCCTCAATTGTATGCTCAAATTAGGCACTTAACATTGCTCCAGTGCATCCCAGGCCCTTTGGCACTATAAGGTGTGTGCAGTTTGCTGGTACTTCGTGCTGTGCCAAAACCTCTTTATAAGACTCTCCTTACCCATACCCTGATTTGAACACATTGTTAACACTGTAAAACCCCTAACTACAGCCCTATTTAAGTACAAAATTCTGCATAAGTGTCAAAATAGGGAATGACACCTTCATGGATAAAAGAAGGTGGGCATCCAACAGTGGACATAGTTAAAATCCTCTCTGTTCATCTGGGGTTTAGTTTCTTCTTTTGTGGGAAATCAGCTCACATCTCACATTCCTGTTGCCCTTCACAATGGTGGGAGGATGTGGTGGTTTAACGCCAGCCAGCAACTAAGTTCCATGCAGTCGCTTGCTCACCCCCCGCCCCCTGCCACAAGTAGGATCAGGGAGAGAATTGAAAGGGTAATAGCTGGAAAACTCATGGGCTGAGATAAAGAGTTTATTAGGCAAAGCAAAAGCTGCAAATGCAAAGAAAAACAAGGAAATCATTACTTCCCATGGGCAGGCAGGTATTCACCCATCTCCAGGACAGCAGGGGCCCATCACACAAAATGGTTACTTGAGAAGACAAATGCCATCACTCCAAATGTCCCCCCTTCTTACTTTTTTTCTCCACTTTATATACTGAGCATGAGGTCATATGGTATGGAATATTCCTTTGGTAGCCACCTGTCCTGGGTGTGTCTCCTCACAACTTCCCACGCACCTCCAGCCCCGCTGCTAGCATGACAGTACAAAAATCAGTAAGGACTTTGGCTCGGTGTAAGCCCTGCTCAGCAAAAACAACAACATCTCTATATTATCTTTACTGTATTTAGCACAAATCCAAAGACAGCCCTGTACTAGCCACTGAGAAGGAATTTAACTCTACCCCAGCCAAAACCTGTATCAGAGGGTTATGGACCGTCTTTTGCTTAGTACTTTGCAAATATGCCTTCTTAAACATATTAATATCCAGCAGAGAGTGACAACTGGGTATTTTTCTCTTTTACTGCAAGTTGGTAGGACGGCTGAAGGTCAACAAAAATCCTACTACTGAAATAAAGAGAAGAATTTATGCAACAAAGACCAAAAAAAGCACTAAAAAATTTACTATTCAGAGTGGATTGATATGAAAGTTTTTCTTCCCTCGAAAAAAATTTACTAGAAGGGAGGGGATTGAGATTCTACAGATTTCACTTAATGTAGTTTCGTTATCTTACATTCATGAATCTTATTAGATATGGGAAAGTTTTTAGGAAGAGCTGCTTGCCTTCAAAACATATCAGACTTACAAGTTTCATGTACACAAAACATATTTGAGACTGTACTTCCTTAAAAAAATGAATACATAAATAAACAGATAAATATATTCTGATATGAATGACAGCCTTCTAGCAGATCTGTGCTTTGTCTTGTTAAATTATTTGCTGCAGCTTCTGTTTATTAATTCCCAAGCATATACTTTTAATTGTATAAGCCTAATTAAGTAAAGTGGTTTTCTTTTTATTTTTAGTATTATCTTGATTGGTGTAATTTTGTGAGTTAGCAATTTGTTTCTTACCTATACTTCATGATTCACAGAAGTATAAAAAATAGGTTTAAAAACCCAGTGAAACAAAAGTGGCCTATTAAAGGCATAAAACTTTATATCATTAGTGGTTTGATTGTTTTCTGCTTTGTTTTCTATCTTCCTACAAAAACTCTAGATTTCTTAACATAACCTCTATGTCCTTTTCACATTGGTTATGATGAACAATTCTTAATCCTTGTTTTAGATCAACACCCCAGAGGAGCAGAGGAAATTAATGTTTCATTCATTATGATAGATAGATATTACTCTACAACCTTGTGCCTTTGGTTTAGAGAATATGTTAAATTTAAATGCTCTTTATAGATGTGTACTATTTATTTTCATAGACAAATTTTAATAAAGTTTCTTAGAGGGTTAATTCAGCATTTAAACATTGCTTTGCTTCAGCGTATCTTCAGCATTCCTCTTTCAGCATAAAACTAAGTTTACTCTAGTGGCCTCCTTTTACACAAGTACACACCACACAACCCATTTTGCAAAATCCACCATGGGTTGCACATCTGCAAACATAACAGCTAATTTTACTAGATAGGTGGTGCTATGATTCTGTATCAAAGGGCAGATTCCAGCCATAAAAGCTGACAGCAAGTACCTCTTCACATTTTATTCTGAAAAGCAACTGGCATTTTTCCCCTCTATGCTCTGAGGGAGCTCACAGAATAATAGGTGAAATGTCAAGAATAATTAAGAAAAATGATGGTGTTATATAGCAGCACAAGAAATTCATCTTTTCTGCTCTGATCTTCCTGCCCACCTTCCCTTCTGCTTTTAAATGTCATCTCTGTTCTCAAATTATTTAGGATAGGCCTTGAGAGAGGGTAGAATATTTTTTAGGTAATTTGACACACTCTTTGAATTGAATTCCTGATGACTATTTCTCTCCATATCCCTCCAGATAAAAAGGTTTGTTTTAATTCCTTTCCTGTGTTCAGGTGTAGTAAAATTAAATAAAATAGTTTATTTCTTTATTATTTATAATTAAGCATGAGTGAGCGCAAGACCTCTTCTTTCCTCATCATCTGAAAATGGTTTCGTATATTTCATTTTACCATCACTGCACTCTTTTTGTTCCCAGGTCCATGCCTTGAGAAAAGTCTTGCCCATTCCTTGGAAATAAGGTGTCCAGAATACTCTAGTGCAAGGCTGTTTTGAAAGACTTCAGAGATTAAGCTTGTTTCAGTTTTACATCAGAAATTTGTTGCAATAGGTATAACAAAAACTTCCACAGGTATCCTGCTTTCTACATTCTTCCAGGGGTCAGGATGTCAGTCTATATTTTCAGAATTATAAACCAGATAAAATGGCCTTTGTGTATAAAACCTTGATAGAAAAACATTGCCCTTTCAATGTGGCACTTAGGTATTTGGAGAAGAAATTGAAAAGACTAGGCAGTAGGAGCAACTGGACATGAATAAGAAATAACTGTAGGCATTTTACACATAGATAGAGATCACACATATAATTGTAAAAGTAAAACTATAAAACATTTCCCACTTAATATTGTACAATTGATTACTAGGGCTAAAAAGTGGTTTTTTTTATTATTATTATTTATTTTTCCATTTAAGATTTTTTTCACCTGTTATTCCTGCAGAATGCTTGTACAACTCTCTCTGACCTTGCCTGCAATTTCACTTTTTTACCTTTCATGGCTCTAGCCTATGCAGTTTTGTCATTACTCTTTCCCAGAGTTTGCCAATTTTTTCAAATGCGTAAGCCAAGATTATGTCATTGTGTTGTATTAAAATTAGGCTTTGGATCACAGAAAGATGACACTCTGGGAGGTTTAAAAGTGCTTCAGACTATTGTGGCTAGAGACTCAATTCTATTGCCTGACCATAACTGCTTAATGTCATTTGATATGTCATGAGGTGTCAAAGGCAAACCCTTGGGACTGATGTGATGAGAGGCTTACAAGTGAGCCAGCGGTGTGCCCAGATGGCCAAGGCCAATGGCATCCTGGCCTATTTATCAAAAATAATGTGGCCAGCAGAACTAGGGCAGAGATTGTCCCTCTGCACTCAGCACTGGTGAGGCTGCACCTCAAGTCCTGTGTCCAATTCTGGGCCCCTCAGCTCAGGAAGGACATTGAGGTGCTGGAGCATGTCCAGAAAAGGGCAACAAAGCTGATGAAGGCTCTAGAGGGTAAGTTCTGTGAGGGGCAGGTGAGGGAGCTGGGGTTGTTTATCTTGGAGAAAAGGAGGCTCAGGGGGGATCTTATTGCTGCCTGAAAGGGGGTTGTCGCAAATTGAGCCTCCTCTCCTGGGGAAGTATTGACAGGATAAGAGGAAATGTCCTCAAACTGCACCAGGGGAGGTCCAGTTTGGACATCAGGAAGAATTTCTTCACTGAAAGAGTTGTCAAGCATTGGTATGGACTGCCCCTGGATGTGGTGGAGTCACTACCCACCGAAGTGTTCAAGAAATGACTGTGCATGACGCTTAGTGCTATGGTTTAGTTGACAAGGTGGTGAAGAGTCCAAGGTTCAACTCTGTGATCTTGGAGGTCTTTTCTAACCTAAATGATCCCATGACTGTATGAAAACAGATCAGATAATTTCATATGTGTATTTTGTTCTACTGAGGTGCAACCTGGAATCAGTAAAACAGCTTAAGTTTCTGATAAACTTGAGTTCACAGTTACAGTTTTTCCCATCTCAGCGAGTAAAAGATGAGTTAGTAAGTGTATTTTGTAATCTTGAAACCTTGTGAAATTCTGCATTCAACAAATAGAGCAGATATAAACACATGAAAATAAATAATTATCCTTCAAGTAGTGGAAGCTTTTATTTGTAGGCAATAAACATGGCTCTTGTCTGGTTAAGAAAAGATGGGGTAAGCTGGAAGTTTATTTCTGTCCTTTTTTTTGCTTAGTTTTGCTACTGTTGAAACCAGATAGAAGGAGAACAAATTTCATCTACCAAAAGTCTTGAAGGATTTTCTTATTTATAACATAAATTGAAGAGAAATGTTACATACAGTTTAGTTGGACTAGAGAAGGTGGAATTGTATCTTCTGAATTTATTTCCAGCTACACAAAGAGTAACTCATTTTCACAACAGCTATGTCAGGTAGATCAATCAATGTAATAATGTTTTGTGACTCTCAACCACAAAATTGTATCAGGACATCGTGTAAATGACCTCTAGTCACATACTGTTCAGCTTTTCTTACCCACTCAGTCAACCAACCTGAGATTTGTCTCACCTAAATTGACTTATCTGAAGTCAAACATTCAGTCTAACAGTGAAGTCAAAAATGCCTTGGTAGTCAATAGGAAGAAAAAATCCTAGACATGAAAAGACACTTGCCATCAGCAATTAATGCCAACATGAAAAGCTAATTTTTTATTACAATGAGAGGGAATCTGAACGACTTATTTAGACAGCCCCCTGTTTATTTTGATTGGCTTATGTTATATGGACCTTTTTCCACTTGGCTTTCTTTAACGCTGGGTTCCGAATACCAGGTTTAACCACTCTGTGATCTTGTTATCTCTATACATCTTCTTGAGTCAAATTTCCCAATTTACATTGACAGTTGGGGAAAGAAACAGAACCTACTGTCCCATACATTTTATCATAAGCAAAATTGCCCCCAAACAGCTTTAAGAGTCAGGGTCTCAAATTTTATGGTCTATGGACATACTAGCAGCCATTTTGTTATTTCATTTTTTGACAAAAAAGAATTCTGGCAAGTTTGGCCTAATTAACAAGGCAAGCCATCTATACTCTGATTCTAATTTTATATATATACTAATTCTCTAATTCTTCTACTTACCAAGATAATGTACCAAGAGATAAAGTACTAATGATAACACTTGCCCAGATATTAATATCTTTAGGTACAAGCCAGTAAAAAATCAGTCTATGGTATTTTGAAAGATAGAATCCAAGACTGTTAAATTACTTATATCAAGTTTATATCTTCTGTGATTCAGGAAAAGAGATAAAATTTATATCAGCGTACAGGGAAAAGTAGTATTTTTTTTTTCTAATATATAAAAAGAAAGTCAATATTTCAGAAAAAAAATAAAAGAATGAGAGATGATGGAAATAATTCTAGTACTATAGTATAAACTAGGATAAATCACATACAATGAAAAGAATGTAAGATCCCTTAAGAAATGCATGTTGAGTATACACCTCTCACAGATTAATTGTCATTCAAAACACCCATGCTCAGCAAACAGGTAAATTTTCTAGCCTATATTTGAGCTAGATTTTTTTAACTTCCTGAAACTTCATTGTTGCATATGCCTAGAACAGTTCTTGTCTCCTTTTGAGGATGCACAGCCCTCAACTAGCTCATGATGGAATTCATGTTTCCTAAGAAGACCAATGTAGTAGGACTGAAGGTCTGAAACTCTTAGTTTGAGAGTGCCTGACTGTTACTGAGCCACTTATAAAGCAGTGTTTCAACTGTTTTGCCTTTCAAACAGAGCTGTCAGAGAAAGGTGATGAGGGTAGGCATTGCTCATGTTTTGTATGACAGACTCTTGGTTAAAGAAATCTCTTGGGAGGTTAGAGTTCAATATTCCTAATCTAAGGGATTGCAAACTAAAATCACTTTCACTTTTTTTCCCCCAAGGAGTATGCCCTAATCACCACATAAGCATAAGGGAGGGAGGGAGGAAATAAGAGGGAGAAAAGAAAATGGGAATACGCTTTTAGCCTCATATTGAAACTGTCACTGGTCAGTCAAGAAAGCAAAATTCATGAGCCCTGGAGAAGAACAAACACAAACCTACAGCTTTAGAGCTAAGAGAATCATAGCTAAGAAGAGGCACCACCAATCTTATGAAAACCTGGACCTTGTTCAGAATTGTTACAGCTATTTATTCTGTTTTATATTCTTGGCCCTAATTCCATGGTAGAGAGAACTATCCTGCTAGTACTTGTGCCTACCCATGAAGCCTCTGTCCTTAATTATCACTGACTGAATTCAGAAGGGCTTGCTGGAAACAGGCAGTGATGGTGCAAATTACCCCATTATTGTACTGGTAGCAGTACTGTCAGTGCAGAGATAACTGAAATTCACTACTTTTCAGACAAAAAAGAAAACATCCTTGATCGAACAACCAGAAAACAGCTCAGTTAATCATATGAGAATGCATTACCTTACCACAAACATCCTCAAGGTCTTCTTCTTTTAAGAGAAACCATGGGAACCTGTTATTGGCTCCAGCAATATGTACTTAACATCTTTCCACCTTCTCGTAGCTGTTGAGACAGATGTAGATATTCCACCAAAATAATCTAAAAGAGTCCAGCTTTATCTCACAAGAACTTTTATCTCCCTTTTATTTATTTGCTTATATTTTCATATATTTATTATAATGTCTGTATCCTCAATTTATTGATTTTTCATGTTTTTCTTTAGAGCAAAAGTGATTGTATGATACAGCTTATTAAAAAAAGTATCAAGGGCAGAGTATGTAGCATATAGCAAATGCAAGGTAGGAGCACACACGCTCAAGCAATTACAAGTTTAAGGTATGTTTTTGCAAATGCTGCACAAGCCAATTTCTTTCATCTGATAATGACCCAAAACACATTAACAATATTGCCAGAGGGAAACAACAGATAGTTAAGATGGCAGTCACATTCTTGGACAATTCAGGATTTGGATATTAAAGGGGAAAATGTTAAAATACTGACTGGATAGGGCTGTCAGGTTAACTCTGAATCAGATTCTCCCTTAGCAGTCATCTTGCTCTATGTGAATGAATTTAAAATGATAAGAAAAATAAAATCTTCTTTGATAACTTCCTTTGCCCACTTTATTTTAGTGTAGACAATTCTTGAAGATGAAATTTAGAGATGAATTAATTAAGCTAAGTGAATAATCCTGAGTATTACAGGTGTGGGTGTTCACTGATGCTGCAGCCCAACACAGATTCAAATTCAGTTTGTTTAATATAGTACATATAAAATTAGCAAGGACAGTGGCTCCTCTTATTAAAATTATGTTGACCTTTAAAAGAAAATACCCCCCATACCCATTTCCTATACATCATAGTGTATTATAATACCTTAGATTTTAAAATATGTCTCTGTCTTTTCAGAAGCAAATACAGGTACAATATTCCTTTTCAACCACTGATTTGTTTCAGTCTTGCTGATATGTCCAGTACCATTCAGTTAATTCACCAGCCTATACCAAAACATGGTGGTTTTGTTACATCTTGGGACCCATCTGAGCTCTCACAGTTTCTATAAAGAGCAAGACAAAAGAAGCATTAATCTTAGAAAAGGGATAGCAACTGACCAGCATTTATGGCAATCTGCTGGTCTGTAATGATACCTGCATTGTTTATCTGGATATCAGGGGAAAGCCAGAATAGCAACATTTGGATTCAGATTTAGAACAAATCAAAATATAGGGGTTTAGTTCATCCTATTATGGAGAGAATGGCCAGCTGTTGAGTTTGGATACAGTTTTGAATCTAACCTGCAACATTTTTGTGCTGATCTCAGAGGGTATCCCAGTTTAAAAGAAACACAAGATGTCTATCAAGGAAAGCAATGAACCCTTCCGGTCTAGGAAGGGTGGGGGGCTCTCACCAAAAACCAACACAACCTTTGAAATTAAGAGACTTTAGTCAGAAAATGTAAAGATAAAGGATAATAGTTCTTTACTACAGATATATATATATATATGTATAACCAAAAGAAAAAAGAAAAAAAAAGCAAGCAAGAAAAACAGAACAAACAGCAACACCTTAATTAAAACTTTCAAAGAAATCATCTTATCTTTGCCCCTTTGGTGCAGTTCTATTTACAGACAGCAGGAGGCACTGTCGCACCGCCTGTGGTACCACAGCGACTGTGATGACCCACGGGCTCCAGTGGGGCAGAGACTGGGGGTAGGGAGGGGTGCTGGAATGGCAGTCACCGGCACTGAACAAAACCCCTCCCGTGCGCAGTGTAAAGACCCTTTCCTACCATCCTTTGTCCGAAAGCACTGGGGGGGTGTTGGTTAGCAACCCCTCTGCAGATGGTGTTGGGCCCTCAAGGAGTCTGCAGTGAAGTTAGGAAGCGGGAACTGTTCTCTCAGAATGGCACAGGGCATGCGGAGCTGCGGGCTGAGTCAGGGGAACCCCCTCCAAATGCTTCCACCAGCCCAGCAAACAGTGGCTAGCACGCAAGGCAGCCAGAGAAGAGAAGTGTGACACAAGCCCATAAACCTCTCTCCGCCCCCGTACCTCCCCCGAGCCCTCTCCCCAGCCATCACGCTGCAATGCAAAGCGATGAGCCGTCCCCTTTTGTTTAGCCTTTGGACAGTTAGCTGGTTCTGGAGCAGGTTGTGGGGGACTGGGCTTTAACAAGCCATCCGTCCTGGCCTCCAACTCCAAAACCACAGTGTTAGTAAGAGACAGAAAGGAAAAAATAAATTCCATGAAAGAATTTGAAACTATAACAGAGGTATAGCAATGTCTTTGTTCTGATGAGAAATAGATGACGTCATGGGTGACCAACCTTTGCTGCATGTCGTTCAGCACTTTCTCTACAAAAGATTCTTTGCAGTGATTAATTTTGAGAGAATTACATAATATCCCATTCCTCCACTGAAGAGCTAGTCCTGCCTCCAGTGAATTTGAACATTTCAAGATCCAAGTTGCTTCAAATTACAATTAAGTGTCATATTCCCCATACTCTGTGTTTACCTATTTGCTTTGGGCACAGTCATGTGCCCAGACATAACCCTGAGTACTGCCGTCCTGAAGAGTTAAATAGAAATGCACTTCCTGGAGCTCATCAATGGCTTTGGTGATGCCATAGTTTCTAACACTTTACAATAGCAGTTATTAACAGTTACTAAACTCCTTTTCTCATGCTTTGTATCAAATTCTCAATATTCTTGAAATTTTGTTTAATGTTCTTTTCAAGGAAAAAGATTTTAGTGAGGACATCATCTTTGGGACACATACATAGAAGGACATAGTAAGATATCATTAGAGTCAAAGCAATAGAAGGCCCAGAAACTTTGGACAAGCTCCAAAGAAGGCATGTGATGCTGAAGATGATGATGGTGAAGAAGGAAGGGGTCTTGAGACCTCTGACTCAATTCTGGGGAGATGTGCCAAGGGGCAGACAGGAGGGAGGTACTGGGGACAGACAATTTTTGGGTTGGATGTATCCATTAGATGTGATGTTAATTAGTGTTATAAATTTGCAGGAGCTCTATGCTGTACCATGCACTTAAGTATTTAGTGTGTCCTAAAGCACTTTAATCAAAGACTCTCTATTTTATCTATATTAATATTGCCTTGAAAGTTCTTTTCTTCCATTTTAGGCCTCATAGGGACAGAACTTCATCTTTGCATTTGTGAAGATGTCTTTACATTTGCCTTAGACAGTGGAACTGTGGAGGATAAAACGTTTAGGAATCCAGAATTTGCAAAAGCAATTAATGCATAAGGAAAGCAGTAGATGATTTATCAAGCAATCCTCAATGTTAACTTTTATAGTTATAAATCAAACTGTGTCAGGGAACACAAATCATCATAAAGATGGAAACATGGTTATCTGTACTAATATATTTAGAGTAGTCCTGTCGGAGTTTTGGTCAGGCCAAATAACTGTCTGAACTAAGAGTTGAGAACAATTCAGAAGTTGGCAGAGGCCATCGAGTATTCACAAAAGACAGAGTTCATATCTGTTCCCAGGTGTGGAGCACGGTGAGTAAAAAGGAGACTTTAGTTGAACAGACAGGGACATGATGCACTGTTTTTTCTCAAGTTCAGGGAGCAGTCTCTAGACCATTTTATTTATTATTGTAGTCACAGATAAATACTCTAGAACATCCTCTATGTCATTCTTTCTCCGTAGATTGCTCTGCTATGGGAATTCTAAACTACTTGGGCAACTAAAATGTTAGGAAGCAGTTGCTATTACTTTAATCTAACTTACTGAAATGTTTGTGAAGGCTGCCTGCTGTTTTCCCATGTATGTATTCATACTCTTAGTTTATCGTTGAATAGATGATCAAAATACAGAAATGTCAATTTTGAAGGTAACTTCAACAGTCTGCTATCTGATTTAACTCTTATTTGAAGCCAAAATAAATATTCTCATTACAGAACAGACATAGTTTGATCTAGAAAATAAGACACCATGTTTCAATATGATCTGACTTGAAGCTTCTTTTGATCACTTAAACACAAAATTACACATGTATAGACTATTTCAGCTCCTGTGACCCACCAAAATATGAATCTACTGCACCATGACCACTAAAAATAAATCGTTAACTATTGGAGAAATAATTTCAGAATTTAATTATAACATCTTAGTTTGAATTACATTTCAAAATAGTCTCGAGCAATAACATTTTATTTCAGTTTCTAAAACACTTATAAGAGAAAAGCCCCTATATCATTGCAAGTAATAAAAAGCACCTTTTTCTAACTGCAGAATTTTCTATTAGATATTTTTATAGTTGTATGCAAAGACAGATCCAGAATGCTAGTGTTTATTTACAAAGCATATGCACCACAAAAAGTAGTGGTGTGAGTATCTTCTTAACAAAGATCTTAAGCTTAATATCTTAAGGAATCTTAAACTCTCCTGAAGGGTTTGTCTCACCAGCTAAAAGGTTAGCTTTAGTTTAACAGTTTCATTTGCTATCACAGTTTTGGAATTGTAGACATTTATTAGAAGCTGACCTAAGTACTTTAAGGTTGTTTTGCATCTGGTAGTATAGTGCTAATAATAACTTTTTCTTTTTTTTTCTTTTTCTTTTTCTTTTTCTTTTTCTTTTTCTTTTTCTTTTTCTTTTTCTTTTTCTTTTTC
>JAWWTY010000001.1:64780918-64813754 GCA_035222235.1 Margarornis squamiger | reverse complement strand
TCTTTTTCTTTTTCTTTTTCTTTTTCTTTTTCTTTTTCTTTTTCTTTTTCTTTTTCTCTTTCTTTTTCTTTTTCTTTTTCAAAGAGAATAGATTTAATCCTACGTATTATTTCTCTTTTTTTAATAAACCACTTCTAATCTTAAGTTTAAATCAAAAACTGATTTTATGCTTAACAAGTGTATAAATACTTGCCATTTAAAGCCCTTAGAAGATTTAGTTAAATAGCTCCACTTTTAGTGGAGGCCTTTTCAGGAATATTTTCCAACAGGCTTATACTGTCCTGTTACAAGAATCACCATCCATTTATCCAACACTTAATTATCTATGGGATTATTTGGTGTCTTTTTTAGATGAAAGTTCTTCTTACTATCAACCACTGAGGCGAAAACTGACAAAAATCTGAAGGTCATATGAATAGTTGATTTTGCATTCAACAAGTGAACATTAAGTATATTTCCATACACAGCATTAGGTACTCTAAACAATTTTCAGATACTGGAAAAGTTAATGTTTTAGAAATTGCAAAAGCCAAGGCATTTGGAACACTAAGGATTGAACAAGTTTAAGAATATAAGGAAAACTGTATGTGCATTGCTTTGAACACGTATTAATGAAGTTGCATAAAATTTGGACATGAAATATCATTCTTCATAATAAGGAAGGAAATGATAGGAAAATAGTATATATCTTCAGATATTTTTTTTTTCCCTAGTTAATTACTTAGTATACAGAAATAAGAATGGATGCTCATTCCATGCTTGCAAGTAAACCTTCAGCTTTCTTTTAATCCGTGTTTGAAAGTTTTGGGATATTTGCTTCTTAGTTTCTATTCAGTGTGTTAAATATTTTGTGCTCTCTCATTTCTTCACATGAGACTGTTTTTCCCTAAGTCTTTCAAAATATATGAAGTCATGGTACTGGGCAAAATAATTAATTCTTCTGTTTGTACAAAAATAGTTACTTTGAAAAGCATCTGTGAGCAACAGTTCTTCTTACAGTTTATTTTGCACCTGAACAAATCCCTTAAACTTCCTCCTTGTCCTCTGTTTCCCTCAGTTAAATAACCTCTAATCCCAGTGGTAGTAGTATTAGATTAGTCTACCCTTCAGAAATTTCAATTTTTGAATCTAAATGATGGACTGAAGAAGAAAATAAAGCTACCATTATTCCAGTATTTGAGGAAATATTTCTCAGAAGAATTACAGACAACCAACTTATGTTTTCTAATAACACACTGAGTCTGAATCACCTTTCTTCAAGTGACCCCAAACCTCTCCAGTAGAGAAAACAGGCAATTTACTCTCTTATTAATTGCTAGAGGACAAACTACAGTCAACTTTTGAACACAGAAAATGGAGCATTAACACCAGATGGTTATTATAAACCAGGACAAGGTTACTGTACAGACAGAATTTATAAATGTTAAATCAATCATTAAAAACAGAATCTTAGTTATACTACATATTTTGAATTAGGATTTTGGGCAGATCAGGAGATGCATTTCCATGTCCCCATTTCATCTGTTTCAGAACTGAATTAGACACTATTTTTGGTCTGTAATTAGATTTGCATCACTTTAATATATACCCAAGAAAAGACTGGCTTTGAAAAAAACAGCAATAGTGGCTTTTGATACTGTCATTGAATTGACAGTAAGTTTACATCAAAATGTAATGTTGTAGTTTCATAGGAAAAGTTAAAGACTTTTAAAATTTTAAATAATTAAATTTATTTTTTTAAAAAGTAGTACCAGAAGCTCTTCATTCCTTCCATTTTTCTTGTTTTAAACAGAAAACTTGATAGATAAATTTGGATGCATTATAAAAATATCCTAGTTGTGGAGCAACTTCACTGGCTATATAAGGTACCGTAGAGCAAACAAAAGACATTAGATACTGAAGTTTTGGCAAATATAAGCTGTTCTGTGAGTATTTGTATTAATGAAATGGCTTCAAATCTGGCCCAAGGTGATGGAAGCAACAAGAAAAAACTTCAGTTAGTATTACAGAGTTTATGAGGTTCTGCATTTCTGTCATAAGGTTTTATCAGGAGAAGGTGGTATTAGCTGAGGATTAGGAGAAGTAACACATATACCTCTACTCAGATCTCAGAAGGGTGTAGAGGTCTACGTTTAGGAGTCTAAAGACTGACGTTTTCATCTGAACCAAAGGTTTTCTTCAATGAGTCCATTGCCATGTCTAGATGCATTCCCATCCAGTTTTCAGCTTCCTATCCACTGTTACACAAATCTCCTGTAGGTCCTACAGAGCTTCTGTCCATCAAGTACAGATGTAACAGATACATTAGGCTATCTCATATGACACTGGATACCTATTGTTAGGGTGAATTAAACTAAATATTCTCTGAGTGTAACAGGAACTTTTTAAGTCATGATCATTGCCACATGTAAGCTGCACTGAAATTGTGTTGCTTGCAATATAGAAATTAGTCCACACCACAAAAATGAATCCCACTATTAGATATTGACTAGAATTAAATTCAAAAGGTTTACAGTGTATGCACAAAGAACAGTTATTCTTGTTATGCATTTTTGTTTTCACAGATAAAGATTTAATGAACTTAATCTTTTCTAAACAGAAAATAAAGTACTAAAAAGATAACAAAAATATGGAACAAATTTTATGAAAGTCATGATTTAAAGAAGTTGAGTGCTATATTGTGAAAAGTGGCACACAAAAATAGTACAAGAGAATCTTGTGGCTATTGCTGTTCAGTGACAACAGAACATGAAACAAAATCCCAATAATTAAAACTGTGTAAGTGGACCTTTTTTGATCTGGCTATTAATAAAAAACAGGATTTAGTAGCCTTCATAACCCTCACAGAATTGCAGATATTTAGTTGGTCTGGAGTTGTAAAAAGCCCAACACAATATTGAGAAGCAAGGGAAAGAACTCAGGGACGAACACAAACTCTGGAGATGTATGAAAAGGGAAGTCCAAGGTCAAGAGCCAGTATCAGGAACAGAGAATTAAAAACTCATCAGGAGTTAAACAGAAGAGCTAAAAGAGAGCTAGGAGCTAAAGTCATAATTTGCAGTTTTAGAAAATAGGAATTAAGTACAGGAACAGACACAAATAAATGTTCCAGCATAGTTACCTCTATAGCCACTCTAATGGCTCATAAATATTCATTCTAACAAGTTAAACAGTTTTTTAAAAAAGTCAATATATCTCATTAAAGGTAATTGATATGAAACTTTTCAGAATCAGAATCAATTAGTTCCAAAAGACCACTGAGATCGAGTCCAACCTAGGACTGAACACCACCATGTCAATTAGACCGTGACATTAAGTGCCACATGTGGTCTTTCCCTAAACACCTCTGTGACAGACTGAAATGTTGTTAATGACTAAAGCATCATCAAAATCATAGAAAGACTTTTTGTCAAATGGCAAAGAAACAACTGCCTGTCTGGGACCACCAAAGCACTGCCCCCTTCTGAATATGCTTCCTGGCTGGAATTTGGGTTGCGACAGAAATTTGAGATAAGACTGTCATCCAATTATTTCTGCTCAGAGGAGAAGTAAACAAGGCTCAGGAAAGATGAATATATCTGTATTCAGAATCAGCCCTAGCTGGGCTCAGCAGATGGAGGAGGAGAAGGGATTTGAGTGTGTGATGGCCAAATCTCTCCACACCAAACCCAAGGAATAAACCTCCTCACTCTAGGAGGACCACATACACATGGCACATTCATGTGAGAGGCAGCTGAAAAGGGGTCATAAACTATTAAAGACCCCCAAAGCACCTCCCCCCCCCGCCTCTGGCTCATTCCTAAGGCCTTCCACCACCAGAGGACTGCACGTGATCCAAGTGAGGTAAGAAATTCAGAGCCTGTCGCAAAAGACTGCAAAGCTTCCTCTCCCAGGGACATTCCTGGGCATCTCCTGAACATATATTAATCCATTGGATTCTAGGTTTTGCAGGACACCTCACCAGTGAGAAGAACAGAAGGATGGGACCCCATGGGACACCCCTGAGTTCCATAGAATGGTGATACATTTTGTATTTAATCTTTGTCACTCTCTTTCTTCCCACCCTTCTTTTCTCATCTATCTATCTATCTATCTATCTATCTATCTATCTATCTATCTATCTATCTATCTCTGCCTCACATTTACTGTTAAATAAACCCATAGTATTGACTTTGGCATGTGATCTCATTTGTACCTTAATTTGGACAGTGGCATTTCTAATAATTTTAATAACCTGATCATAACAACCTCCTTGGATGGTGACTCCACCACCTCCCTAGGAAGTCCATTTCAATGTCTAATCACCCTTTCTGTGAAAAAAATTTCTAATGTCCAACCTACGCCTCCACTGGTTACAGTTTAAGACTGTGTCCTCTTGTCTGTCACTAGTTGCCTTGGAAAAGAGACCAACACCCACCTGTCTAGAACTTCCTTCCAGGTAGTTGTAGAGAGTAATAACATCCCCCTGAGCCTCTTCTCCAGGTTAAATAACCCCAGCTCCCTCAACTGCTCCTCATAAAACTTCTACTCCAGACCCTTCACCAGCTTCAGTGCCCTTCTCTGGACTCTCTCCAGCACCTCAATGTCCTTCCTGAATTGAGGGACCCAGAACTGGACACAGCATCTGAGGTGTGGCCTCACCAGTGCTGAGTACAGGCAGAGAATCATTTCTCTAGTCCTGCCAGCCACACTATTTCTGATACAGGTCAGGATGTCATTGAACTTTGTCACCTGGGCACACTGCTGGCTCATGTTCAGCCAATAGTTTACCAGCACTCCCAGGTCATTTTCTGCTGTGCAGCCTTCCAGCCACTCAATCCCAAGACTGCAACACTGCAGGAGGTTCTTGCAGCCTAAATATAGGACTCAGCACTTTGCTTTGGTGAACCTCATACTGTTTGTCCATCAATCCAGTCCATCCAGATCCCTCTGCAGAGCCTTCCTACCCTTCAGCAGATCAACACTCCCCCCCAACTTAATGTCATCCATGGATTTACTAAGGGTAGACTTGATCCCCTCGCCCAGATCATCAACAAAGATATTAAACAGAACTGGGGCCAGTATTGATCCCCTGGGGACACCATTTGTAACTAGCTGCCAACTGGATGCAGCACCATTTACCATCACTCTCTGGACCTGGCCATCCAGACAGTGCTTAAGAAAGAGTGCTCTTGTCCAAACTGTGGGCTGCCACCTTTTCCAGGAGTATGCTATGGAAGACAGCGTCAAAGACTTTATAGAATTCCAGGATCTGCCTTGCATCACTACTATAGTGCTATATCATTGTAATTTCATTAATTTTTGCATTTTCTCCATAAAACAATGTGTATTTTCTCAGTCATTCTCTACACCAGGCACATACACTGGATAGAGCAATATAGTTTGAGAATATTTATTAATGTGGATATTACTATGTTGTATGACATTTTTTGTATTTTATGTAAGCTGGATCCTAAAGCCAGATCATTTCAAAATAGAAATTCAAGCATATGTGGGAGAAGGACAGTAAATAAGATCATTTCTTATAATCATAAGTCCTTCCCTAATCTGATCTGAAAGAGGTATACCAAAAATGGCAAGTAGGTCAGATGACAGAAGACAAATAGAAAACAGTAGGACCAACAGCAGACTGAATCTCAAAAGGCACATAACAATATGCAATTAGAAGCACTGTTGTTAAGAAAACCTTATTTATCTATATAAGAAGAAAGGTGAAAATAATTGTTGCATCATTCTGCAGAGAAGTTCTTTAGCAAAAAATACCAAGGCTGAACTTTTTCATTAAAATTGCTAGTGATTGATGGATAACCAACAAAACACATACTAGCTCTAAACAAGTAAGAAGTCAGATAATAACAAGAAAATAATTGAGAAGTGATATTCACCCATGAAGAAATTATTCAGGTTTTTTACATTCTCAGAAATGTACAAGTTTCCAGTCATGTTTAGACTGTGCTTATTCTGTTGTCTAAAGCTACTGGTAGTTTGTTTAATAATTTAGGTATTAGCTCCCTTGCTTTGGAAAGGAAAGAAGCTTCATTCTTATTATTCATTTTTATACCTTTAAAGGGTATTTCAGCTCTTGAATTCAGATTAAATTGGGTTCCTAAGTAACAAATTTGGGAATCTTGCAATAGCAGAGATCAACTCATGTATTTGCATGGTATATACACCCAGCACTGAGGATGTAAAGTGCTGTGAATTCCATTTTTTCTTTTCCACAAATATCACCCTTTAGATGGTCATCTCATTACTTTGAATTTCATTCTTGGAAGAAGGTTTCTAAGTCTTAGACAATGCAACACTATGAATCATAACACTGAAAGGCATTTGCTGTATGTTTTCTTTAAAGATACAATTGTTAGCATTTATCTTTGAGAACTCATGAAAGATGGATCAGATACTGAAGACTAAGAATACAAAACAAAACAAAAAGACAAGATGTCTGTCTTGAAATGGAAAAGAAGGAGGAAATAAGTGAGACATATAGTCAATTACTATACAGGAAGTTTTCAGATCTATGTCAGTTGTGTAGACCCCTACGTGTAGACAAGGTGTCTACAGACTAAATATCACTTCCAGGGCCCCGAGGGCACTTATAGGCCTGACAGTTCCTGACTACCCTCCCTAGGGCTCCCCACACCTTGCCCATGACCTATCTGAGTCCTCTGGGATCTGTCAGCCCCTGCTGCAGTGATGCCACAGTAGGGTCAGTCTCAGGCTCCCTACAATCCCTACAATCCTGCCCTGCCCATCCATGGGCCCCACCAAGCTGCTAACCTCTGGGGTTATGTCCTGACCTTGTCTCAGTTTGTCTCCAGTTAGGTGCCTGACGTCTGAGGCTGGGTCTTCCCAATGTCCACCAGCCTCTCTGCTCCTGGCTGGTGGGTGGCACAGACCATGGCTGCCAGACCCTGGAGAGTCCCCCAGCTACCAGGCTCCAGACTGTGTGACATCCTCACAATGAGTCCTACCAAACTGTTGTCATCCTACTGTGATGTTCTTACTGAGCACAAACTACTGTAAAACAAATATTATTGTCTTAAACATAAGAATAATGAGGCAAAATTAATTAATTGGATGATAGCATTTAATATGATATAATGGCCTCACCTTTCTTATATTCAATGACTCTATTTCAAATCCTTTGCTTTTTCACTAGTTATTACCTACTTCCTGCTGAAAATTAGCATTGAAAAAATTAAAACAGGATAATAGGATGCAATGTAGAAAATTGCAACTAAATTAATACAACAAAATTGCAGAAAAAAACTTGTGGAGATGGAAAAACAGTCCTTAAAATAATGCTGACCAGTAAACTTACACAAGACTTTATTAATGGGATGTCAGAAATTAGAAAGATAACCCTAAATCATTTGTTCTGGGTCAAATACCTAACCTACAGAAGATATTGAAAATCACATTTCAGTTCTTACAATTCCAGTACTAGCCACTGGGATTTAGTTATGCTGTGGCTCTGATGGAATTGCTCTAACACTGAAGCCTAGTAAATCAGTAATTCTTAAGTGACTCCTCACCCTATATAGTTACAGAGGAGAGGAAGGTACCATATTTTCTGCAGACATCTTCACTACAGCTAAATGCAGCTTCACCAGCTGCTGAAGGGAAGGAGGAAGGTGTTAGCATCTGTCCATATTTAGGCTTTTCATTGGAGACCTTCTTAAAGTGCCTATCTCCTTCCATCAGTTACATGAGGTAGTTAGTTTTGACTCTAATCTTATTTTCAGACTTGCCACAACATTAATTGAGACTGATTCACTCACGTTGTCTCAAGTAATTGAATAAATTATAATTGTTTCAAAATATATAGCAGTCTTCTATTTGTGATGCAACTTTTATTCAGTACCTTTCTATTTCCCAGCAAAAGCATTTTAGACTGCTAACTCAAGAAAGAAAGGCTGGACAGACTCCAGCCTAAATATAAGTCTTTTATCTTACTTGCTACATCTTCTTCCTCTACATATATATGAACTTCTTATGAAAAATACATGCAATACATACACTTGAATTATAAAACCCCAGAACATATAGTAGCCCATAAGAGTACCTTCATAAAGGCTTTGTTGAAAATGAAAGCCTTTTATTTTCCAGAACAAAACCACGATAGCCAGGAAGCCTACAATCACTACTAGTAGCCCATGTCCTCTTCTGAAGGTTCAGCATCACTCCTTATTTGACACAGTAACACATGGTATAGTGACATGGTTATGAAAGCAAAACAGTGACCACCATATTCCAATACTGGTCCTGATACAGGCACTCTTAGGGCAGAAACTGGTTCTTTGGCATGGGATGGAAAACCACAGTCCCTCATGACTCTCTATGCTTATTATCACATTTCAGACCTCAACTACTTGAGAAAAGCAGTTACTATATGGAGTCAATTACAGAAAGTACAGGGAGTTGCCATAAAAGTTATGAATTACGTAATGCCTGGAAAGATGTTAGACACACTTTTTCAAGGAGGTCAATTTTGCCAAAGTGTGAGATGGACATATAAAACAACAAGAAGGATCTTTATGCATCTAAATCTGCATAATTAGCATACACAAAAATTGAGCATGGAGAAGGGCCTGAGCTTGTACCACCTAAAGTCCTCCTTTAGTGTCTTAATGATTTATTAATGATCAATAGATAAAAACCTTTAGGTGTAAGTTAAATGTCTCAGAGAACTGAAATTACTCATATTTTGAACTAGTATCACATTGCCCAAATAGTAATGACAATCTGTAAAGAATTTTGAGAACAACAGGAAAAATTATTGAAGATTTTTCTCATGTCTGTAGTCAAATTCTCTGTAGCTGGACATCCAGCGTTCTATCTTCTCTGGCAAATTGTACCCACCCTAACTGCCAGTCATTCAGAGAATCAGGTGGAGTCTCAAGCATATATTCTTGTACTTTGTGAACTGTTTCCTACTGATCTTCTCACTGATTTTTAAAGCTTAAATTATTCCTAAACTCATTCACAGGCATCTCTTGTCCCTCAGCTGATACACAATAAACTTTGATTCCCCCCCTTTCTCCTGTATATATTCAAGGGCATTCATGTATCCCAGATTATAAATTTAGGTTTTTGCTTTGTTTTCATTTTTATCTTACTTAATATCAATATAATTATAAAATTAACTTCAGGGTTAGATGTTACTAAGACTCTTTTACTAAGTTACTTAGACAACTTTCTCTGTTGCATGAGCCACCTATTTATATAAATAAAACATTTTGTGCAAAATCATGCAGCTGTGAGGTCTGCAGTGCTATCAGTTTCCCAATCAGATCTTACCAGTTTTGTACATCCCACTGATATCACATTTTCCTAAGTGTATTACTACATTTATCTAAATTAATTGTTTTACTGTGAAGGAACCTCTTATGACAGGGTATCATCAATCAATCATGCCTTATTTGTAGTAATTCAGCATGACAAGTTGTATTTCTGCATTTAAGTGACCAGATTCATTCTCGATGTTTACACGTGTGGTATTGCTGCATCTTTGCAGCTCCTTAGTGCCAAGTTCATCATTGTTATTCTTGGCTCACAGTGACAGAAAATTCAAATTTAGCTATCTCTATCCAAAGAAGGTGATGGAATGAAGGAATAAAAAAATATGTCTGGTACTAAACACAACTTGCCTCTAGATACAGCCTTGATGGGAGAAGTCTTACCCATGCAAACTGTGAAAAATAACCATCTTGCTTCAGTAATAAAGAATGACACTGCCCTGCAAAAGACAGAACTGGAGAATCTTTCCTTGACCTTTGTCTGACTGTGTGTTTTAAGTACAGAGTGACCCTAGTCTTAGACTCACTAGGGCATGTTCTGAGATGAATCCCATCCTAGAGGAATAATTTCTTAAGTGTCAAAAATTATTTGACATCCACAAATTCAGGTCTTCCAGTGGTGAATGAAAATATGAGGCACTAGCTTCAAAAATAGTGATGGAGACATGAGGGGCTAGGTAAGTTTTGGTAATTGTTTCTTCTGTATTTTTTGTATTTTTAAAGCTCATGGCTGTATATTTGGACTAATTATAGGGTTCCTGACAGATATTGTTCCCAAATGTATTTTGAAGTAATCCTTCCAATTATAATAGGTTTTAGGATATTTATACAACAGTGTGTTTAGGAGATTGGTGCAACAGAGTATTTTCCTGTGCATAAAAAAACTTTCAAGATCTCTTATAAGTTCTTATATCACTGGATTTTTTTTAAATATGAAGCATTACATTTCCTACAGTCAAGGTTTATGTCTTCAAAGTTTTTCTAAATTCCATCATCTTCCTGATTTGATTGATGAACCAGGTGAAATTATTGTATGATCACACTATAAACTAGTATCAACATCTTATCTCAAAAGAGAATGTATATTAATGTCCTGTTGATAATTATAGATTTCATTTAAAAAAAAAAAAAGAGAGAGAGAGAGAAGAAATTCCGACTATTTTCTGACTATGTGATTTATTGTAGAATGTTGTGATAAAGCTAGAAAATGGGTGAGTGAACTTTGGAATACAGATTTTATTCAGAACAAATGGTGTCTAACTAAAAGATTTGATTACATGAATGATAAAAATGTAAATGCACTGATATATGAATTGCAGGTCTAAACAGATTAGCCAAAATAAATAAAAAATAGACTGCTGTAAAAGTATAAATTAGTAATTTGGACTATCTCAAAAAAGTTTTTAGATTCACACAGATGGCTACTTCATCTATGCCTTCTGATAAGTGGGTGTGAAAGTTCTAATGGAACTAAACCTTAACTTATTATCAAAAGGCATCTGTGCCCATGACAAAAATACAACAGTCAAGCACTAAAACAATAACCATGGAGAAATATTTCTGATCTTTCTTAGAGCTCATTAATGAAGAATAGCTATTTGGTAGGTTTTGTGATTTACTGCTTGGGAAAAGGACAGTGATAAACCAATGATTATTTATTTCAACATATTTAACATTGCAGAGAGCTCTGTGAATTTCTGTGGCTCTGCAAAATATTTTAGCTGGCATCATACTTTCCATCTATAAAGCTGAATACAGGACTTCTTCTTTTCTAATCAAAGTGCATATGTCATTAATTTAAGAATTAGCCAATAAGATTGTCTGAGGCATACACCTGATATCTCCCTTAAATTCAGCAATACTACTTGGTATTAGTCAATGTTTGGAAGTTTCACTGAGGCAAATATAGTAAAAGGTGTTATTTTAGCTTTGAGAGAGTTGAGGAGAACTTGATTGACTTTTTGGGGTTTTTCTCAGGTATTTTACAGGCTAACAACACATGTAATAAAAGCTGTTATAATATACAGTGGTCACAGTCATCCAGTTGTGTGTTCTAATCTTAGACTATATACCAAGTTTAAAACAGATAAATTCAAACTATAAAATATGTATTTTTAAGCACTAGCTTAATTCAGTATTTAAATAAATAAATAACAAAAATATGCCTTGAAGGTTTTACATTATAATTAATTACATTTTGCAAACATTTGTTTTGGAACAATTATAATTTAGAGATCCGGACTGAAATTATCTAGAGTGCAATATGCATAAATAAAGATTAGATCTTGTTTATAGTCAAACACTCAATAACCTACTATTTAATTCTAATATTTCTTGATTTTTTTTTTTGTGTGTGTGTTTTTCTTTCTTATCCTCACATACTTTTGCAAGTCTTTGTATACAAAGGTACACATAAGCTCAAGAGTGTAGTCCTCTGGCCTGAAGACAAACCATACGCTAAACGGGAAATTCTGAAGCAGCATCTGATCAGCTTTTAAAAAAATAAATAAATAAATCAGAACATGTTTTGCTGTACTATTAATTTTGATCCTTACTGGAATAGAAGCTCTTGCATGTGTTCTCCTATGTTTTCAATGTTGGCTTTGATATTTATTTCACAGTCTATTCTTAGCATACATCGGAAGTCAGAAGACTTTGTTTCAAGTTTTAGGCAGAATGCATCATGTTCTCTTCCTGGCACATGTGAATAAAATATTTCACACTTCTTTCCAGCTGATAAAAAGAGGCTATTCATTGCCTCTTCTGTACCAAAACAAGAAGGAGATATAGTTGACAACAAAAATACAAGATGAAATAGTGAGTAAGCAAGTACGAAAGGAAAAAATGGTTGAGGAAATATAATTAAAACAAAGGAATGATGTTCCAATTCCCTTTTTGGTTTCAAATTAAAAAAAAATAAATAAAAAAAAAAAATTGCCCCATAGTTCCTTCTCTTAATACTTTTCAGTGTATTTTGGGAAATTCTGAAGATCTGTGTGAGGAACAACTACTGGAATTTTAGCCTGAGATACAGAAATAGACAAAGACTTCTAAGCAAATAATACCTGGATGTGTTTATAGGGAAGATTTATAAGTCTACAGAGTTTTAAAATCAATAAATAGATCCTATGTCAAACTTTTTACCATTCCTTGATATGTAAAAGTAAGTCTGTAATCCTTTCAAAGGACATGGAAAAAAAGAAACAAGTATTCATCCTGGTCTAAGCAATCACAAACATAATAGGATGTATCAATGGTACTGGGCAACAGCTCTCTGAGCTAAGAATACCTTAGATTTAAATGGATACTTACAGAGAGCTTTGTGTTATGTTTTAATCATCAAAATACTTACATTAAAATGTGACGTGTCAGATGCCATGAATTCAGAAGCCTTTGTAATTCATCATGGTTCTCAGTGTTCCTTTTGCAACTGTCCGGTGTTGAGGTGCTCCAATTAAGAAGTTTTCTTTGCTGTATAACTAATTAAGGATGAAAGACGACTTTGGTTTTGGGGGTTTTTTGTTTGTTTGGTAGGTTGGTTTTGTTTTTTTTTTGTTGTTGTTTGTTTTTTGTTGTTGTTGTTTGTTTTGTTGGGTTTTTTTGTTTTAATATATCATGGACAAAGTGTTAGCCTTCTGGGAAGGAACAGTCAATCTTGAGAATGAAATTAGCAGTTTACCTTATGTTCCTAAGGTGCTAATTTTACACCACCTACTTTTCTTCTCAGAGAGACACATTGCATGCAGAAAATTCATCTGTTTTAGGATTCTCAGCCCAAACACAAAAAAATTACTTATCTCCACAAAAATGACTGATGAATGAAACCAAGCTAAAAAGCACATAGTTTAGTTGCTTGCAAGAGCTCTCCCTAAAATGAAGTGCATCATTGAACTAGAAAGCATATAATTTTTTCCCGTGGCCGAAGAGAGAGCCTGTTGTTTGTTCAGACAAAGGACTTCATAAAATTAGGTGTTACAGCACCATCTGGTGACTCCTATTTAATATCTTATGAATAAGTGCAACATCCATTTAGTGGTAGTATTTTTCTTTAATTGGAATAAAGACAGTATTTTCTTGCTAGTATTAAGTAATAAGCAATGATACTAGAAAGTAATGATTCTACTCTGATATTGAAATGTACCCACTATTAAAATACCTGATTATTCTTGTATATATCATAATCCTATGTGTTGGCTCTTTGAGCCAGATATTAACCATTGGTCCATAAAAAGGGACAGTAAGCCCTAAAACAGAGTTCTAAGAAAAATAATGTAAAAGTGCCCAGATTTTTTTTTTTAGAAAGACAGGTTGGTGCTACAAATTCATAAAGACAAGCTCAATATGTGTCATTTTAGTAGTTAGAGTAAAAATGCATCTAAATTACAATAAACAATTCTTTCTTAACTGTATTCTTCAACTATTTTTAGCAGATATATCACTAGTCATGTTAAGGAGTAACGAAGGTGACAGGGATTTAGTTCATCTGTACAACCAGAAACCATATTTAACCAAATCTTGGAAAAAAATTTCATTGGAAGGAACATTTTGGTCACGCCACCCTTCCCCATCTAAAGAAAGCCCCTAGTTTGGCTCCCTTTGAAAAGAAATGGAGTCATTATCCAGGGGTATATTTACTAAAAAGCAAATAATCATGTGTGAAAACATGATACCTCCAAGCAGCAACATTATAGTGAAATCCCTGATGGTTTTATATATTTTTTTCTCTCTCATAGCATAATATAGACCAAAAGCTCAGGGAGTTATCGATGCTTCCTAATTACATTTCTAATGTCAAATTACTCTGTCAAAGCTAATATGTGTAAGTAAAAATATATTTAAACTTTTCATGTTTTATCAATCAGAAGTCTTCAGTACTTTTTCTTGAGGTAGTATTCTCAGCAGTCGAAGAAATAATTTTGGATGAGTTTTTTGTAGATTTTGCAGATGCAGAACAATATTTACAGGGTGGGAGAAAATGAAGGAAGGTTCCTGGAACAGCATCAACATCTCTCCAATTAAAGCAACTGTGCCATTTCAGACTTGAAAAGAACTACTTTTAGAGAAATATCAATTTTTGAAGCCTGTTACATTTTATTGCTGTCAGTAAGGCAAAGATCTTTAATTTTTCTAGAAATTTATAAACTGCAAGGTTTTAAGGACAGTAGAAGGGAGAGGCTTAGGGAGTTGGGGACTCTCCAGCCTGGAGAAAAGAGAGCTCAAGGGAATCTTATCCATGTGCATAAATTCGTGATAGGAAAAATTAAAGAAGGTGGAGACAGAGTCCTCTCAGTGGTACCCCAAGAGGACAAATTGGAATACAAGAAAAATCATTTAATCGTAAAGAAAATATTTTTTTCTGTGATATGGTTAAACACTAGAATAAGTTTCCCAGGAATACTGTGGAGTAACCCTGGAGCTATTCAAAACTCAACTGGATATTTTTGACTTTTGAATTTCACATTATGTCTTGAAACTCAAAAAATCAACATTCTTTAGGTCAAGTCCAAGTATGTCTTAATGTTTTCATTGGACAGCACTTTTTTAGCCCTTCTTTGCTCTCTCAGAATCCAGGCTTGTCCTAAACAGATTATCTCTTTGGTATTTTAGTGAGTAAATATAGTTAGAAGATGCCTACTCCTTTATAAATCTGATTTCCTTTTCTTAAAAAAGCTGATCATCTGCTTCAGTTTAAAGATGCCTATTTTTCGTTCGTTTCTTTCTTTTGTGCTGAAGAACCTCCAGTTACCTTTTGCATGTTTAATCATATATCCAAAGGTAATACACTCTTCAGTCCTGTTGATTTCAAATCTTCAGTTGAATCCACATCTGGGAGAGACTTTTAAGACAAGCATGCCAAGTGAGTAAAAATACATCTGCAGGGAACATTATCAGTTTATGGTAGCATTTCAAGGTTGCCTGTTAGAAAGGACCACACAGTGAAAAAAGACCTCTTTTGTAGTCCTATTTTAGTGCTTTTCTATTCTGGCAAAGACTGTTATTTTGGAATGTCAACAATTCTTCAAACAGGATAGTATTATTTCTTTTTTTGTTTTGGGAGGGGTTTTGTTTGTTTCTTTGTTGTTTGGTTTTTGTTTGTTTCTTGTGGGTTTTTTTTGGTTGTGGTTGTTGTTGTTGTTGTCTTTTGGTGTTTTTTTGGTGCTTTTTTCATCCATATAAATAAAAAAGGATCACTCAGTCTGAAAAGGAATCTCAGCTAATCAGCCAGTTCTATCTCCTGCTGAGAAAAAGGTCAGTCCTGAATTCAGACCAGGGTTTGCAAGGCTCTTGTACACTTAAGTCTTGAAGACTTCCAAGAACATAGACTTCATAGCCTTTCTGGGCAACATGTTTGTAAGTTTAATTATACTCATGATTTTTTTTTACCTTTTACCTATTCAGAACCTCACCTGTCTGAATTTATGTTTATTTTTCCTTCTTTATGCTGCTATGCACCTCCGAAAAGACACTGTTTTCATCTTCCCAGAAACCTACTTCCAAGTAGGGTTGCCACTATGTCCCCTCAAGCCACCTCTTTTTCAGGCTGAATAAGCATGATTCCTTCAGTTGATTCCCAGAGAATGTGAAGTCCTAGTAATCTGGATATGGTTAAAATCTATTCAATGATCTCTATGGTGAGAAATACAAATTGTGACAGTATTTGATAATAATTTTTCTAAATGTTCTAATGTGGTACTAAGGTTTTGAGGGGGAAAGAAATTATGGGGTTTTGATAGTGTTGTGGTAGTAACATCTATTTTCTTTTGATTTGTCATCTTTTTGTTTTCTTCAGAACTGCCTCATTCTGTCTCCACAAGAGAGGAATTCCAGCCTTCTGGTCATCTTTGTGGCCCTCCTCTGGACACTGTCCAACAAGTCCATGTCCTTCTTACGTTATTGAATACAACGACAAGGCTGTGTTCATTGGCCCTCAAAGTAAGTGGAGCAGCATAGCTTGTGTTCACATGACTAAAACTCTCTATTCCCTCCAAAAAGAGTACTTCATCCCTAAAGTACCCTGAAATATTCCCTGAGCCATGCTATCCCTTAGATCATGGATAAGAATAGGCGGGGGGAATCTGTTTTGCACTAATTGTAGCTGTTTTAGAAAACATATAAAATGTGAAAAAAATAGATAATTGCATACCATTGGCTGTGCCTATCCCCTGCTGCATTTTGCCTGTTAATATAGATTTTGCCCTTAGGTTCAATTATGACTTTGGTTTTCACTTTGAGAGCATATAGCAATATCTCTAGAGCCATGTGAAGAAACGTTTTCTATTCATACAGGTTTACAACTATGAATATCTGAAATTTACTCCAGTTCCGTTTTGGGTTTTTTTCAGCTTAGTATGCACTGACAGAGGGAGAGGGCTACACTGAGATAATAACATAAAATTGTCAGTTAAAGGCATGATTTGACACATAAGTAGATTGAATTAACCTTGAACATCTTTCTTCAGACTTCTAAATGCCATGTGGATTTTTTTTTTTCAATTTTATGCTTGTCATAAGCAAAAACATATATTTCAAATAAACATATACACTAATTTCTACATTTGAACATTATTGCTCAAAAAATATCACATGAATATACAACTATCAGTTACATTTATGCATTTAATGAGCTTTGCAATTCTAGTTCCAGATGATCAGAAAAATATAACTGATATTCAAACATAAGCTGTAATTAAGATATGAATAAGAGACATAAGCCCTGTTTATTTGAAAGAATGTGCTTACGTATCTTGGGATAAAAATAAAACTGTTACTAGAGGACTACCCAGTGGAACTTCTCAAATGAAATATTACTTATCATGAGTATGAAATACCTTGCAGATTAAGGAAAAAAATATTACTATTACATATTATCTCCATTCATATATTTGGAAAAGAAATTGAGAAAATTGTTTCCATTTCCTAATGGTCCTAAGACTAAGACTTTGATGAAGCTTATACTGAGTTAGTTACTTTATTTAAATATCCACTGCTCATTTTCACATTGTGCAATCTTCTTATTCAGATGCTGCCTAGTCCAGTGTCTTTTTATTAGCATGGTGAGTAAAACTGGTATCTTACTTTTCCCATAGGGTGGGTACTCTTGTTTATTTTAATAGAATACCTGTTCAGAAACCTATAGTGTTTGCCTTATTAAGAGTCTCCATGCAATAAAAACCTTTACTATGAAATACAAACATATTAGATGGATTCAGTAACAAATTGTCAGTGCAAACATATTTTTTGAAATAAGGTAGATTATCTAAGCATATGTCATATACAAAATTACTGAAGTTCCAAAAATTATACATAACACTACTTCTAGCTTCCTTGCTTTTGTTTATTCCTTTTTTTAAGTTCTTATTCCTAGATTTAAAGGCATTTCCAGACTCAGCTTCTGACTTTTCAATGAACTCAGTGTTTAAAATGAAACATAAGTCATGCCTTTCTCAAACCACCTCAACATTTAATCCAAGCTCCCTTCAAAACGCATGCATCTCTTCCAAAATTGTGGATTATGATTTCACATTAAAAAAATTAGTTCATCAGTATCAGTAAAAGAATACCTGCAATAAAATCTGCAATATTAGAAAAAATGAGAACTTTTATCGAGATGCCATTTTGTGGCAGATTTTAGTAAATAAGCTTTTGCCCTGAAAATGGACATTTTTCTTTGCTTCAAAGGCATTTCAATGTATATATCTCTAAAACACCAGTTAATGACATTGACGCCTTGCAGCTTAAAGATTTATGCATATTATACCTAAAGGATTTATAAAGTCAATGTACCTTTTAAAAAAGTCAACTCTCTTTTTTTTTTCTTTTTTTTTTCTTTTTTTGAAGATCCTTAATGAGGCCAGAAAGTCTTATAGCTGATTGAAGTTTGTTTACTCAATAAGCTACTACAGTTTAGCTACTGAAAGTGATATAATTAACAGCTTCTGTTAACTCTGAGGGATTCTAGATATGTCAGCATCACAGATGATTCTAAATGTGTCACAGAACCACTTTGAAAACTGCAGCTCAGGTACTGGTTACTAGCACTAACTGTTTCCAATATAAATGGATAAAAAATAAAATTTGTTACCTTATTTAGAAGAGTAAGGAATGGCAAATACTTCACACATTCTTTCTCTGAAACCTTGGTCAGGGAGAATGTCATTTGTGTAGGATATAAAGATTTCATCTGTGAAATCTAAGTTCCCTGAAGTCACCAGTGAAACTTCAAAACACTGTCTTAATCAGATCCAGGAGTTCACACCCAGGTTCATACAGGTTAGACAGATTAGTGCAAACTGAAAATTTTTATGTTCTAATAACAATGTGATATCATTTGCATTAGCTGCAGTAGATAAATATCTATACCATAAACTAAATGTTATAAATTATATTTGTGTCTCTGACTAGAGGACAAAGGACAAAATACACATAACCACCTCCTCTTTACTAGTCATTTGCAAGGTAGAAAGTATGTGTGATTGTTTGTGTAGTTAGACTAGTTATCTCAACTCTGACCAATGAAAAACCTTGATCTCCAGTATGAATTTTATCCCAACTATGAATTTTCATGCCAGTTATATCGGTAGACAGAGACATAACATTCTCCTAAGATAGATCATCTGACATTGTTGGGATGAAAATTTTTCTTGACATATTTATCTTTCTTCCTCAACAACAAAGTCATTAACATTAGACATCTGGCTAAACTATCCCCAGACATGTAGGTGGCTAAAATGAATTGAGATAACTCTCATAACTATGATTACGATGCTGTATGTTTTGCCTATGGGAAAAAAAAAAATCTGATTATTGTATTCTTAATATGGGTTTCTCTATCAGAAATATATCAAACAAATGCAACAATGAGGAAAAAGAAATTAGTGAAGGCACAGTGTTTGTGTATCTATTTCTTAGGAGTTCTTTCAAGCTAATGCTAGCATATCAAATTATTTTTATAATAAAATAAATTCAGGGCAAACTCTGGGATAGAAAAGAACAAAACCTAATAAGAGCATCTTTTCTGTTGGCATCACACACAGTACAATTTTTGGTTGCCTATTTTATACTGTAATAATTGTGATTGCACGATTGTTCATATTTATTGAGTAAATTAATATGATGTAATGCATAAGTGTCCCTCTCTTGACCAAATAGGCTTTGTCTCTCTCATATATCTAATATATATCCACTGTCTTATCAGAGAGTCACTAGGAAACTTATATTTCCAGGTTGGTTTTTATATATGCATTTCTCTTTAGTGATCAGTAAGATAGCCTTAACTCATTATTAATTAAAACATTGGTTAAAACTGCTAGAGAACTTTCAAGCTTTTCTTGGGGCTTATCCTTTTATGTCAAAATCTACATTACAATTAGTAAGAAGTGAAATTAATAGCATGCCCATCCTTTCATTAATTTCTTCAAAAGATGTACCGTTTATGAATTAGGAACACAGTTATCATTGTACTCTGTGGAAAGGAACATAAGTACTTGAACTCTGTCATGCTTGTGCTACTCAGACCATCATCTTATTATGGGGAAAAACCCAATCAAGACAGAAAAGGAGGCTTTCTAGCTGACTCAGGGGCAGAACATTAGAATAACACTTTCAGGCCACAAGACAAAAAGGCAAAGAAGTATGGGAACAACATTGTCTGAAGTAGAAATAGAAATAGACAAAAGGTTTTGGGAAAGAAAGGTGAAGTAACAGAAAAAGAAGAAAGGAATAAAAACAGGCTGTTAAATAAATGTAAAGGAAAAGAGAAATAGGGGAAGGGGAAAAGGGGAAGAGAAATAAGAATGGGAAGGGAAGGAACCACCCAACAATTATTAGGAGTTTTTAAGAGGCTTAAACAGGAAACTACAAAAGGGAGATTGTGGAGACATAATTAAGAAGAGTCATTTTGATAACTAGATGAGTGGGAAGCCTAATGAGTCAGGATGGGAAGTTGCTGTCTTTAGTGACTTTCTCCGAATGGAGTAAGGTAGGAGAGGCAGATTATATGAAAAACAAGATATCAAGAATAATAACCGCTTGAATAAAGAAAATAAAATAGGGACTTCTGGGACAATATCAGAATAAATGGGAACTACTGAAAAAATGGCGGTAATAGTTAAGGCAACAGACATCAAAATAAATGTAGATAAGGAGGGGATGGTTGGACTCTCAACATTACAAGGATGCAGCTGGAATGAAAATTCAGATGATGAAGTTAGAATTTTGAGAAACAACCAGTTTGGAAAGGCATAACTGAAGAAATTGGGAAAACAGAATCTGTCTTGCTAAAACATGATTCCCTTCAATATTTGAAGTGAATGCAAATAACAGCAAATACCTGTGAAATCTACTGCTGGTGCCCTCCTGTGAGAGTTTTGGTTTAGAGAGCACACATTATGTTCTTAGGTATTCAATCAGTTCAAGTGGCAGAGTGGGAGAGATTCTGTTTGCAATAACAAAGTACACAACTTATAGTACTGATTTTTATTAGCCTGTTAATAAAAAAATGGTGTTACACATTCAAATTCACATTCAGAGATTATTAATGGTCAAAAATCAAGCAATAAGATGGCAAATACCAATTAAGAAAATAAAATAAAGCTCTCCATAAAAAAAAAAAAAATAATATTTGAAGTTCACATCCCTGTGAGGAGTTTAATAAGGTTTTCGGCAGGAATTTTATTCTGTTTACTATAGAGAATACAGTTGTGTATGTAATGTAGGCTTGCCAGTGTAATGAAGTAGTGAAAGAATCCCCAAAGTTTCCACCAAATTACCTGACAGTATGATAAGTTGTACAAGAAAAAAATTTCAGGGGGAGAAAAAAAGATTCTGTGGTTAAGGTATTTGATTCGTGTGGCAAAAGCTGCATCCTTTATATATTCTATTTTCAACTTGCTATGACTTTAAACCAAACTTTACATTTGGGTTTGAGTTCTGGTTTCAGGTTTTTTTGCTTGTTTGGTTTTCTTTAATCGCACACACTGTCCCCTCAGAGTCTCATTTTCAGTAGGGAGTATTCACAGCTGCAATTAAAGTCAATGGATCTGTGTTCTGAGCATAAAATACTGTAAGAGATAGATTTCCCTTAAAAACCAAGACTTTCATGAATCAAGTTTGACTTCAAATATCAGTGTGTCTTTTCAGTCTCTAAGTTCCTCATTTAGGACAATCTCTCCCTCACTACAGAGTGTAGAGAGCTGAATTAATTCTTGAATCATTCAGATTCTAGAGGCATAAGCATTATAGGAAAGTCCATGAATATAGTAACTAAATATACCAAGTCTATCTTTAAGAGGAAGTTTAAATATTGTGCTGTAAATATATGACTGTGACATTTAACAATGAAGAGAAAAAGTACTAAATTGCTGTCTGCTTGAAGACTACTATCCATTCACTGTATGAAGTGTCTGTGGTAAACATAATATAATAGAATGATTATGGCAGCTGTATTATCATGCTCAAAAGGGGTAAAAGTATGATTTAGCATGTAGTTTTGAGTTCTGAGAGTTCATGTTTTCTGTCTCAATATTACTCTTGTTATAGTTTGTTTTGTTAAATGCTTCTAAATCTACTTTCTAGTAGATTCCAGAGTTTGTAAGCTTTCCAGTTAATACAGATTGAAATCACTTTTTACCCTATTCCTTTTAAATTACAAGAGTTGTTACATATTCCTTCCTTATTGCCTAAAACCCTTGTACTAAAGTTATTTCAAAGTATTGCTTTTCCTTATTTTCTGATTGACAAAGATTTGAAGTTAATGTATTGATATGACCAGAAATTCTGCAAGTTTTAAGCTTGAGATAATGGCAAAGTTTAATTGAACTTTGAGTTTAATTGAGTTTAATTGAGTAATTATCTTTTTTTGTTTGTTTCAAGTCCTAGGGATAATCCAGAAAGTGTTTATTCTTACGTGGCTCTTTTTATTTGCTTTATTTTTCTGTATTTGCAAAATATTCTCACTGACACAGATGATAGGACTGTTATACTCACAATAATGCAATTTTAAAAAAGGGTCTGTTGTCTAATTGCATTTAACTTCTGGTTGTTTTTATATAACTTGCATTCCCCTAAGAAAACAATAAATGGTATGTTGTAATGTAATAGCTTATGCAAACACAGCATTTTGCATTCAGATCTATCATACAAACAGCTGTGAATATTTTTATTGGTGTTAATTAAGTCTGTGATGGTATTAATTTAGAAAAGGAAAGCTGGCCAAATCCCAAAGTGCTGTAGGATTTTTAACATGTGTCTGAAAAAAATAATCAGAAACTTGCAAATGAAATTGTGGCGTAAGATCTTGCTCTAAAGATAATACCTTCATGATGCCCAGCTGCTGAACCCTAACCAGTAATCTGCCATGTCATCATGGCTGCCAGCTAATATGATATGAAACACAACACTCTTGTTCAGAGAGATGAACTACAAAGTCAAACTGACACTCCAAACAAGGAACTAGCTGGCACAACCTCACCACAGAGTGCTTTAGAGAGGTAAATAACTTCATTCTTTAAGAGATTAAATCTGATGGAGGGAGTTATGCAGAGTATCACTCTCCTCAATAACCAATTAACAGCTCAAACTTCTGGTAAGAAATTGTAATACCAAAAATTTTATTGGACTTCCCAGTAGTGAAATTAGACATACAGTACATTATGAATCAGATCCAGAAAACCAGGAATTTTTTTGAGAAAATCAATGCAGATACTAATTCACTATTTTAAAAAGGCAGCACCAGATCCTCAGAAACATTTAGCTCTTCTGTTGCAATTGTAGTGTCCTGTTTCCATTCCTTTAAATTTTGCTCATTTTTTCTAAGTGTAGAACTCTTCCAGTGTAAATGAGCTTCTGTGGATTTAACATGTGTTTTCACAAATTTGGATGCCTGAGTGTATGTCTGCCTACTAAACACTGTGCAAGGAAGGTCCTGCATTTCAATCGGTGAGTTGTACCGAGTAACAAGGCTTATACACTCATTACCTCCCAAAAACTGTTTGATCAGTGCTGATAAGATGCACCCATTTCTTGAGAGGATATAAACCCTGAGTGGCCTGGATTGAATCTTGCTTCAATTAGTTCTGTCTTTTTTCAAATCCTTGGCACAGATTCCAGCCAGGATATGGAACTTTAGTCTTTCCTTACAATTTTGGCTCCAGCTTGAGACTCACTATCTACACTACAGTGGTAGAAAGGCAGGAGGTGAGCTCAGATGCTGGACTCTTTCCCACTTTGAGCACTCTGCTCAATTATTAATCTGCTCTCAAGAGAAGGAGAGGGCAGCCCTTCAGCAGTAAGAATATGAGCCAGTCCATGCCACTTGGCTTTGAGGTATGGTTAGATTCAAAGACCCCTTTATTTACCTGGAGTGATGTAGTTGTCAGTACAGCAACTGGCTTCTCAGGTTATCAAGTTCTGTTTGCTTTGACTTTAACATTACCTATTCCATTTTTTATTTTTTTTTCATACCAGTCTCTGACAGGGGCATGGCCTCCTGTTCTCTGAGATTTGTTGGAAATGATGCACTGCGGAAGGAGTAGAGACATCTGAGTCATGGTGTTTCAACTCTGGAGGATTTCTGGCTTTCTTTTTGCTTTTATCATAAAAGGAAAAGTTAGGCAAAAAGCTACTCAGACAGACTACCCAGATTGCTGTGATTCATTTAAGTAATTGTAAGAGAATACATAAGTTTTCATACTGTATCTAGAAGTAGGGCGTAGGGAGAAAAAAATGGCTAAACAAGTAAAAACTCTATGAAAGTCTTGCATTTCAGGCCTTAGACTAATATCAAATAAATTCATCTTCCTTGGGAACATATTAGGCATAAATCAGTAAATTTAATCTTAAATCAGTAGAGTATAATAGATATAAGCCTTATGGTATCATCAATATAAGCACGGAAATTACTAGAAGGGGGACAACTCTATTTCAGTCATTACCAATTAAAATTCATCATCAGTGATTTACTATATGAGTTCCAATAGTATAGGTGGTACTCCAGAGAAAGAAATTAATTTTAATTAAGTTAAATAACATATTTTCCTGTGTTCTATACAAATATTTTTGTTAGTTTTGTTAGGGTTTTTTTTTGACAAATAAGTAATACAGCAAGCTATGTGGTGCTGTTGACACACTGGAAGGAAGGGATAACATCCAGACGGACCTTCAGGTTTCAGAGGAGGGCCCCTGTGAACCTCCCAAAGTTCAATAAGGTTGAGTGCAAGATCCTCTCTTCTCTCTAGTGACCAATGATAGGGCCCCAGAGAATGGCATGGAGTTGTTTAGGTTAGGTGAGGGAGGTTTAGATTTGAAATTAGGAAAAGGTTTTTCACCTGGAGGGTGGTTGAGCACTGAAATAGTCTCCCCAGAGAAATAATCACAACACCAATCCTGACAGAGTGCAAGAAGAATTTTGACTGTGCTTTCAGATAAATGATCTAATTCTTGGGGCTGTCCTGTGCAGTCAGGAGTTGAATTTTTCTGATCCTCATCAGTTCCTTCCAACTCAGGATACTCTATGATTCAGTGATCCTGCACCTGGGTCAGGGCAAACCCAAGCATAAGTAGAGGATGGAGGGAGAACGGAAGACTTGCAGAGAAGGACTTGGGGATGATGGTTGATGAAAAACTCACAGCCCAGAAAGCCAACCATACTCTGGGCTGCACCAAAAAAAAGCAGGGCCAGCAGATTGAGTGAGGTGATTCTGCTCCTCTATTCTGCTCTTGTGAGATGTCACCTGGAGTACTCCATCCAGCTCTGAGTCCCCAATATAAGAAGGGCATGGACTTGTCAGAGTGAATCGAGAGGAGGGCCATGAAGATGATCAGAGGGCTGGACCACCTTTCCTGTGAGACAGGCTGAGACAGCTGAGGTTGTTCAGCCTGGAGAAGAGAAGTTTCCAGGCAGACCTTATAGCAACCTTCCTGTACCTAAAGGTGGCCTACAAGGAGATGGAGAGGGACTTCTTACAAGGGCATGTAGGGATAAGAGAAAGGGGAATGGCTGTAAATGGAAGGAGGGCAGGTTTAGATTAGATATGAGGAAGAAAATCTTTACTCAGAGAGTGCTGAAACAGGTTGCCCAGAGAAGTCAAGGATACCCCATCTGTGGAGGTGTTCAAGGCCAGGTTGGATGTGGCTGTGAGCAACCTGGTCTAGTGGAACCCATGGCAGATGCGTTAGAACTAGATGATCCTTAAGGTTCCTTCCAACTGAAATCATTCTATGATTTTGTTAATAAAATTCCCTGCCGAATTTTAACCATTTCTCTTTTAGCCTGTCATTCTCAAATGAGTGCCAGAGATGATATTCAAAGAAAGCCTTTTCAAAATAACTCATTATGTATTCAGCGTGCTGGCTTCAGATCTTATATGTGCTAGTTTAAATAGGAAAAAGCTCATTTTAACTTGATCTTTTTTTATGCTTAAATTTATGCTGAATATGTGGAGTTGAAAGGGAAACAGAGTTAAAGAGGTATAGAAATGTTGCCATACAGTTTTATTCCTTACAGAATATATGTATTGGCTGTTACAGTACAAACCAAATCAAACCAAAAACAAAAACAAAAACCCCACATAATTGGACAAGTATTAGAATTTTGTATTCAGCAAGCAGCAAGGAAAAGATTCTTGTGTTACTTGCATGGAGATGAATCATGAGTAACTACATGAGATGTGTGGATTCAGAGTAGCATAAAAACCCAGCATAAGTTGTTCCTACTTTCTCACTGACTGCATGCAGCAAATGATACTTAAATAACAGGCTTTTTCATCCTAGGATAGCAGTACCAAAGTCAATCTTTGGTTACCACTGTCCTCCTTGTCCTTCAGAGAAACAAGCCTTCTCATTTTAAGTTTACTAGAGAAAAGTGGTCAGGAGGCAAGTGGAAGATTAGGCCATCCAACAACAGTGCTTCTCAGTGTAGAAACTGGCTTTCAAGTGGGAGCACAGGGAATGAGAGATGCCATCCCTCCCTTTCTCCCTTTAGCACAGAAGGCAAGCCTTTTGGCTGATCAGCTATCCCTCATCTTCAGACAACCTGGGAAAAGAAAAATCTCACTGTTAGCTCTGTCAGTGAGGCTTTTGTTCTAAACTTAAATAAAAAGGTACTATTTTTTATTGTCCCTTTATCCTTCATTTTACAGTCTTGTATAATATCATCAGTCTTCTAAGCATTCTGGATAAATCTAGCACTTTTGCAGATATTATAAGATGGTGAACATCTGAGACTTCAATGTTTATATCTCTGATATTATACTTTATCCATTCAGAATAAATGATATTTGTTTTAGAATTAAAATAATTTGTACTTATTGTTCCCCATTATTTTCATCAGTCCTTTATTAGGTATTCATTCAAGATTCAAATCATTATATAGGAAACTAAAGGGACTATAAATATTTATAGCACACCAAGGCACATAATTCTGGAGGTCAAAAGAACACAGCATTTGGCATAGCATTGCAATTGAGATGTGCTACTGAACACCTAGAAGTGCTTGACAGCTGTAAAAAATTATACAGCCACTCATTCTACACACTTTTTGTTGCTATTATCAGTTAAATTCTCAAAGCAATTATGCTAAAGCACACACCTGGAAATAGTTGGTTGAAAAGTTTTTCTCCACAAAAGAACAGGAAAATACTGTAACTAATTTGTTCTACTATTATTTATTGGTTTCTTGTTAGTAACATTGTTTTTCATGTTGAAAATGGCCAATCGAAATACAGATTACATTCTCTAAAGTGGATTGAAAACTCTAGTAGTACATACAGGCAGTACATACTCAGTATTTCAGGCCTCTTACACAAATTCCTGACATTATTAGATTTTTTTTTTATGTGTTCTTTGAATCAGTAGAGCCCACACAGGAATCTTCTCAAGCCCACTATTTTCTTTTGGCATGTGATATTAGGCAATTACAATTTTCCTTATAATGACGTTTTGATAACTTACAAACATTAACAAAAACTTTTCTAATTATGTCATACATATATATGTATGGAACATTAAGATTTGCATAAAGCTGAGATACTCCCATCCACCCACTTAGTTCCTCTCACAGTCATTTGCACTTAATGGATGATTCCTAACAAGTGTCTGACTTAAGTGGTCAGAAGTAAACTCAAGAAACCTGAGTTCTCAGGAGGAGATTGTTTCACAATTTAGGCATGCAAATGAGGTACTTGAAGCTAGATAGTGTGAAAAATTACACTATGCATTAAAAAAAAAAAAAACAAAAAACAAAAAAACCCACAAACTTTCTGATAGACAGACTTTATACCATAAGGCACAGTTCCTTTCAAGGAAGAATTTTTGTAATGGTTAACAGTCACAGAAAAGTCTTAGTATAACTTTACATATAGAACAGCTGGTACACCCACACACAAAAAAAAGTACTGAAGAGCTTTGTCAGTCAGAAAATGTAAATACTTTAGTTAAAAAAAGTTCAGTACACTTACTTTTCTTTTTTTTTATATAAACATTTCAGCTAATTACTTACAGCTCTAAAAGCCTCATTTTATCCCCAAAGCATATTAGAGTTAGAAGTCTTTATCTAGGTTTACTAGCTGTGGCAGAATGCCACTTGCACTAAGTGATCAGTGAGAAGATGTCAGCTGCATCTGATGTCATAAAACAAGAAATGTCCTAGAAACTCTCGATCTGTCTGGGCTTTGTGCAAAGTCTCCCATCGAATGAGTAAATAAATAATTTTATTTGTTTCAACTAAAAACATATAGTTAATTTGTGTCAAAATGTTCTCTTAAAAAGGTTGCTAACTAACTCACAAAGGAATGTCCTGTCAGTACTCAAAACTGAAATGTATATGGGAAAAAATTAGCAGATTGTGCATGTCGAAACTGCTTGCTTGTATTTTAATATGGTTTAGCAGTTATCTGAGATCCCTTTGGATTTGACTTTCAGTGACAAATTTTGAGATAATGTGGTGTCATAGCATTCACAGCCTTCATTAAGATACAGAGTTTCTATTAATAAACACAGTTAGAACTGGGTCTTCAAAAATTTCTGCAGTAGGAACCATGTAAAGAGTTTTTTGAAGACAGTGAAGAGATTTCCCCACACTCCATATGATCTAGGCATCTAATTAACTTATGAAGACCTTTCTTCTATTTTCAAATTAAAAGCTTCATTCTGGAAGAAAGAAATCTGGTAGAGATCTCTCTAAGATGTGGTATGTGAGGTCTGGACTGGTGTGTGAGGCCAAACACAGAAAAGCATAAAAGTCTCCTTTTTACCAATAGGAACACCCAACCGCTGAAGTTCTTACCTATGAAATTAGTAAAGGCTCTCAACACTCTATGGTTCCCCCAAGGTGAAGCACTCTAGGAGTGCTATGAGCACGTCAAGTTTCATAGTTTGAAGATCTAAAGCCTATTTCATCATGAAAAAGACAGATTCATGACTCTATTCATATGCATTTACATAACTTGCACCATTGTAGATCTCCTAAAGAGAAAACCAATGTATTTTCTGAACACCGTGTCTTTAGAAAGTACACACTACTCATAATGCTGGGTTATCAGTCCTGTTCTAAATGTAAGAAAGTCCTGATTTGCTATTTAATAGTCATGAGTTTGTGAGCAAGTATGGGTATTTTTTTTCCAACAAAAATAGCCAGAACAGCATGGACATTCATACCACAAGGCTGCTGTAAATCGGATTGACATCAAGTAGGCCTTGGTAAAATGATTTCTGAACATATTGGGAGGAGGAGGGATTTTAAGAAAAGAAGTGGGATGAAAAAAAGATGGTGAATCCAACTGAAATGCTTCAGTTCTTCAGAACTTAATCAGTAAAATAGCCTATATTTTAACAAAGCTGAAGCAAATTAAAACCAAAAAAAGTCTTATTAGATATTTCTAGAGTTCATTATTTAATTTTTGCTTCTAAGATTATCCCCAGTCATACCAATATAAAATCAAAAGACTTATATTGATTTCTTTCACTTAAGAAAGTGAAATATGTGGTATTGAAAGACATAAACAGAAGAAGAAAAGTGTTTGTCGACGTATATGAATATTTAACAGGTAATGTCAGGTAGACACTAATGGCTTTGTAGAGCTTCTAGCATCATTCAAGTGTAAATAGTGAAAGCTGCATTTTGACTGCTCTATTTTTTTATTGAGCAGAGATATAGGCAAGTTATTTAGTATCTGCAAATCTTGCACAATGTGATGACCTGCAAATGAATATCAAAGTTAACTGTAGATGTTGCATCCAATAATAAGAGTGTTCCCCACACTTTTGTGTTTATGTAAGCAAATGTGGCAATTAAGGCAGCTTGCAAGACTTGAGTCTGACTTCTAGTGAAAGAAGGCAATATTTTGGACCCAAGTGTTTCCTAGCTTTTTGACAGCCTTGCCACAAACATCCTTGGAAAAGTTTCTTAGGCTGAAATCCACAAAGGAATATAAGCATTCTGTTGCGGAAGTAAGAAAAGCAAATTGAAAAATAAATAAATCCTTAGAAACTCTTAAGAATGTAGCCACAAATATTCCCCAAATATCTGTTTCTGAATGTGCCCAGAATTTTTTCTGATTGCAGGTCTCAGCTTCTCAGTTTTCATTTCATCTTGTCTATCTGATCAAGGTTCAGAGAGTGGATAAGGGTTAAGCACACTCTTCTGAAAATCAGTAGACAGTATTTCAATACCTCAGCTGCAAGGAACAGTAACAATGCTATACTTTTCTGTGTTTGAATATGGACCACATTGTAAATTCTTTGACATTGTTCATTAGATATGTTCATGGGGTTCTAATTTTAACTCTGTTATGTCTCACTTTCTCTCACAGGATTTTTTTCTTCCGTATAAACATTTATGACAGAAGGTCATTTTAAAATGTGATTTCTTCAGGTCCGCACATGGTAAACATGGGAATGCTAACTTCTGTGATCTTTCTGGACAAGTTATTGAAGGCAATCTATGTTTTGAAAAGACTGCCAAAGCTTTTTCCATGTGAAACAGAGTTCTGAATGGCTATGGCACAAAGACATGGGCAGTTGTGAATTTATCCATAAAAGGAGGCACAAGACTTCTTTGGTTTGGGGGGTTTTGATTGGGTTTTTTAATGAATAGAAAAGGATATACTGGCTATAAAGGGTTACTCAATGTCTGTATAGATTGCTAAACATAGATTTGTGTTGTATCTAACATAATCCAAGGTATTTTTAGAATTTACCTGATAAAACATTCTGTGCACCATATTTTGTTGTCGAATAGACTAAAATGTTTTATAAGATTCTCAGAATCCTCAGTAACTCTTTGTGCAGTAACTATGCAGCACATCTGATTAAATAGCAATGAAAACTGGGGAATTATTTTCCTAAACCATGACTCTCCTTTGAGAAAATTCTTTTAAACAAACAAACAATTAAAAGTTTTACATCCAGAAACTTGATGTTCTTTCCACTTCCTGTGTACATTTCCATTAATGGTTAGAATACTAGCTAGCATGAACATAACTATTTGGATAATATCATGGAATTTTCAACAAACATGATATAGTGAAGTTTGCTGTAGTTGCAGTTAAAAAGGCTTTAAAACAGATTTCAAGCAAAAGCAGCCATGCTGCAGATCTGTATCATCCTGATCATTGCTCTTGCATTTACATACACAGATTACATTTGCATATCTTGATGACTTATACATTTTAACTAAATTTTAACCCACAGGAGTGTTTATGTCAAGGGAACATGAACATTTTAAATTCCAAGTTATCTCTAAATTATTGATTTCAGGAGTACTGTGAGAGTTTTGTGCATTACTCAACTTTATGTAAAATGGCCAACTAATGACAATGTTTAATTCTGAACTCTGTGTTCCATTAGATTTATAGAGCTCTTGCAGTTCTGAGCTAGAAGCACAGCTAAGACTTTGTAAAAAATTTATACAACATAAAATTTTATCATTTTCTTAATTTCTTCAAGATAATATAGACATCTTTACACGGTCTGAAGTATTTCAAAATCTGAGACTATTTCTGGTTTAGTAATTTTAGAAGGCATTATGCTTTTATGAAATATATTTGTAACTTGATATCCAAAAATGACAGACCTGGCATCATCAGTCATTATAAACATTATATCAGAATGGTGTTTCTGAAATTACTTCTCTGAAATATTAAAACACAGAAATGTTAACAGTAACATTCCTTCTTTCCTTTGTGATTCATCTGGACTGCCTAATTTGCAAAGAATCACGCAATCTGGATTTGCTTTTGAAAAAGAAAGCAAGACACAGATTGTTGCTTTTTGTAGTAAGGGAGAAGGTACATATTATTCTTCACATTGGAAGAATAAATGATGCCATCAAGTACTCACTGATGTGAGCTGAGACTGATCATGCATAGGATATAGAAGGAAGACTTGCAGGGAAATGGAATTTCAGGAAATTACACTATTTCTGCAAGAAATGGGAAAAATGCAGTAAAATCTTTGAGGACTGACATGCACCTCGGGGACTCATACTAGCAGGAGTATTTCAGGAATTTTAATACATAGAGACACGGAGATGTTATTCCTTTCAAATAACAGACTCTTCTTGCATAACCTAACAACATTTTAAGATTCATGCAGGCTTTAGCAAACCTGAAATTTTACCCTAGAAAGTAGTCAATGAAGTCCCACAAATGATATACATGTAAACATCTAAACAGATATATACAGAATCACAGAATATGCCAAGATGTAAGGGACCCATCAGGATCATCGAATCCAAATCCTGGCCCTGTACAGGAGCATCCCCTAGAGTCACACCATGTGCCTGAGAGCATTGTCCAATGTATGAATGGAGAGAAATAAAAATTTCAGGATTTTAAAAGCAAAACCAAAACCAGGAGGTAACTAATAGGTATGGCACTTCAGGAGATTTATTGCAGTTGTTCTGATTGAGGACTGTGTTAAAACCAAGCCCAAACAACTAAAGTACCTAATTAATAATTCAACCAGGTTGGATAATAAATTTAACAAATAAAAATTTCCATTGCAGGACAGAAAGAAAGGGAGAAAAAAGTGGAAAGAGAGAGGAAGGAAACAAACAAACAAACAAACCTAACAGAGTGATTGACTATTTTTTTTTTTTCCTCCAGTTATGAAACAGAATCCCTCAAGGCAGAAGTCACCCTGGAGAGGTATGTTTAGGAACTATACTAATGGGACCTTACTTTATTCCCCACCATCCAAGCTTGGAATGCAGTAGTGATCTCTGTAAGAGTCTGAAAGAAAGAAGCAAGAAGAGAAATTACATAGAAATAGGAGACTTTAATTTTCTGGCATTCTTATTAAAAAAAAAAAAAAAAGCCACCATAGGTGTTGGTAGGTCCTAAATACTCTTGAATGTATCAACTGGCAAACTTACGTACAAAATAATTTGTGAAGTAAAAAATATGCACATTCTACTTTAGGGTTACTTTTAGTAAGCAGCAAGGAGGAGCAGTGCAGGGCTTAGTTGTAAAAAATGCTCTTGTATTGAGTAATAAAATTATTCAATTCACTTTAAACTACAAAACAAACAAAAATTAATA
>JAWWTY010000001.1:64718795-64780818 GCA_035222235.1 Margarornis squamiger | reverse complement strand
GTTGTAAAAAATGCTCTTGTATTGAGTAATAAAATTATTCAATTCACTTTAAACTACAAAACAAACAAAAATTAATACATGGATAAAGTCGAGGTTTTAGGAGAGCAAACTGAGAAACTGAGAAATTAGTTACTAGGGTTTGCTGAACTGAATAGCTCAAGGATTTGAACATAGTAGAAGCACGGAATTAAGTCAGACGTGCAAACACTATTTGAAACTTGAATTGCAAGAAAGAGAAAAAGAAATCTTAGCAGGAACGGGCTACAGACTTCTCTAGAGGAAGAAACAACTCACATAGGATATGAAGAGTAAATAAAGAATCTGAAAGGAATAGAAAGAGGGATTGATCAGCAAGAAGAACTCTGTCTCAGAGGCCAAAAAGGGCAAAAATAAAACTAGAATGAACAAAAGCTTAGTTGAGCTGAAACTTGGAAAGAAAATTAAAACAAGTAATAAAAGTTTTTCAATCACATAAAGAAATAAGGGCAGAAAACCAGAAAACTAAGACAGCTATACACAAAAATGTTGAGAAAGTAGCCAATTTATATATGGCAGCAGCACCTCTCAAAACAGTGGTAAGGAAAATTACGGCAATCTCTGATCAGTCAGTAAGAATGAAAGTAATATAAATTACTATATCCAAGGCAGAAGCAAAATTTGAAATGCTTATACTGACTAGATGATGTATTCCAGAAGCTCTGAACCTCAAATATGAAAACAATGTGCAGCTAAAATTGAAAAATGAGTTGAAAGTAATTTTAGCTGACTTGACTACAGCAAATACTTTTAAAAACTTTTAATACCTACAGTGCAGAAAATCAGCAAAAGAATTAGTGGTAAGCAAGAATAAACAGATGAAATAACTTGTGATTCGTAAGAAATTAAGTGCGAAGGAAGTCACTGGAATAATACAATGTGTTATTAAAAAAACATCTTTCCAGAGTCCAAGATTCCTATATACTGGTAGAATTACACTTTCTAGTTCACAGTTTCATAATTTGAGTACATTTTGTTGATCTACCTTAAGGAAAACCTTTGATCTACATGATGTGGTTGCTTTGAAAAAGAAAAAAAAAAAAAAGTTTACTGAGATAAGTAGATTTTTCAACTTTTATGAATTGTGAGTTCATTATAAAGCAAGGCTGACTTTTTTTCTCTTCTATGAAAAAATATTGTACAGTACATGAAGTACTTCACATAAGCAAGGCAGTATGTTTGATCTTGGATTGTAAGAGTTGACCTTGCTCTTTATGGCATTTAAGACAAGTCACGATGCCACTCTGGCATGGGATATCAGTGTACAGAGTGACACACTTCCTGTGACCAAATTGTTGGTTTATATTTAAGTGTTGTGTAGTTAGGAAATATACCTACCTGAGAGAAAGATATATTTTTATAAATCCTTAAGGGTTAGAATATCATGACTATTTGTAACAACTCTTGCGGAGTTTTTTCTTTCCTCCTTTAGTGGCTCATGGGAAGCATTTGGGAAGTACTTGTGTTATTTTTTCCAGAACTTTCCAGAGAAGGATTTTTATTTTATATTTGAGATGAAGAAAGGTTTAGGAGTTCCATAAGTTCCTTGTGATGAATTATGTCAGTAAACTCCCTGTTAGCCTCATTTATGTAGTCTCTGCTGCTCAGGTTTGGTAGTCTTTCTTTTCACCTTTTGGTTTAACAAGTATTTGGTTTCACTCTTCTAAGATTGTACAGATTTTCTCTCCAAAGAATAGAAAGTCTGACTGTCACTGGGGCTTCTTTTTCTGACTATAGTATCATTGATTTTTATTTTATATATATATATATCTATATATATAAGCAGTCACTGTCAATGTTTGGAGTACTGTCTCTGCTCACAGTTCATTCAGACTGGGACAACAAATCTGATTTTCACTACTGTTATTATTGCTTTTTTATATTTTCATGGGAAGCTGCTGCAAAGGTTTTGGATGGATTATGACAGAAAAACTAACAAAGAATATGGAAGCAAACATCCATCTATGGCAAATAAAAGGTAAAATGGTGGAAAAACTGAGTCTGAAATATCACAGGTCCCATTTGGAAGGACTACCAGTTCATGGAGGCCTAAACTTAATATTTTTTTGTCAGCATCTTGCACTAACTGCTAAAGCCACTCTGCTGCAGTTCTTGGGTGGAAGACTGTGCATTTTACCAAGCAACAAACAAATTGGAGTGTATCAAGCTACCAAACTGCAACCAAACTACAGGGACCACCAACCAGAACCAGGTAGTACCTCTGCTTGGTGTCTTATCCCCTGTATGTTATCTTCACCAGCTTCTTTCCCTCACCGTTCCTCTTCTCCCACAAGCAATAAAGAAACAAATCCTATCAGAAGATTTTTCTCATTGTAGCAGGAATATTTTTTTTTCCCAGAAGAGTCTGTATCTGGTAAATCCTAATTGATTGGACAGGCTTTACAGATAATATGAAGATGAATAAAATTTGCAGAAGCCCTGAATATGGTTTTCCTTTTCCTTTCAAAGACTGATCCAGTGAGAATTGAATATCACAGCCCCAGAGGAAAAACCTTTATTTATACAGAATTTTTTACATGAGGATTTTACTGTGCCTCATGCACACATCATAATGGCAGGTACAGTTGGGACTGTGCTGCTAGCTTGAGCAGTAAAATTAAGTATCATGTCCAGATTCAGTGCATTAGCTGGATAACAGGAAACATGAGAACCTGTTTGGAGGTTGGGTATCTTCGAATAGATCTTGTTAGAATCTGTACCTTGTGCTGGACTAGAAAGACAGAAAGAAAATTGGGTTTGGGGACTAGCATTTTTTAATGACATTCAAAAAAAAAAAGCTTTGATAAATTTCAGAAGAGTGTTTGAGCCAAGGATCAAAGCTATATATGGAAGCAGAAATGACACTCTGTGCTTCTAGTAGAACTAGTGGATGACTTTGATTTGACCTATTCTCCAGATGTCCACTGAGCAAATAATAATGATCTAAGATGATTTTTCCACCCAAACAGAAACACTGGATACACTGTTCATTCATCACTGCATCTAAATGCATTCAGAGAAGGCAGACACCTCTTTACTATACACATTTCCTCTTCAGTATTAGCTATGGTGTATAACACAGATGTGATAATATTCTCTTCTAACTCATTCTGCAGGCAACAATCATTTTTAATTTTTGTGTCTTTCTACACTGATATGAACCCCCTTAAGGTTTTCAGTATATATAAACTACACCATAAATAAACGTGGGTCTGCTTTGAAGTTTTAAATGGTCTAATGTATGTCTATCTACATGTTTCTGTCAATGTTGCCCTATACTTTAATCCATTCATCTGTCCATTTTTTTTTTGTCAGAAGTTAATCTTAGCTCACTGATAAAATGTCAGACCTGAATACAAGTTCCCTCTGACAATAATTCTATTTATTAAGTCTTATCATTCCCTCAGGAGACCATATTTCCAATCTATTTTGAACATATTAAAAAAAACCCAAAACATTTGAAGTAAAAAGCTGTACAATAGTTCATTACAATTTATGTAAAATCGATTATTTTTTTATTCACTTATAATGGTATTTTCTTTATGATTTTTGTATGTTTCTTTCTAGCTTAAAACTTTTAGGTTAATTGCCTTTAGTAGGGTTTGCTATACTTAACAAACCACTGGAGCCTGACAGTGTGTAGTTCTCTTTTAATTGTATATATTTCTGTTTGTGAGAAATATAGATTGAACTACAGAGCTGAAACAGCCCAATATCTTTTCCTTTGTCCTTAAAAAGGGGCTTTGAAAATGGGAAGAGAGGAAATTGCTGTAAAAATGAAAGACTAATCAATGGCCTAAAATGGTCGTAAATACCATTCACCATATCAGTTTAAACTAATCAGGTCTTGATGTTTCTTTACAAATACATTCAGTATATTTTAATCTGATGGGGGCAGCAATGCCCCCAGAGAATAAATGCAGGTCAGTGCACCTTAGAGTACTTTTTAAAGTAGGAAACACAGAGGATGGGGAAAGTCTTAGCCTCCCAATAATCATCCAATCTGATCATGTGGAGTAAAAACCTTGAAGTCTGCTCAGCCTTCTATAAAGGTAAAAATACTGTCTGAGGTCATCTAAACAGTCACATGAAAAAAAAAAAACACATTCCTCAAATCCCTTGTTAATCTCTTACTTTTCATCAATCCTTCCACAAAACAGGGACTTAGGCATAACTGTTTATAAAATATCCCAGAATATATTTGTATATCTTCCACAAACATTAATAAATCACGAGAGAGTTAGCCAATGGCATTTTAGCTAATTGTAATTCTTTACTAACTTAATCATAAAATGTTTTAAAGACTTGTTAGACTTATTCAATGAACTCCATCAGTAAAGTACTAATAACTTAGCACATTTAGTAGAAAATAGAAGGCATTATTAACAGAGAGCAAAAAGAAATAAGAAGCATCAATTAAATTTCCTTATCATGCTTCAGGCTTTAATTTTCTGATTACAGTATAGATGTAATTTTTTTATTCCTAAAGTCAATGTGTGAGGACCAATTTTCTGTAGAAAAGACTAAGTTTTGTGACTCTTGGAGAGCTACTGTGTATTTGATTTTATTCTCCTAGAGAGGTATTAACTACTTGAAGACGCAACTTCCTGTTCGTTCATATCGTTTTTTATAACTATAATGACTTACACATAAACATTTGTATATATAACATTAAACACATGTGTGATGCCTCCATAATCTCTGTGTCACATAACCACATTGATTATGAACTTCTTTTACAGTCAGTGACCTTCAGTCATTGCTCTAAAAGGCCATAGGCACCATGCGAAACTCTTGACTTAATTGCATGGTTATGAAGCGAGTGGATCACTTTTTACCAGAACCCCCAACGTGCTACCTTTTTGAAAGTATTCAGATTAGGTCTATGGTATTCTAAAGCAGCATCTGAAGGTCAGACACAAAGCTCTAGAGCACCTCAGGCAACTGCACCAAGCCTTGAGCAGCCACTCAGTTGAAATCAAGTACCTATGGTTGTAGCCCATTTGCCCATGCACAGGTGTCTAATACCATATGAGATGTTTGTCTTCACAAATGACACCTGTCCTGCAGCTGTGTATCACACCTGCTTCTTCCACTGGGATGTCTCTACCCTGAAGCATCTCAAATGCCTACAGGTAAATAACTGATTCCCTCTATGTGTAACTGTTTTAACTTTGACCTGAGTCTCAACCATACCAACTCACTGAGTGGCCTACACTACAAAAATAATAAAATATACTTCTTTAAATCTCAGAGGAAGCAATCTATTTTGCAAGTAAAGAATTGTGGGTTTCACAGAAGAGAGGAGACTTTGTAGGTATCACAGTTTGAATGAATTAATTTTTTTTTTACTCAGATTGCCTTTCCTGTTGCACAGGAATATCTGCTTTGTTTTGTCCTTCTTGGACAATTTCATAGGTGAGGAGCAGCCACTGCTTCTACCATAAGTGTGTCAAGCAGTATGCTTATACTGTCAAGATAAAAATCTCCTTTTCCCATTTAAGACATCAACAGCGGAAGAGTGGGAAAACTTGTGCCTTTTACCTTCCCTTAAAATAAAAAAACAAAAACCAGCAAGGCAGAAAGTATATGCTTGAACTTATCTTCTTCTAGTGTTTTCTGAAATCCAGCTAATGGATATGAGCAGAAATATACCTCATCTAAACTTAAGGGGACTTAAGAATAATGAATATAAATTATATTCTTGATATTTTTCATATTTCTTCCTTTTCTCATCTTAATTTTTCATCAGCCAAAAGACTGTTTTCCTGATAATTAATCCACGTAACTCCTAGAAATTTCTCTTACTCCTAAGAGACCAGATCAGTCTTTATCTCAATAGACAGACATCTTTCTGAACCGTTGAATGAGAATGAGAATCTCACTGCCTATTACACAGAAAGTACAATTCTGTTAACCTTTCATTGTTGTTATCTAAGCCATCTATCTACAAATGTATAAGGACAGAACATTTCCTCAGTAATATAGCTCATTGCAACAATCAGGAATAAAACAGGCTTCCTGACAGAGGATGTTGAGCATCTTGTCTTCATCAAAATAAAATATCACCAGCTCATGTCTGTTCCTGAGGAAAAAAAAAATGAAACAAAAGATAACTTTCATTTAAAGTATTGAAGGAAAACTGGTACCTAATTAGTAGGCTTTCCCCGGTGGCCTTATGGTTTGTTATATAATAGTCTCTACACAATCAATGACTACTTAAACAATTCCTGGTTTTCCTTCATTCCAGTAAATGGAATATCTTTTTTTTTTTTTTTTTTTTAATGTTATTCTAGTGTTAGTGATACAGCTAACCTCTAGGCAACTTAATAGAAGTGAATAATCTTTTTTTCTCTTTCTGCTAATCTTACTGTAATATTTTTTTCTGTATTTGGAACTTGAAAGATGGGCTGTAGACCTCATTCTTTCCAAAGGAGATGATATTTCCTTCCTTGATAAAACTGATCTCCAACTTTCATTTTTGTTCTTAGCTTTCATATGATTATAGATGCATAATTTTACAAGTATTATTCCCTTGAAAGAGAAATCTGTTCATCCAAGAGTTGTCCTTTTACAGATTTATTTTGGGCTTTCTTCATTGGTTTGGATCAATTTATTTCAATTTAATTAAACCTTCTTTCTCCACATGATAGAAACACTACCTAGTAATAAAGCACTTTAAAAGGATGTGATAGAGTTTATTCATGTGGTATGTTTCCATATTTTGGCTATCTTCTGCAAAAAGTGAAGTTATGATTGCCCGAGTTTTGGGTTTTGTTTGTTTGTCTTGTTTATTTATTTGTTTGTTTGTTTTAATTTGAAACCTTTAAACAAATTTCAGCAAACCTGTCTCAACCAGCTGTTTGAGACAGCATGAAAGTGAAAGTGATTTTATTATCCAAACCCATACTATGCAGCCTGATAATTCCTGTGTAGGTACAGCTACAGGAAAATAGCTGTCAGTGAAAATTACTCCAAACAGGTTATGAGGGGGCTGATAATTCTTTCTATGTTGCTGAAACCAAAAATAAATCCAATTAGTACCTCTGTTGTGATTTTGAAGATTTTTGCATGGATAAACAAGAGCTCCCAGGTTTAAGTGGTAGCAAATGAGTAAGTGTCATACAGTACGATAGCTATGATAAAGTGTATTTTCATTTATATATCTATATTCCTAAAGGAAGACACACAATTATATTTAAATAGTGTAGTAAACAATATATTAGAAACAAAGAGATTATCTATTTCATCTTTCCCAATTATTCTAGTTGTCAGGTTATGACGGATGGACAAGTAGATCAACTAGATGAACTTAGTAGAATAAGTTATTCCATATGCTATGAGTAATTATTTCCAAAGGTCCTTTCCACTGATTCTGTGAGTAGCTTTTGTGAGATAAAGATAGGTGCAATAACTGGTTTTGTTCTGCCATTCACTGTAGTTTTTGAAAACATGAACACGAACACAGATCCAGAAAAAAAATCTCTATTGAGCTGCCAAGTAACATTTTCTGAACTACCTTATTCAACACAGGAATTCAATTACTTCATGCAAAGATTACTCTGAAGTAACACTCAGAAGATTTCTCTCTGTCATATTCTTTTCCATTCCTTGATTTTGAATAAGGTAACTGAAGTGTCACAGAATTATTTCTTTCCAATTATTGCTTCATTTTTTTTGCTAAACTCATCACTCAAGGATCATTCTTAAAAATTAGTTAGTGAACTCAAATTTTATATTTTGTTTGTCAGCTGTGTGGAACAACTACCGTTTATAGGTAGCAAAGAGCCCTCAAGCAAATGTGGCATTACTGTTGTGAATACTTTTTGCATCATACTTACTGGCTTACAGCTGGATTTCCTTGGGTTTGTTAGTCTGTCACTTTTCTTTCCACTTTACATGTTTGTCATTATAAGCAATGCTTTTTTAAACAACAGGGGAAAAATACAATGAATGCATTTAATTCAGAATTATTCTGGTTTGTTTGTTTTTTGGTTGTGTTTTTTTTTTGTTTTGTTTTTTTGTTTGTTTGTTTGTTTGTTTTTTTAAATTGCAATGCATTTTATTTTTATTTTATTTTATTTTATTTTAGTGCACCAAATCCTATAATCAGATTACACTGGATACCTAATTTTTAGATCACAACAAATGGGATTTGGACTCACCTTTATATGTGCTTGAATGGATTGTTTTTTAGTCTTCTAAACAAAGAATAATGAAGAGGAGGGTTTTTTGTTGTTGTTGTTGGTTTTATATTTATATCCTGCAAAAAAAAAGTTCAGTAGTCTAAACATATGGCTTTTTGTTTCTACATACTGTGTCTGTCAGGAGCAGTTGCCATACATCATAGAAGAAAGCACAGGACTAAGCAAAACCATGATGTGACAGTGACAAATTTATTAGTGGAGACAAACACATTGTAATAACAATATTCAAAATATTGTAGCTATTTCTATATATTTCCATTCAGTCTCTTTCTTAATAAGTGAAACTTTAGAGGGCATTATTTTTATTTAATTTTACTTTGCTGACATAGAATATTGCAGCAATTGCAGAGATGCGTGATACTTCAAAAAAAAAAAAAAGTATAAAAATATGATGCCAATATGTACTGCAAGGGCACTTGTTAATCGTTACTACTGAAAACAGTAAATATTATTGGGTTAAAATTAGGTCAAATTTAGGTCTTACAACATGCTGTCCAGGTAAAATTGTAGATATTACTGAAGCTGAAGCAAGTTTTCATGTCAGGTTCCCTCAAATAGTTCCACAGTAACAGAGGTGAGAGGCAATGGAGCAAAAACTCTTCTGCAAGCAGGTGGGAAAATTTCCTTCTCTTGATTTAGTCAGAAAGGAGTATATACCAACCAAGTAACTGTTTCCTTTTTATTAGACTTCAGATGAAAGCTCTTATGCTTACTTTTCCATGTACCATAGATAGTTTCATGTAGCTGCTCCTGTTGATTCAAAGAGAATACTAAGAAATTATGTATTTTCCTCTCTTGAATATATGAATAACGATGTTGCCTTTGTGAGCCTTATACTCTTCCTGAAGTTTAATTGATGCTAATAATTTCTTAGTATTTCCAGGCTACTACTAATACTTCTCTGCTTATTCAGTTTTCACTGTGAGGTCCCTGGCATACATTAACTTATAATTCTTATATGCTCTGTAAAAATTTAACATAGAGTCACTTTTTTTTAGTACCTAACTAGTTATTCAAAAATAATTTCAGAATAATGTCAGAATTTCAGTTTTCCTCCATAAAATAACCTTTGCAAATCAAGAAAATATTGCTTTTAGAATTTATTTATTTATTATTTATATCGGTCAAGTAGTTTATAAGCAGTTTTCATAGTCATCCTTCAGTATATCTTGATTTCATTTATCTTTGCATGCATTATCTGAGATCACAGGAGTTTAAGGAATTATTTTTTGCTGGTTTTTATCTAAAAACTGTTACTTGGACAAGAACTGGGCCTATGTGTCATGTTAAAACTGACTTGTAGTTTATCAAGTGTGAAATATTTTTTATATTTTACATTTATGTATAAATAATATATATATAAACAGTATATGTATATATATAAATAGTATATCTATCTATCTATCTATCTATCTATCTATCTATCTATCTATCTATCTATCTACCTATCTATCAAATATGTATGGATCACAACTAAAATGTGGTTTTTAGGATACCACCTCAAAATACTTGCTATGCATTGTAATATATGTTACACAGCTGGAAATCTTTAACTTTTATATCAAGAACTTTTAAATCAAGAAACTGCTTTTTCTGTGTACAACATATACCAAGTCATGTCAATCAGCTTATGCCTTCCCAAAGATGGCAGGGAAATATCTTCTGTGGGAAAAATATGATACAATCAAATTTAAACAGTAAGTATGGTAAATTAATTTAAACCACGGATTTTCAAATCATGTTTAAAATAAGTCTGAACATCTGTACTAGGAATCTGCAACTATTTCTGTGAGCTCTTCATATATGCTAACTACAGCTCTGTGTTGTGACTTGTTCACTCATTATTCAGATGTTAGACACAAAAAAGAAATAAAAGAGAGAAAAATATCCAGAACACCATGGTTAACTAAACCCTAAAACTATTGAAGCTATTTTAACAAAATATTTTTTTTTAAAAAAATTCAAAATCACAAATAAATGCCCAGATTATCACATAAAACCTCTTTTAAATTTAAATCTTAATGCCATGTGCTAGAGATATCAAATTAGGATTAAATCATTCGTGTTTATGAATGTATTCCCATTAAATAGTTATTTCAATACATATATTTCCCATAACAAGAAAGCCAACATAAGGCATTTATATCTTACATGAGATGTAAGTATTTTTGTACCTGTTCCAACACAAGCCAAATGTAAGCAATGAAAATAGTTTATTAAATAGGTGAATGGGCAGCAAAGCCACATGAAATGACATCTTCTAATTGCCTGCAGTGCATCTGCTAATAAACTACCAGGGCTCACAAAAAAAGCACTTCTAGGAAAAAAGCCAGGACCATTGTAAAGGCTAAATTATTACTTGATATCAGGCAGCTATCGTAACTTGTTGGTTTCTTGCCAGGATACAACATGTTGTTGTAAGGCTTAACAGGAAGGGTTTTATGAATGATGAAGATTATATAATAAATCTTAGCAAGCTCTAATTTTACGCAAACCTGAAGTCTTCATTTTTGGCTTGCAGTCAGACTGAAAGAGCTGTGATGTAATTGTCTTGGATATTAAGATATTAGCTTTAAATTCAGCACAATGAATAATTTCCTGGAAACCGTGAGTAAAAATTAATGCTTTGGTTGATGAGTCCCATATATACTTTCTTAACAAAGTTATCTAAAACCAAAAAGTCCTCAAATCATGACTTTGAATTGAAATTTTGGAATGATATACTGAATTCACCTCTGTGCTTATTAGCCCGCATTCTGGTCAACAGACAGCTGGTGAGATGCATACCCAAAGCTGGGCTCCACTGGTTTTAGAGTAATAACTTAATAGAGTAATAACTTAATCAAGCATCTCATGATACTTGTGCTTTTTAATGAACTAGAGTCCTGGGATGATCACTGGTAGTTAATTCCCTACATGATCAGAAAAGGTCATCTTGGTTCAAGTAAAGAGGATATTTATTAAATCTGCTAGAGGCTAACAAAAAGAAGCAATAATTCTTACCAATGTCTTCAGCTGTATCACGATTCAAAATACAGAAAAGTTCATGAAGGTGTCAATTTTCATCCACCTATCTCAATTATGCCCACATATAAAATTAATAAGCACAGGACAAGAATATTTTATTATAAAAGGAAGCAAAGCAAGGAGATAGATAATGCAAGTCAGACCTGTTTAAGTCAATATTTCAAAAAAGGACATTCCAGTCTAATTTCCTAAACTTCCTGAGAGAAGCAATGAATGAGACAGGAGCAGACAGGGAATTTAGATTATTTCAGAGAAAAGTATTATATGTTCTGTTACTTTTCCTTTAGAACTGATGTTAAAAAAAAAAAAAAAGTAGTGTCATATTTCATACATTCTGAGATAACACTGCTTATGATTTAGGAAGAGAAATAACAGGAAATAAGTTGTTTACTGTCTATATGAGGAGTCATTTTACTTGGCTATGGATAACAGAAAAAGTTGTCGCACACAGATATATCATTAGATATTGTTTCCACCTTTTATACTCCACACTTGTTTATTTACATTTGTATTGACAAAAAATAATGATAATCTGAAGTAAATATTTTAACATTATAAAAACTCAGACTTTTTATATTAAGTGCTTAAACTTTATTATAACATTGAATACAGTGTAGTAAGGTTCCAACTATTTTATGTGTGTACAAATGCAGTTCATATAAGAATGAGAAATATAGGGATCTGTGATTTACAGCCTTATTTTCTATTTCTACTTCCTGAACTGGAAATCTCGGCTATTATGCACATTTAATTAACTGAAATTCATAGACAATAACAAAAGTTTGATTGCTAAAAACATGTAGCTGTTTTCTTTTCAAGAGACTACAGTTTTGATTATGAATCAATTAAAATGGGTTGAACCTGTGTCAAACCCAATGCGACACTAAGAAATGTTTCATATAAAGTTTTCTCCACACATCTGTAACAGCACTTCCACCACAAAAAGCAAATCCTACACCACTTCTTCTGCAAAATTTTATGGTTTTGATTAGTCTTTCCAACCCATTTTATATATATGTTGGTGTGTTTATATATATCTCATATATATGTCTGTGTTTTCTAAATATATATATGTAACTGGACTGTGGTTCATATTGTGCTAGAAAGGTAACAGGTAATGACTCTCTCACAAAGACAACAAACAAGACTTTTTCTTTTCTAATGATTTCAGTTCAGAAGGAAAAAAAGGGGGGGAAAAGTAAAAAAAAAAAAAAAAAAAAAAAGAAAAAGAAAGAAAAAAGGGAAAGAAAAAAAAATAAGAAAGCAAACAAAAACCCCACCAAAAACACAAACCGCACCACCTAACACAGGGATATTTTCTACTTATTTCCTGAGGTATTTCAAAGCACTTCAGAAACAGAAGTCTAATGCCACTGAACCACACTGACCTCTGAAAGGCAGGGAATTGCTTTGAAATATACACTTACTTGTTCAGTGGTTGATTTGGGAAGATAAAATGTTGTCCAAGGCTATAGGAAATGACCTCTTATATATTTTATAATGTCAAAGGGTCTGAAGTAGACATGTTGGGCTGATGGTGCATCTATTATAAACAACATGGTGAAAATAACCAGCCCAAGTGTTTACCTGTTTGGACTTAAAATGCACTTTATGCAGATGTCTATAAGAATGTGTTTTAAAAGCTTGTTTGATTAGAACTTCATGAAAAGCAAAGCCTTAGATTATGAGCTAATCAAGTTCCTATATTTGTTTGATAAAAAGGCTTCCTTGGCTTTAATTTTCCAGAATAACTCATAAAAAAAAAAATTGAACAAAAATATAGGCTTGATTGTTCAGATGAATTTCTTCTTTCCTGATATTCACTGTTTTTCATTAATTCTAAATAACTTTTATCAAAAATAGCTCTCCAGTGAGAACTCAAATTTGCTCCAGTAAGAAACAAATCTTTCTTAAACAGAAACATTGAGACGAGGTGTAAAAACAGAATAAAACACAGTTTAAGTATTTTTGCAATGAGGCGTCCTGCATTTTCACTGAGACAAACTATTTCACATTGTTTTTCAAACAGACTTTGAAAGAGATGTTTTATGAGCAATAATGCAAAGAACTTAAGCAACGACAATAGAGTAATGGAAAACTTCAATGCTCAGCACTCTTTAAAAAATAAAAAAATAAGGATTTAATAATTCTTTTTTCTTATCTCCTTTCTTAACAGCTCTTCTCTTAGGAGCCTGAGTTGCCAACCTAATCATTTCTGGCCAGAAGTAAAATTTGGAGGGAGAAAACCTGGTGGCAAACAGCCTCACTGACTTCAAGTAGTATATTTGATTTCACTTTGTAATCCTCACAAGGTATATGTGATGAAGGCTTAAATGTTAATGTGGAAAAAAAAAAAAAATGAGTAAGAGGTTTGGAGTTCAGAATGCAAAGGTATTTGGGAAAAGCAGTCCATGAGGGGAAAACCAGACCAACTTTGTTACTTTCAAAGATCACAAGAATTGCACTTTTTTTTTTTTTTTTAAATTGAGCCATGGGTTAATGTTAGTCAGATGGACTGCCTCAATCTTAACAGATAATGCAGAGAACAAGCAATGTTGTTCCACGTGTTCTGTTATATATCAGCACCAAAGCATGAGGCGACACATGATTGAAAGTTGTGAGCTGGAAAATATTATCAAAGATTTAGGCTTGACAAGTACTCATAGATGAGCAGTTTTGTAGTAAGCACTCTCTTTTCAACTGCTAGAAATTCAATTAACCCTAAATTTTATAAACGACCCATACTCAATCTTACATTATAGTAATGTGGCAAGCATTGGAAAAAACTGTTTCACATAAATTTCTTTCTTGTGAACTTCAGCAGAAACTGAAATATAACTATATTAGCAGAAGCATCCTGACCTTCAGAAACCATTACAAAAGTAATTTCTTCCATTTCTTTACCCACCACACACACACCTTGCCTTACACATCTTTGCTGGAAATAAATGTGGTTTGCAATACACTTAGAAAACTCAGGATGAAGAGTAAATTCAATTCCAGAGTAAGACTAAAATCAGAAATACAACTCAGCATCCTTCAGTTTGCTTAGAGCCAGCAGACACAGACTAGACAAATTCTGAAATCAGGGATTATACCAACACTCTAAGCCTCACACAACCAATGGGATACTGTAGCAGAGCACCAGTGTCATTATAGTTATGAGTAAGGAGGCCTTGCAGTTTAAAAAATAACTTCAGCACTCTAAAAATCTGCATCCTTAGAGCATCTTGAAATTTTCTATGCCTCATATGCGTGTCAAGTCCTGTTTGCTTTCTGTATCTGAGGCAAATACAAGCAAGAGGCAGTAGATTTATGTCAAGAGGTATGTACATATACACATATAACAATATATAAAAATTTGTTATATATAAAAAGTTACATATAAATTTATAAATATATCTCTCTATATATAAACTATGTAAGATTTCATATTCTCCTAACAAATTTCCCAAGCAAATCTCTGTTTCTCAACATTTATCTTCACAAAGCACCTGATTTCTATTTTGGAGCACACTACTGAAGGAGGCAGGAAGGTATGTCACAAGCACTCCTTTGCCAAAGACTTGAATAGATGTATTGGATGAGACCAGGTAAGTTTCTCCTGATTGTCACTGTTGACAACCAAAAAGATGTTTCTGCATCACTACTGAAAAATACGCAGAATGCCAAAAGATAACTACAATCAACACAGCTGGACTCCATGTATTTAATTCCCTATTCTTAACACAAGCTACAGAAAGGAAATTCTTCTTTGGGATGCACTATGTATATAATATATCAAGCATTGTTTCTTTTCAGAAACAATGGAACTGCTGTTACAAAGAAAATCTGATTTTAAATTGCAAAAAGAATAGTCCAATCATTTAATTTCAGAAGCTCACAAATGGCTTAAATTTCCACTGTTTTAAAACACTGTTATGCCACAGTGATACCTTGCACTCAATGAAATGACACTCTTAAAAGTTTATATGAGTAAGTACTCTATCTAGTCCAGATTAGGAAGAAAGGCAGGGAGGGAGGGAGGGAGGGAGGAAAAAATAAAACAACAAAGTGGAAATTAAAACAATAATGGAATATTAATAGAAGAAAGAAGAATGAGAAAGGGAATGAGAAAGAGAAGGAGAAGGAGAAGAAGGAGGGAAGGAAAAGGAGAAGAAAAAATGAAAAAGTAAAAAGAACACAAAAAAAGGACAACAGTACTGCCAGACAGCAGCAGTTCTAAGAACCAAAAGGGAAATGAGACATAAATACCTAATAAATATATATTAATAATTTAGCTTGAAAGAATTAGAATTTAAATTTTTAAATTCTTTTCACAAAAAACACCCAGTTAATTTAAGGCACCGTTAAGTACTATTGTCTACAGTATCATTTTGTAGTCAATACAAATATTATAAAATGAAAATTAATAAAGCTGGTGGCACCAGAATTCAACTCAAACAAAGGTTTTAATCCACAGAAGACTCTTTCTTCAATAGTTCCTCCAGACAGAATATTCATTATCATATTTGTTGTGTTTGAACATATTTTTATGCCATATGCCACTCCCAATGCTTTACTTGTGATAAGCAAAGCAAACAAGTGAAACATGATACAGCTCAGAAAAAGAAAAAAATAAAATATTCTTAACAAGCACTCAGCTACAGTTGCAGACAATGAACTTTCCAGTTTTGTTTTCAGTTTTGTTTGGTTGGTTGGGGATTTTTGTGAATTTTTATTTTTTTTAATTTAAGGATTGTTTCTCTAACCGTTTTTTAAAATTACAATAAATATAAATAAACAAAATTAAAAAGAAAGAAAAAGCAAAAATGGGGCAGTCAACTTTATTTTTCATTCAGGTTTGTTTTTTATTATAGTTTTAATCCATTTTTATTTAAGTGTATTTACATGGCAAATGAAATTTTCAGAGGTATTCAAGCAACTGTCCTGGAAGCTTTCAGCATATTGGTACTTTGAAAACCTTCACAAAGGTTGTAGATTGTATATACTTAACACCAAATAGCTACACTCATGTCTACAGAGGACATACATACAAGACCAGAATCCAAGATTCCTACACAACAAATTCTAGTCAGTGGAGTCTGTACAGCTATTCTCACCTACCTCACAGGTATGGCTCAATGCAATTGGCCAAAAATTAGCTTTGCTGCCCTTTTCGAGATCCTAGGTTCTGTGAGGTAGGTGGCTACTCAGGGCTGAGCTGTGGTGCAGTATCTTTGGCAGACCTTTGTTGTACTGAACTGGTGGCTAGTCTCTAGGCAGAGCAGCCATTACAGACATATCATACGATATTAGTTTATTAGTCCATATTATATATGGACTAACAAGTTATTACACCACAATGTTTGGTCATCACTCATCTATATTTAGGTTTCTGCAAACTGAAATGGCACACTGTGAGAGAGTCACTTCATTTGGTTGTTCATAAACATCTCATCCTTAATAAAGGTGCAGGGCATCAAAGAAATTGCCAGGGAGCTGACAGCTCTCACTCTTTAGGACACCAGGTCATTTTAGGGTGGCAGCTGGCCACTGTGAGTAATGCTCAAGCTCTTGCAGGGTAGGTACTCTGGTGGGTCTAGATATTCTAGATACGAGTAAGGAACAAAAAGAAGTTTGGTGACCTGTTTTCACCGTCTGATAAACACAACCTCTTGTGATGACCCTCTAAAAATTTGTACTTTAGACATGTATCAGTGTATTCAAAAAGTAAAGCAGTCAAGCCCAGTGCTGTAATACCTGCAGTTTAGCAGTACAGTTCCAGAAATTGAATTTCAGTTATGTATTTCCCAGTTCCCAGAAAACAGAAATGAGAAATGTGCTGATACATAGGATTCACACAGCTCCGTGTGCTGTGCTTGGAGGTGGCTGAGCTACACAAAAGTAGGGCCAAATGGACTGAAATAGAGTGAGCATGTATCCCAGACACATGCGCACAGGACACGCACATGGCCACAGCTGTGGCTACACAGGCAACCTCATACAAGGCCATGTCCCCAGCAGCCCCCACATGCAGAACTCACACCAGAACTCACACAGGCACAAACAGACACCTCCCTTTCTCCTCGGGCTGGCAGAGGCAGAAGGGCACTGGTGCAGCACACGCACCACTCCCTGGGTTCACATACGTGTTCACAGGTCCCCTGAGCACTGGCGCAACCCCTCTGCCTACCAGGCACCCACGCACAAATCCCAGCCCACCTTACTCACACCACAATTCCCCAACTCACCATTTGGTCCTGCTGCACACATGCAGCACGTTTGGGGAAAGCACAGACACACACCCAGCCCACAAGCTGTGACCTGTGGTCCAGATCCAGCACTGAGCCTCTCAGTCACCTCAGTTCCCTCCTAGCAGCTGGGGGTTTTTTTGGAGTGGACACACACTGCTATCACCCCAGTGGCTGGAGGTTAAAGACCCCACTGACTCCTGTATTTCAGGTCACAGGCCAGAGGTGTTCACACCCCTGGTCTGAACCCAGCAACTGGCACCCAGCCTCTCATACCAGTGTGCCCTGTAGCTGGCATTGAGTTCTTGCAGCACTGACACACATGGAATGGTGAGATTAGAGAGGATTCCATAAGAAGACAAGACAGACTGGGGTGACCAGTCACTGGACTCAGTCAGATAAGAGTACTGACCAGCATGGGGTTACAGAAGGGTGGCCCCTTCTGTCTCATTCTCCTTTAAGCCTCCCCAGCCTCCTTCCCCTAAATATTCTTTCAATAACTCTATGCAGTTCCACAGGCTCCCCTCGACTATCCCAAATCCTCATATGATTCCAGTTTTCCTTCTCTTATTTGTTGCAAAAAGCAGGCTGGCCCTCTCCAAAGCTGTGCCTGCAGTTTTGCAATGGCCCTTTGATTCATAATTGGAGATTTTTTACATTGTTTCTATTATCCCTTTTCTATCAGATATAAATCTCTGAGTACTGTTATTCATATCTTCCTCCTTTACTTACAATTGAACATCCTTATATCTTTGGTTCACAGTTTCACAGTTATCTGTAACCTACTGCATGGTGCAATGAAATAGGACAGCCAGTGTCAAGTCAAGCCTTGAAGAAACTCGGTGAATCTGGTTTCTTAAAGAGCTAGAAGTCAAGAGTTCCTGGACCATGCAACCTCAACCAGTGGGGAGGTCCTAAAAGTACATCCAATTTCCCTAGCTGTCAGTAATGACCAGTGACAGAGGCAGAGCCTTCAGCTTATGAAACTCAGGAACATCGGTGTCCAGTCTCTAGCCTCTTCTATCCCCTTCTTTCTTTCTTGTCACTGCATCTCCAATGTTATTGGGATGTCCACCTAAACAAACTCTTATGACATCCATATAAATTAACATCTGCAGCTAAATGGAGTATGTCAATATATTTATTACTAAACTGCCTTTTTTAAAAAAAAAAACAAACACCACATTACTAATCTAATACCACTTATAACATCTGTGATAATGTTACTCATTTTTTTCTCAAGAAATATAATCTAACATAATAAATATGACCCAATAAAAACAAATTCAAGGGAAAAAAAAAAGACAGAGAGCTCTACCCCTACATGAGAAAAAAGATCAGTTCTGACCATTTTCAGGTTAATAGAAGTAGTATTGTAATATAATAAATGTTTACAGCCAGACTGACACAGCTACATTTCTGTCAGCAGTTTTATAAATGAAATGCCTCTTCAGTCTGCAATTCCATTTCCAAAATACAATCTGTATTTAGATTTTGAACTTGAAAGAAGGTGTTACAGAGCTTTAACAATTATGGGATGGTTCTATTAAAAATCCAAAACCAGCTAAGAAATAAATTGTATGAAAACGACATTTCAAAGCTGGTATTACTTTTATTATCCCCATAGTTATATATATTTGTATATATACAGCATATGCATGAAAACCACAAAACTTACAAGATGGTGGTGGGGAAAGAAGTTAAAACTGAAACCCCGGAATCTGATCTCAGTTATATATTTTAATCAATTTTCATTTAATTCCCTTCAGTTGTCAGTTACATCTATTTACAGAAGTATTTTTGTAAAATATACATTAACACTAGTTTTAGAGCATATATACCCTATATATATATATATATATATATATACACACATCCCCTAGACCAGTTTAGTCTCTCAGCTATCTAGAATAACTTTGTTAATAATGCAATTTGCATTATTTTAGTATTTCAACATGTTTATTTTTAGTCATAAATTGACCAGAAACAGAATTCAATAGGGAAGAGGATAAACTAAAAATTACAGAAGTCTCTGAAGAAATCAATACATGTGTTCAATGTCATGGGCATATGATATAAAAATAGGGATAGTATGATTTTTGTTGCGTACTATAAAATGGTTATTCTTATAGATCTAGGAAAAACAAAAAAAGTTGTATATAATAGGAAGAAAAAAAGTGTCGATTTTCATCAGATCAGGAAAAAAAAGACCAAAAAATAGATATACAATTTACATCCATTTGGAATTCTGTTGCTTTGGAGGAAAAAAAAAAATTATATATATATATATGCTCATTTCCCACAGACTCTTAGCTAAAGTAAATGAGTAGAGTAGTACTAAATAAAGCGACAAACAGGTATCCAGAACAAAGAAGTTTTACATAACAACCAGACAAGAATTAAGCACTGTTCAAGTCCAAAAGGGTACCCAAGACTTGAGTCATGCCATCAAACTCCATAGTTTCTTTGACATTTTTATGAGAGGGTATGTCTTTTACACATGCCAAATCTGTAGAAAATGATATCTAAACTATCAACATACCTCCCCCTTTATAAGTACCATTTACACTTAGACCACTGAGAGCACACCTTGGTTTTCAGAGTTGTAATCCCTCTATTTGAAGCATACAATGCCGAAAGGTGTGCCTCTGGCCAGTTTTGGAAAGCAGATCAAAGTGAAACCGTTTCTCATTGCATTTGGCCTTTTGTGTTTTGTCCAGACATTCATATTTCTGTGTATGGCTTTAATGAATTTGCTTTAGCAGCCTGAATTTAGAATCACAGTTGAACTGGAAATTTAGAATTTTGCCCAAGGATCTCAGTAACATATTTCTAAAAGTGGCAACACACTTTGAAACTGTGAGAACTTCAGAATCAGGAGGAAAAAAGAGGGGGGGAGTTTGTTAAAAGTGTTACATGGTGGGTGGAATTTGGCTGAAGATGAGTAGATGGTGTTTTCAATACAAGAGAGAACAATACAATTATATCATTTCCATTTTGCATGTGGTGAAGCAGGAATTTACTACAGGGTGTCCCACATCCAATAACATGCAATATGGTTGGCAATTTGTCATTGTTAATAGCTCAGCTACTTACCAAACCTTGGCAGTTCTGCTGACCTTATTCTGTGTTTTCCAGAAGGAAATCTGATAGCTCATATTCACATATTCTATATATTGATATATATTTCTAGACAAGAGTGGAAAATATAACACTCTATGGTTAAAAATTACTATAAAAGGAGGGTTGTGGCTTTCTGCCTGCATTTTTCAGTTTTTCTGCATGAACAGTCTAACTCCACCTGGGTCAAGAAAAGCTAAATACATATGCAATAATAGAGTCACAGAATCACATCATGATGAAGATGGTAAGTCATTGTTGATCTAACAAGGTCAGCTAAAGAAGTTTGCCCAAGGCCATGCCCAGTTAGGTTTTGACTATTTCCACAAATGGAGACTCCAGAACCATTCTGATCAACCTCTTCCCGTATTTGAATACCCTTACAGAAAAAAAAAAAAGAAAAAAATGCTTTCTGTTTCAGCAGCATTCCTGCATGCTCAGAGAGTGTCTCTATTTTTCTGCCTGGCCATCTGTTCCTGAATTCATTTCTTTTATGCTTCCTTTTTATGTTTAAACTTAGTCCTTGTTCACCCATCTATACTTCCTTCTGTCTTTGCTTGAGTTGCTTCTCATCAAGATGGATTGTTCTGAATGAAAAGCAACCAACTGTTCTCTACTTCTCATTTTTTCATTACCATATTCCTTGGGATTATTCCAAACAGACAAACGAACAGGCCAAAGTCTGCTTTTATAACATTCAGGACGGAGATACTGCTCTCTCCTCTTGGGATTATGAACACAATCTCATGGTAAGTACAGCCAAGGCTACTTCTCCTTCTCATCTCTAGTTAGTAAATATGAGGCCTAACAGAACATCTCCCCGTATCAACTTGTTGACCACCTGTGTCAGGCAGTTGTTATCAGTGTCTTTTTAGGTTGTTCCTCTAGCAAATATTCTTCTGGTCATCTGAAGAAAGCCTCATCTACCTCATCAACGTTGTCAGATCATATGTAGCACACACGCATAACAACGTTAGACTGCCCTCTAATCCTTACTCACAAGGTCTCAGCTGGCTCAACTCGTGTCCCTAGGCAGAGTTCCATGTAGTTCATTCAATCCCTTATGTTCAGAGCTATTCCCCTCTATTTGCCTTCCACAATGAGAACAAGACTTAGATCTTGTGGCTTAAAATATCACTGGACAACTTGTTCTGCTCATCTATATACAGTTATTGAAGCTGGTTGTCTTAAAAGAACATTAAAATATAAACTAAAATCTTGATCCAAATGACCAACATATTGCTAGGACTTCATCACTGAAGTCCTAGCAATATATGTTAAAACACATCAAACTGTGTTTTAACATATATGCTTCCAGACACAATAACACACACAAATTAAAACGTAGATGAGACAATCTCACTTCTCAGTGACATTGCTTTCTTAAATGTTTAAAATAGCAGATATTTACAACATAAAATTACAGAATCACAGAATCATGGAATGGTTTGTGTTAGAATGGACTTTTAAAGACCATCTAGTTCCAGTCCACCTGCCATGAGCTAAGACACCTTCCACTAGACCAGGTTGCTCAAAGACCTATCCAAAGTGGCCTTAAATACCTCGAAGAATAGGGAATCCACAACTTCTCTGGCAACCTGTTCAAGTGTCTCACTGCCCTCCCCATAAAGAATTTCTTCCTTCTATCTACCCTCTTTCAGTATAAAATCATTGCCCCTCATCTGATCGCTATGAGTCCTTATAAAAAGTTTCCCTTCATCTTTCTTATAAGGTCCCTTTCAAGAAAAGCCACAATATCTAAGCAATTACATGCATAAAGAGAAGCCAGAGCTACATTACTTTATCTAGTAGAATCTTAATGAAACAAAAGCTTATCTCAAAAAAGTGAAAGTGGTTGTAATCCTGCATCATCTTGAATCCAGACAAGCCACTGCTGCCAGAAGAGTTAAAGTCAGTTAAACTAATGGGGTATAGGCTGTCCATGCTCATAAAAGACTGCAAGAAGTGAAAGATATGCAAAGGTTGAAACAAATTCGCTGAAGTAGGCATTCATAGCTTCTATATATTTGGGGCGGGGGGGGGTGGGAGCTAAACATTTAAAGTCATCAGCTGGAGTCAATAGCACAGTACAGCTATTGGATCAAGAAAAAAGCTCCAGATATCTAAGTTCCACTTTTCTGTTATCAAATACAAAAAATTTAGTTCCATCCACCTTTCTCTCTCCTCCCATGATATGACACAGTGAAGTTTAAAGATTAGTCTTCTGCATCATGAAGAGAATGGGTTTAACGTACCTCCCTTAGACATTTGATCCCACCATCCAGATCATTTACAAAGATGTTAAATAGTATTAGGCCCAATATTGATCTCTGGAGGGCCCCACTTGTGAGAGTCTGCCAGTTTGAAAGGGAGCTATTCACCACCACCCTCTGGGTACAGCCTGTCACCCAGTTCCCCATCCACCACACAGACACTCATAAACTGTAACACATTCGTTTCTCCAGGAGAAAGTTGTGGGAAAACCTACTAAAAGCCTTGAAGAAATATAGGTAGACAATGTCCACTTCTCACCCCCCACCAACCAGGCAGATTACTTTGTCATAGAAGATGATCTGGTTTGTCAAGCACAATTTTCCATCAGGGAATCCATGCTGACTTTCACTAGTCGTGTGCTTCATCTGCCTTGTGATAGCTCCTGGGAGTTTTCATACCATAGCCTTCCTAGGGACTGAAGTAAGAGTGATATACCTTATAATTTTCTGGATCCTCTTATAAGCCCTTCTTGCAGATGGAGGTGACATTAGCCTTCTTCTAATCTTCTGGGATGTTTCCATGACTTCTCAGAGAGCAGCCTTACAATGACATCGGCCAACTCTCTTAACACCCTTAGGTGGATATTCTCAGATATTCTCTGTTTCTTCAGACGCTTCAAGAATCTGATTGCATTGTGTCACACATCTCAACATAGCTCCTAGCCAAAATATATGATGTGATACCACTATAAATAACTTTTATGTTGACCCAACAAAGAAAAGTCTGGGAAGGGTCAAAAAGATCTTGGGATTATTAATTATTCTATACCATGACAGCTCTCCCTGGAACATGTTCTTCATTTTTGGGAGGTTTGTTTATTTGTTTTGGGTTTTGGTTGGGTTTTTTTTTTTTCTTTTCCCTACAGGTTTTTGTCACAATACTGAAGAACACAAAACATTTTAAAAGTGTAAAGCCTTATAAACAATTAGAGCAGTGTGACAAATTAGGGTTAATAACTATGTCATCTTGGGAATAGTGTTCTTACTTTCAGAATATCCTGGTATATTTGAGTGTCTATTTTGAGTGCAATTTTAGAGTAGCTAAATTAGTTGTGTTCATTTTGAATGTGGAAATAAAATTAGTACATGACATCTTAACTACATGAAGTTAGAGGTCTAAATCTCAGGCAGTCACCCTAATCTCCCATTGTAGTCAATAAACAGAAATAAGAATATACAGTTTCTGAGCTAATATGAGCATGAATGAGCATGTGTCATTCTAAAATTTGTGTCTAAATTGCTAGAATAATCTTATTTTCCAGAGGATATATTTAGCTGCTCAAATATATTCATCTACTGCCATACGAAATTTTCTGAGCATCCAAGGCATCCATGACACTGACAGACAGGCTGTAGGAAAGCTGCACATTCTGGACCAGCAAATGGACGTCAGATATAGTAACCAATAGCAGCTAAATAATGCTGAAAATGTGGAAAATTCAAGCACTCATTATAGGACCAAGATGGCCAGAATGCACACAAAGTAAGTGTCATACCTAAGAATCAGAGAAGAGAAGTTGGGACATTTAGTAGCATGGAGATTTTGATAGAGGAATAATCTGAATCAGGTGGTGGAAACTGGAAAACTACAAATATTATCTGCCCAAACAGTCACAGATGATATACCAGAAGCATCTTAAATTCCTTTATGTATTTTTAGAACATCATCCTCTCTAGGAAACATTTGTAAATAATAATCAGTTTCAGTACTGTACATGAATGAAAAACATGCAACCATCAAAGGCTAACTGGTTTTACTAAAATAACTGCTCTTGTTGAATAAGAATTTTATGGGGTTCTTCCTTTTAATCTTAGATGAAATTGTAGTAGGAGTTAGTGATATGCATAATTTGAAATTTTCATGATGTGAATGTTGTGCCTAAATGTATGTGAGATCTGAAGGAATGCTAAGTACTGTTTTAAGGACCTGAAATTTTAGAATATTTTGACCAGTTTCCTTCAAATCAGAAACAAATTTAGAGCCTATAATACTTTTCATGTGTATAAAATTTTATGAGACTGAATTTAATACTTATTTTGCAATAACATCATAGTATTAATCTGAATGTCTTAGTAAATTTGGCTATTGAAACCAAAGTTGTAATGGACTATACATTTTGACCAACTTTTTCATATTTTTCAGGATAAAATATAGCTGACTTCTTCCTATGTTCGTTGGATTAAAACCAGCACAGTTATCCCCACCCATGCTATAAAGAGTCTCTCAGTTTCCTTTAGAGGTTGCCCTTGGATGTGGCTACACAGTCAGGAATATAAAGTAGAACTAGAACTACGGACTTAAAGTGTATTGGTTAAACCAGATTAAGCTTATATTGAAATAAATGTAATTTATCTAACTTTGTGAAGTAGCCTAAGTAAACCACTATAAAACATATTAACACAATTATTTAGAGTAGTTTATTTTATTTATTCTGAAAGTTAATTTGAGCTATTTTTTTCCTGAAGGATCCCAAGTGCACAAACATTTAAAGTTTAAAAAAAACCAAAAAAACCCAAACAATATTTGGCACCAAATAGTTTAGAAGTGCCAGATATTTGTGTCAGTCTCTGTAAATCTACAGAAATATCTATCTATGTAGAGATGTGAAGTATATATATAAGCATTTGTTTATTCTTATCATTAAATATTAAATACGTGACAAACTATTTAACTGAGTAAATTTTATTTGATTCTATTAAATGCAAATCCTTCTAAGAAACAGGTACACAGTTCAGACTATGACTAGTTAGTAATTTCCTGCCATGAATACTTACTTGCATTGTTTTTAAAACACAGCAAGAGAATTGCAGCACGTCCTGCTGAACTATGTAACATTTCATTTGTATTTGGTATGTCTGTAGATGTAAAGACATCGCTTCAGGGTGCATCGTAACACTGACAACTTTTTCATAGAAAGCAAGATTGAATAGTTCAGTATACAAGAATAGCATTGTATATTAGTAAATCAAAAGGTAATCCTACAATTTTATTAAATTAAAATCTCTACATTTCTGGTTTCCTTTGTTTTCTGTATTCTTCCCTCCCACTCTCACATATCAGATATGGCCATTTCCAGCCCCAGAATTCAAAAAACTCTCAGGCAGACTGGAGAGGCTTCAGGGGAAGGGCACAATTACATAGGGCTGTAAAACCTGCCCTATGGTGAAAGCCTTTAGGAGTTAGGTCTCTTCTCCCTAGAGAAGAAAAGGCTCAAAGGGATCTTATCACAGTATTCCAGTACTTAGAAGGCACCTACAAAGATGGAAGCTCTCTCTTTACAATAAGTCAAATGAAGACAAGGGGCAATGAGTACAAGTTGCTCTTGGAGATGTTTCATCTTAAAATAAGAAAGAATTTTTTTTTATTTTTTTTTTTCCATAAGAAGAATCAGTCGCGTGAGGAATCTTCTTGGAGACATGGAAGAGTGCCTATCACTGGAGATTTTCAAGATGAAATTGAACACTGTGCTAGGAAATGTCATCAAGGCTCTTTCCCACCAAGGTGGAACCAGATCATTGGAAGTCCCTTCCAATCTAGGCTGTTCTGTGATTCTATAGTTCATTGTGATTTCAAAATTATTGCTATGTTCTACACAGGAAACAAATTTTGAATTTGTCAGTATACTAGCATCTTTCTTTAGATACTTAAAATGGGTACCACTGGGACCAGGGTTATTCTGAGTCTGTTTCTACCTGTAGTACATATGGTACATATATCTTTACTGTTCCTTAGTGAATTTCCAACAAATAGAGTATGAACAATACCATCTAGCCTACTTTTACTAGCTAATACTAAATATATAGTTGTTAACACTACATAAGTGAAGCTGATGCCATTGTCACTATATACATTAGTGTTTTTCCTGCAGATCTGCTAAAAAGAAAGTTGCCTTACACCAGCGACAAATGGCTTCTGATAAAAGGTCTTGAATAAAAATGAACATTATCCTATTTGATTGTATTTATCTTCTGTGCCAAATTTAATAAATTCACTGCATTGTTTTTAAATTATGCCACTGGAGTACTTAGAAGTCATTACCATTTCTTATTTCTCTGTAAGTAGTGTTTTAAACCAAATGTTGCATGAGGGTTGAAATCTATTTTAATTGCATATGATTAAGTATATTGGAATTTTATTTATATTTAAAACTCTTCACGATGTGTTTGAGATCCAATGTTTCTTGTTTTAAATAACTTAAACATTGTAGGTCCATTTTTTTTTTATTTCATCCAGGTTTTATTTTACTACAGATTTTTAAGTTAAGTTTATTAGATGGAAACTCTAGTTCTTATCTGTTTCACTCAAGAAAAACATCAACCCTGCAGTCTTAGCTTATTTTTTTTATTCTCTCTTTGACAATTAGTCCTTAGTAGTACAGAAGGTTTATCATAATTTTTATGCCTGAATACTCATACCCTAGGTGGGATTTTTCAAACAGTTTTCAAAATTCATACCAAACAAACCCCACTGAAACAAAAACAAAACCAAAACCAAACCAACCAACCAACAACAACAACAACAACAAGATTTGCTGATATCTGTTTTCTGAAAATTGCAGATTTTGGCCAGTTTCAGTACATGTATATGAAAGTTTTTAAATATATACATTGGTATGTATCACACAGAAGCACAGTCTGACTCCTACTTCTAGGAGTGGTGCCAAGAAAGTTGTACTGCGACATTCCTAATGAAGAGAAGACATGTAGAAAGATTACAAAGATACGATATCTCCCACAATACTGTATTCAACTCTGTGGAGGTTCAGCCACTAACATATCTGGTCAAGCAATGGAAGACAGAAAAAGTTTAAAAAAAAAAAAAAAAAGTACATATCCTCAACATGGCTATAGGATGGCTAAAGATTTTAACAGAAATAGCACTGAATTCAGTTATAGAGACATATGTTTCTAATAATAATTGAAATGCCTTGAATATCTTACCTGATTTCCATGTGCTATCCTAGACAGGTATGTCTTTTCCACAGTTCCTGTGTCATATTTCCCAGATGTTTATGAATCTCTAGGATACCTCAGCAGTATGTAGAGGGCATTGTGAAGCTCATTTTGTGGTATTGAAAAGTAACTCATTTAGGTATATTGATTGTATTTGACAGAAATTCACAATCTAGAGACCTCAATTAAGCACAGACATTGGGCATCTAGCCTTAGTGCAATGATTGAAGTCTCCTAATATCAGATCTTGGAAAATCAATGACAACTTCTTATTAGTTGGAGCTACTATCTTAGATAACTGTCATTCTTCACTGGCTAAGCAGAGCAATGTTGGAAGTTAGGCACTTCTTGGGAGACAGTCTGTCTAGTCTTTCTCTGAAGACAGGCACCTGATGAAGTAGAGCTGGCTTCTTTTCTTTACAACACATGAGTGATCATGATATCAAATACACTTTTGTTATTATAGTGGTTGGAGCACTTTCACAAACTACTCCAGTACTTACCTGAGGTAAGGCTTTCAGCCTTTTAGCACTAATCTCACCTCCGCAACAGAGCAAACGTCCCTGGAACACGTCAAAACATGGAAGACATGAAAGGTGATTAGGGACAGTCAACATGGTTTCACCAAGGACAAATTGTGTCTGAATAAACAAGTGTATTTCTATGACTGAATTATTGTATCAGTGGCCAAGAACAGATCTATGGGTTGTCATCTACCTAGACTTCTGTAAAGCCTTTGATACAGTCCCCCACAATATTCTTGCTACTACATTGGAAAGAAATGGGTTTGACGAATGGACAGTTAGACGGATAAGAAACTGACTGGATGGCCGAGTCCAATGAATAACAGAGAATTGTTCAGTGTTCAAGTGGAAAGCAGTAGAGAGCGGTGTCCTTCAAGGTCCATATGAGGATCAATACTATTTAATATCTTCATCAACGACATAGCAGCATTGAGTGCACTCACAAGTTTGGAGGTGACACCAACTTGAGTGGTGCAGTTGATTTGCTAGAGGAATGGGATGCCATCCAGAAGGTTTGTGACAGTCTTGAGGAGTGGACCCATAAGAACACTATTAAGTTCAAGAAGGACGAGTGCAAGGTCCTGCATCTGGTTTGGGTAAGTCTGCAGTACCCATGGAGGCTAGGGTGTGAACAGACTGACAGGCATCCTCTGGAGAAGAATTTTTGGGATACTCTTGCATAAAAAATTACATACAAGATGGCCTTGCAGCCAAGTAAGATAGTTGTATTCCGAGCTTCAAAGACAGAAGCATTGCCAGAAGGTTGGGGAAGGTGATTCTCTCCCTCTACTCTGTTCCCTTAGGACCCCAGATAAAATACTGCATGCAGCTCTGGGGTTCCCAGCAGAGCAAAGACATGGACCTATTAGAGCAAGACCAAAAGTTGACCACAAAAAATCACCTCTTCTAGGAAGAAAGGCAGTTGTACAGCCTGAAAATGATAAGGCACTGGGGACCCTTTCAATAAAGGGGGCCTTTAAGGAAGATGGAGACTTTCTACAAAGGTCTGTGCTGACAGGACAAGGGGCAATGGTTTTAAACCAAAAGTCCACCTAGATGATCTTCAAAAGCCCCTGCCAACCCAAACCTTTCTATGGTTCTGTAATTCTGTGAAAGTAAGAAGTCTCAATTCTAGATTGTATTATGTTTCTTAGGCAACATTTTTCTAAAAACAACAGAATATTGTACTAATTCTTGACTAGTAGAACATAGTTTTTTCTGTCTCTTTCACAGCAAATCAGAAAGCCGTGCAAACACTTCATTCATAGTTGTCTTGTTTTAAGACAAATGTTGGGGTGGAGACTCCAACATTAAAACCTCTCCCTTCTCATCAATACAGAGAGAAAAAAATGCAGGGGACTATAAGAAAAATAAAACAAAACAGAAAAACAGTTTACTCACAAGAAATATAGCAGCAACAATAACAATACAAACAGAATAGTTCAAACCAACAACAGGCAGAGATCATCTCTAGCCTCCCCCCACCCTCCCACCAAAATTCCAGGGACACTAGCAAAACCTAGGAAAAACTGTCCATGAAAAGTTGTACTGATAAACTGTTCAGTTCATGTCAGGCAGCTAGGATTAGGTCCTGTTCAGCTGGATGGTGGCAGGGGCTGCAGAAATGGCAAATGGTGGAGGAAAGAGACTGGAATAGCAGACAGCTTCAGGCAGCTTCCCTCCACTGGGACTCCAAGAAGAGATTTCATGGAGCGGGATTTATGGGGTGGTGGCAGCCACAGAGTTAGTCTTATTTCTGTTTTCTCTCCATCCGCGGCAGCCATGGCCATGGCTCTGCTGGGCTGTGCTCTGCACATCTGCCACAGTGGTTCTGATGGAGAGGCTCTGACCCACCAGGAGCCCAGCAGCAGTTGCCCTTTAGGTGGTTTCGGTTGCAAGTGCAACCCCAGAGAGGCAGGACCACAGTGGCCACTTCCTCAGCACTGGTCTGAGAGTTGTCAGTAGTGAGGCTCCCAGAACTGAGCAGCTGTGGCAGCCCGTGTGTCTCTCTACACCCTACCAGCAAGAAAAGTGTGGATCCAAACAAAATTAAGAGTTCTGCTTCCTTTCTGAAATAGTGATGGAAAAGGGACCAGAAAACAAAACCGACTTTAACCAAAATAGTCTATATCCTGACTTTCACTCAAACCTTTGAAACTCTTCATGTTTAAATAAAGTGCTTAGGCTCTCATTCTCTTGGCTTACCCTCTGTACTTGATCTTATTCATTGTTATTACCTTGATTCCAGTCTTCAACTGATCTGGATCAGTTGCCTACTACTAAATTTTTTATGAAACCATCTCTCACATCTGAGAGATGCTTCTGAAATACTTCTGAAAAAAATATCTCATAATTTTTCTTATCTGCTTTAATAAGTCTTGACAACAGTTAGGGTATTGGTTTGATGATATCACATTAACTTCACAGAATATTCTCTGTTGAAAAGGACCCAGAAGGATCACTGAGTCCAGCTCTTAAATGAATGGCCCACACAAGGATCAAAACTCACAACCTTGGTGTTATTAATGTTCTAAGCAACAAAGTTAATATCACGGTTTAAATACAGTCCCTCAAATTAACCTTCTTTTGTATGAAAGCAATTGATAAAATTTGTCTTGGATTTTTACAAGGAACCCATAAGACAATGAAACATCATCTATTTTTGTGTTTGTGCAGTATTTTTTCAGCTGTGTGCTAAAATAATAAGAAAAAATTGATACTACATTAAAAAATTTCTAACAAAACAAAGCATTAATTTCAAATACATATACTTGTTTGTCTGATTTCTATGAAAAGATTGTGATTTTGAAGAGCTGTTACCTTACACTTTGAATATTGGATTGTAGGGTATTCCTGTTGCTTGGAATGTGGAACACATTTAAATTTGAGTAACTGTCCTGTACACTAAAATATGTTTCTCACTAAAAACTTATAATCACATATTTTGCTAAAATGCTTCTATGCATAGAAGGAAAGAAAACAAAAAAGGTACATTTAATTGACATTTTAAAATATTTTGAACTGTGGATATCACAAGTTATGAAGCATCACAACTGAAAGGGATTCAGTTTGGAGTTTGTTGAGGTTTTTTAGTTTTCTTTCTTTCTTTTTTTTTTTTTTTGAAAGGTACAGAATAACATGATATTTACTCCAGAACAAAAAATCACCAAAAAAACAAAAATCCAATTAATTCTCATAACCCAATGTAGTAAAATATTTAGCAAAATTTCTGCATTCTGTTGAATTTATGCTTATTGTAAAATTTCTCTCAAGGAACAATGTTCTGATACAGCTTCAGTAAAACTGAGGTGTTTCTAAGTTTTCTAGTTATCAGTTATTATACTAAACTGTCTCCATATAAAATTAAAGAAAATACTGAAAACAAGATGTTAGTTGCATGTTACTGCTGAAAATTTGGCAGGTAACAAGAAAGACACCTAGTATAATAGGAAGAGAAATTTTCTGTAATCTGTCTATCAAAGAGGGCAATAAAAATACTTTTAACTTAGCTTCCCACATTTTCAGTTGTAAATCATTGCATTCCCCTTTTTCATCTTTTTCTTTTGTAGATTTACAGTATATTATACTTTGTTTTATCTTTGCTACTTCACAAATTTTTAAAGAATTTAGACTTCTTTTTTCTTCAGCTTTCAGTACATAGTCAGAGATTCCAAGCTGTTAGAATACAGAAGTCACATTTCATAATCCTTTTCTTCACTGCACAAAAAAACAACTGTCATGGTGGGTTTTTATTTATTCATAATGTTATTTATCTCTGAAACGCTCAAAACAGTGCTTAGGAAAGTTAGTTTGAAAATTATATCAAGTTATACCAAGCAACAGCGTGAGTGTGAATGAGATACAATGGGAAAGGATAAAAACAGCTTGTTGATTTTTTGAGGGGTATTTGTGATTTTTGCCTTTAATTTCAACTCATGCTTTTGAAACAGTGAACAAAAAGGAAACAGTAGACAGCTCTGCTTTCACAGAACTTATGACACACATAGTTAAAATTTTATACCAACTATAAAGGAGACAATGCAATGTATTGTGTAACTTAGGAACATCCTACGTGCAGTTTGAACACAAAATATTCGTACAACATTTATGTTTTGATTACACTCTAAGTGCTGACAAAGTATGGCATTTATGAATAATGCAAAGAAACTGAAAGTACAAGCTTTTTATTTTCCATTCTCAGCCTCTGTTTTTCAGCCAAAATGATTTATCTATGTAAAACACATGTCATTGATAGAATATGATTAGAAATACATTGTGTTCTTGACAGATAACAATTATTCCTGCGTGCATTACTGATGCAGTCATAGCAGCTATAACAGCTAAGTGTCTGGAATCTTCAAAAATATAAGATCACAGTCATTTCAGTAACACTTTGTCCTTCTAACTCTATCAGAATAATGTTTTGCCATTAAAAATAGTCAGGAAAATTAACACATAAATCTTTGGAATTTCCATTGATCAATTTAGGAAGCATTTATTAAAAAAATGCAATCACATTAGAAATATATTCAGAAGCACACTCTCCCATACTCAGTTAATTCAAAAAGAAAGAAATAAACAAGCAAAAAATCCCTTAAGAACCTATGTACCCCCATGCTGCCCAGTGAAGCTTAAAGCTTAGAAAATTTGTTGCATTTTTAATTCAAATGTATTGCATGATTAGTCTTGATTTATGAAGAATCTAATGTCCATGTTTTTTCCATTTCCCTTTGCTGAAAATATCCTTAATCATTTTTTTAATCAATATTAGAAAAAAAGAGTCAACATTGTCACAGCTACAGTAGGAACCCACAGAGCCTAGCTCCAGAATAAGCAGAATTGTCCAAATGACCAATATTTTGTGTTAGGCTACTCTAAATAATTGGCCCTATTCAAAGGAAAACATCTATATGTAAAAGTGTTATTTGTTTCAAGTGACTTAAAGAGTTTACATGCAAAAATGACACACTCTTTCTCATTAAGTTTTAATTAAAATGTTAATCACTTTAAGTCTGCGGAGTCTTCTATTGTAGGATGTTACTCAAGGATTTATATTCCCACCATTTAATTAGGACAGAAGTCTATTCGGAGCTATAATCTGTAATTGGAAGAACACCAAGATGTGAATACTATCTTCAGAGTTGGTCATAGCTTGAAAAACTTCCATAAAAAAAAAAAAAAAAAAAAGGCAAAACAAAACGAAATCAAACCCTGAAGCTTGCAAGGAAAGGGAAAGTATTGTGTGCACACTAAGCCATAGGTATGTTAATATGAAGCTACACATTCAACTGAAAAAGGGGACAACTTTGTTTTATTTAATCAGTTTTTAAGAGTATGTTGGGATGCAATTTACTCTGCAAAGCAAATGCCTTTGTCTTTAAATGAATTCTAGACCCATTGTTCAGACACATGTTTCTGCACACAGATGTCTGAAATTTGGTAGGATTCTGCTGATAACCTCCTACCACAGAAGATACTCCTTTTAGTATTCTAAAAGACAAAAGGGTCTGTGCATTGCTAGATTATGATGCCAATATACCACTGTGATGGTACCACTGCATGCTCAGATCAAACTGCTTCTTATTAGATTTGAACTTGGCAGTGCTAAGTTAGTGGTTGGACTCAATGATCTTAAGGTCTAATTCTCACACTTAAATGATTCTGTGATTTTATGTTTCTAGATAATTTTAAATAGGTGCCTCCTTCACAATGTCCCAGCATAAGAGGTGTAACTTCCCATTTCTACATATTGCTTAAAATAGTTGTTTTTTTGGGACCACAGACCAAACCATGTGAAAGCACAGGAATGTATTTTAGACTTTTCCTACAGCTGCAAAAACATCTACTTTCATTCTAATTGTGTCAATGATTCAGAAACACTTCTTAAAAAAACCCAAAAACCAAAAAATAACCAAAACCAAACCAACCAACCAACCAACCAACCAACCAAAAAACCAGAAACCAACTGAATACTTTGGAGCCTAAGTGGGAGGAAATCCGAAGGAAGGATGGAACAGTATGTGGTCACTCTAAAGAAAAATGTAACCTCTAAGAATTACATGGAGGATATGTTATTTTTCAGCAGTGAATGATAGCCTTCTTGATCAAAGTCACTGAGAGTCATGAACTCTTTTCTTCTCTGTAACATCCCAATTGTTTCTGCAAGGAGAACCATCTACCTTAGAAAGAGTTTTAAATAGATTTTGATCTTCCTGATAAAGCAAGCAGCTATTTTGTGTGTTTTATTGAATTTGAGGCATACTGTAGTGGTAAGCCTTTGTAAATATTTTTTCAATCATTTTTTTGCTTCCTATGGAAAACAGGATATTAGACCCCATCAGAAAATCTTTCAGATTATGCTAGAGGATGTAAAGGAGACACCTAAAAAATCTTTGCTGAGTTTCAATGACTTTTGTTTTCAAGAACAAAGGCTTTTTCTAATCTTTTTATCCTGAGATAAAAACATAAAATCTACAAAATGAAAGGATTAAAGAGACAAAGGACTAAATTTGCTTTTATTAAAAAAAAATGTCAGTTCCATAACAAAAGAGAAACGTTGAGAGATGTATGGTACATGTTAAGGTTTTTTAACACGTGGTTTTATCTCATGGGTAACACTCCTTGAGATTCCAGATTACTCTGCAGTGTCCCATTTTATTTTATTTAGTTTAGCTAAAGTCACATGCTAGAGTTGGTTACTGATCTCCAGACAGGAAGACATTCCCTGACCTATAATCTTATCAAAGCATTCTGGTTTAAAATGTTTGGAAAGTTGTTCTCAGGACTGAGAGACGTTTAATTTAATATCAGAATTTTCTACTTTTTTAGACTATCAAATCTCCAGCAAGAATTTCATTTTCATGCAGTTCATTTTGTATTTATATGTTTCACTCAGAATGCAAAAAGTCAGTCAGAAAGAGAGATGTATTTGAATAAGTGGGTGGTGAATACAGGATTAAAATTTTTTGGTTTCACATTTTTCAGATGTCAGTCTGTAATTTATTTTACAGTCAAAGTTAGCACACATTAGTTAGACCTCATGAAAACAGGTCCTGTGCCTCTAAGATATCTCACACTGAAAGATCAGAAACAGGTGACAATAGTGTCATCCTTTTCATGATTTGTTCTCTTTCTTTTGAGAATAAATAGTCTATCATCCTCACTGTTGCTCCAAAAGGGCAAGGACCTCCTTTAGGTCGTGTTCTGTGTACAACAGACTGATATTGAGGGCTTGGACATCTTGTGATGTCTCTAATGGCAGCAGATCTCTCTATTTCAGCAACTGAATTGGTCCCATGTGCAAGATTTAATTCAGATTGCAGACAGCTTAATGTAGATGTCTATGTACACATCTTTGCATTTAACCTAAAGTTAATACAAACATCCCATTTTCAGGATTGAAAGGAAACTTCTGATCAAGGAACATTCTAGAATTCTGAAGAGCTATCAAGTTCACTCTAAAAAGACACATTTATGTTTAGCAAGATAACTTCTCACTCAATTATACTTCCTATATTGTCAGGATTTCAGTATAGGGTTTGGCATTTAGTTCCCATACAGACATCTGCCTTTAAGTCCCTACAATTAGTTGTCAACAGTGTACAACAGTTTACCACCCAGACAGTGTGATCTGTTTTATTTAATTTTAGCAAAGAAAAAAAAATAATTTGCTTGTCTAGACTGATAGCCTAGTTCTTTCCATATTAACAGATATTCCAGTCTTCAAAGAATCGATTATACTACTTGTATTAAGACAGGAGTAATGGCTTCCTGAAATGAATACTTCTCATTTGTTGCAGAAGAAACATATAATTCAGTTAGACTAATTAGACTCAATTAGGTTAAACTTCAGGAGATTTAGGTGAGATGAGTCCAGTGATGTGTATTTCTTTCTACTGCTACAGCTTCTTTATCAGTGCACTTTTATGCATCAGATGTGAATTTTATTTATTTTCCTGAAGCTAAAAATGTCAGATTCTTTTAATCTCTAACAGTGATCAGAATTCAAGCTTTTATGTGTTAACTATTATCATCACCAGCATTAACTATTATTAACTATTAACTATTAAGGCTCTTAAATTACCAACAGATTATATATGAGCTCTTTCAAACTGACTTTACCAAAGAACTCAAACTTTAAAGAAAGACTAATTTGGATGGTTAAATATCATATGTATTTTGGTCACCAATTCATTCTCTCACAGATACTACATTTGGAAATAAATGCTTTCTCTGAGATAGAGCCATGATTCTCTTCCTTATATTGGAATTAATTAATCTAAAGCAGTATTGGAATAACACTACTGAGAGAATGATTACATGTCCCAATACTGAAAGATAATATGATTTGTATACAGAAAATTTCATCCACTAACACATTCTTTTATATAACAATACAAGAGGAAAAAGAAGAAAATAACCCCACCAAAGAAACCCTAAACCCAAAACCACATTGTTAATTTTTTAGTCTCCCAACTATGCAGCTATTTCTGCACTCTTTCTCTTTTTTAAGGTTTGATTCACCCTGAAAAAATGACTGTAAATTACACTTTCATTTCAAAGAGGTGTTTCTTTCATATATTCATTTATAAACTCATATAAACTCATGTAACTCAGCCTGGATATTCAGTTTAGTAAGGGAGAAGGCTGAGAGGAGGGAAGGGACCTCAAAATTTTTTAGTACTAAACAGACACTTCAGGAAAGACAGTGGAACAATGAGAACAAATGAATTTGTGTCACTCAGGTCATAATTTGAAAATGAAATTGTAGTAGTGACTGACCTTCTCTGTGGAAGAAAGTACGTTCTGTGTCAGACCATGAGAACTGGCAGTAGCAGAGAGACAGTTTCTTGTGTGAGAAGGGACTAGTTGAATCTTTAGCCACCAAAAGATGAAGGAATCCCATGATGTCATTTTTTCTCAGATTTTCTTTTACTGCAGGAGGATATTTTGCTTCTGTAAGAAGCTTATAGAGAAAATAAAATTTTTTAGTTAATCTATGATTCCTGTTGAATTTACCTATATTTAATATTAAAATTAAAACAAACAAACAAACAAACTTGATAGCTATTTACCTACAATAAAAATTCCTCACAGAAGCCTTTTTGCTACAGAGAAGCCATTAACCCACATATGATATTCTTACTTTCTCAGTCTAAAGGCAATTATTCAATGTATTTTTCAATAGGTCATACAACACTTAATTCAGTTCTTGGATGTTTATGAAAGCACTGTAAATGGTTACTATAGCAAGCATACCATAATGCACCATAGAAATCATGCTAATGAAATAATATAGGATTAATGACAGAGACAAAAGTTGTGATCAATTCCTCACAATTTGTGTCCTATTATTCATGAATGGAACTAGACAAAATGGAATTCCTGTCAGACTTGATCCCAGGCACTTGGTGCCTGATTCCAGAAGTGTCAGTGTAAGGCAAAGGCTGAACTCTTAGAAATATTGTGCTATTTAAGAATGTCCAGTTCTAGGTGGGTGATCTTATTGTAAGGATATGACTCAACTGTGTTGTAAGGAAAAGTGTAATTCTTTATCTTTGTCTTAAACACAATTCTTGAGAATTTTATGTCATGTCTTCTCTCCTTTGGGGAAAAAAATAGTATATAATTTTATTTTTGGTTCAGCTTTTCTAACAATCCTTCCTTTCTAGATGTCTATTTCTTTATAAAGAGTTAAGCCCCTTAAGATTCTCCTCATACAGAAATTATCATAAAGCTGATTTTCCTTTGTCATCCTTTTTCTTTTTCTCTTTGAAGAAAGGGTGATGAGAACTGCACACAACACTTATGATGTGGAGGTACCACAGATGCTTTGTACCATGATAATGGAGTTCAGAAAAACTAACACCTGTGTGGAAAATATGTATTTTTACTGGTGAGATGAAAGCTAATGAGTCACTCTTGATGAAGATCAAAGGATGGGTGCATGGAAAAATAGGCTAGAAGAAAATGAACCCATAAAATAATGTTTCTCCAAAATTTAAAATTCCATTCCTCCATAAGATATATAGGAAACACGAGTTAAATATTTAAGAAAGTTGTTTTCTCTGCTTTCCTGGAATTTCCTCAAGCAATCTCGTTACAGAATGGAAAGGAAATTTTAGTGGCAAGTATTCTATTTTACTGCAATTTTTTGAACATATATTACAGAGTTTTGCTTTTCAGATACTGAAAGTCCAATTTTATTTAATATTTTTGCATAGTTCCAACTAACACTTTTTTCAATGACACTATACTTGAAATACAAAGAAACTTTGTATTTCAGTGCTTTCACAGATATAGGTTCTGTGTGGTTTAAGACCGTTTTTCATCTTAACTATATAGTCTAATCCCAGTGTATTATATGTTTGTCCAGATTTTCCAGGAACACTTTTGTTTTGGCCAGTCAGTTATATTATTTGAAAGTATAGAAAGTAAGCATTAGAGAAATGAAATAACATTTGAATGTAGAATGATATAAGACCCATTCTTATAAAAATTGTCCTTTGAGTAATACATCATCACAGGTCATCACTCTGATGAAATTAATCTGCCAAGCCACCTGTGTGACAGAGCTAATGATGTATTAGTGTGATTCATCATAAGTGATCATCAACAGTCGATGATGTATTTGTATATTTCTCCAAGGATGGTGTTATCCAGAAAGAATTAACTTCTATAATTAAATTCTGACATTGAAGTCAATTACAAGATCATAGTCTAACCCAGTCAACAGCAGGTAGGAACACCAACACTAAATCATTTTTTCTACAATTTTTCCTTTTGGCTTCCTGGTGGCAGCTTTGCAACTTTGTTAATCAGATCTCAATTCTCCTTGTGGAGAATTATATTTGCTCTACTTCCTTCTTCAGTAGTATTTATTATTTACTAAGACATTCAATACTTAGGGCAATGTAAATAGAGATGATAATAGTGAATAGGGTAACATTGGTCACAGCCAACATGGCTTCATGAGAGGAAAGTTTTTCTTATCAAACCTGATTTCCTTTTATAACAAGGTAACCCACCTCGTGGATCAAGGGAAGCCAGCTGATGTAAACTTTGCGGATTTCAGCAAAGCTTTCAATACAGTCACTCACGGGATCCTTCTGGACAAAATGTCCAGCACAGTTGGATAAACACATCAGGTGGTGGGTGAGCAATGGGCTCATGAGTCAAGCACAGAGGGTAACAGTGAATGGGGTAACATCATTAGTGGGGTTCCACAGGGCTCCATCTTAGGCCCTGTGCTCTTCAACATCTTCATGAATTACTTGGACACAGGACTGGAAGGGACTCTAAGCAAGTTTGCAGATGACACAAAAGTGGGAGGAGCTGTTGACTACCTCGAAGGCAGGGAGGCCCTTCAGAGAGACCTCAACAAATTAGAGAGGTGGGCAATCACCAACCACATGAAGTTCAACAAGGGATAGTGCTGGATTCTGCACCGGGGATGGGACAACCCTGGGTGTATGTACAGGCTGGGGAGTGAGATGCTGGAAAGCAGTGCCATGGAAAGGGACCTGGAGATCTTGGACAATGGTAGGTTAAATATGAGTCAGCAGTGCCCTGGCAGCCAGGAAGGCCAACCGTGTCCTGGGGAGAATCAGGCAAAGCATCATCAGCTGGTCAAGGGAAGGGATTATCCTCTTCTCTGCACTGGGGTGGCCTCACCTTTAATATTGTGTGCAGTTTTGGGCACCACAAGAAAGACATTAAGCTAAGTGTCCAAAGGAGGGCAACAAAGATGATGAGGAACTTTTAGGGGAAGCTGTATGAGAAGCAATTGAGATCACTTGGTCTGTTCAGCCTGGAGAAGAGGATACTGAGGGAAGACCTCCCTGTGAGGGGAAGAGAAGGGACAGACTCTGATCTCTTCTCTCTGGTGACCAGGGACAGAAATTGAGGGAATGGCCTGAAGTTGGGTCAGGAGAGGTTTAAGCTGTACATTAGAAAAAGGTTCCTCACTCAGAGGGTGGTTGGGCACTGGAACAGGCTCCCCAGGGAAGTGGTCACATCACCAAGCCTGACAGAGTTCAAGAAGCGTTTGGATGATACTCTCAGGTACATGGTGTGACTCTTATTGATGTTCCTGTGCAGAGCTAAGAGTTAGACTCAATGATTCTTGTGGGTTCCTTCCAATTTGGCATACTTTGTGATTCTGTGATTTTTCACATGGTGTAAAAAAAAAAAAAAGAAAAAAAAAAAAAAAGAAAGGCTCTTCTCAATAGCACTGCTACACATTTCTGTGAAGGTAGCAAACTTATCTGTAAGAAAATTTTACAGTATCACATAAATAAATAGACACCTTCCTGCTGTGCCAATTTTCATCTTTGTGAAGGCAATGGTCAGCAAAATTAGACAGTGGAAAGCTGAAACAGATGAAGCATAGTGGATGAGTAGACCTCTCATACCCACTTAATAATTTTAGCTTTAGGATTAAGATTCTAAAATTTAATTTGGAATGACAAAGCTTTGACAATATAAAATTACATTGTCCTCTCCTGATGCGGCCCTGAGCCATCCCACACATGCAGTCAGTGGATATCAAGGAGAAGAGATCAACACCTCCCTCTCTACTCCCCACTTCACCTCCTCAGGAAGCTACAGAGAGCAATGGGGATGCTCCTCAATGTCCTTTTCTCCATGTGTGACAATGCAAAAGTCCTCATAGGACACTCCTTCCAGCACTTTCAACAGGTTTGATGGCTTCCTGTGGACATATTCAAGGACCTTCGCATCCTTCTTAAATTGTGCAGCCCAGAAGTAAGAAACAGTACTCCAGATGAGGCCATACCAATGCTGAATACAGTGGGATAATCTTATCTCTTGACCAGCAGGTGATGCTGTGTTTGATGCAGCCTAGGACGTGGCTTGCTCTTTTGGCTGCCAGGGCACACTGCTGGCTCATATTTAACCTGGTGTCAATCAGCACCCTCAGATCCCTTTCTGCAGGGATTGTCCCCACCTGCTCCTCTCCTGACTTATATTTGGGCCAAACATTATTTCAGATTCAGCATTATGCAGAATTCAGCATTTTAACTTCTTAGATTTCATCCTATTGATGATTGTCCAACGCTCCAACCTATCCAGATCCCTCTGCAAAGCATCCTGTCCCTCAAGAGAGTAAACAGTGCCTTCCAGTTTGGTAACACCAGCAAGCTTGCTAATAGTGCATGCATGTAATTAATAAATATATTCAACAGGACTGGCACTAGAACTCAGACCTAAGGAACATTTCTTGTCTCCAGTTAGATTCAGCCCTATCTACTACAACACCTTGAGACTTGTCATTCACACAGTTCTTCACCCAACATAACATGTACCTCTCCATCTCAGAGCTGGACAACTTGTTCAGAAGGCTACTGTGCAGAACAGCAGCAAAACCCTTACTAAAATCCAGAAGAATTATATACACTGCCTTCCCTTCCTCCACTAGGTGGGTGACCTTATCATAGAAGGATATCAAATTAATTAGGTAGGACTTCAGTAGCTGGACTTTGGTAATCTTTGTGTGTCCCTTCCCAGTCATGATATTCTATGATTCTATGACTTTCTCTTTGTGAACATGTGTTGATTCTGCCTGATTGCATTGTCCTTTAAATGCCTTTCAATAGCATTTGAACTATCAGAGTGCTCTGCATCTAGTCCCTGATAGTTTTTGAACCTCTGAGCTCATCTTGATATTTTTTCTTTTTCTTTCCATTTATTACACTTTAATTTACATGGTTCTAACTTACATGCCACCCACATTTGTAGAAAGCTAAGAGTTTGACAATATTCTAAGGGGAAACACTCTCCTTATAAATTGAGTATAACAATGCCCAGAACAAAAATAAAGTTAAAAAAAAATAAAAAATGGCAAGTGTAATTGATAGTTCTCTCAACTTTTAACAAACTACATCTCCGGGATTTCTCAACTGCAACTCGTCCACATCATTAACAAAATGTCCACATCACTGTGTCTAACAGTCTCTAATTAACTTCTCTTCTGTGAATGTGTCTAAGCTTTGCTTGAACCCCTTGAAATATTTTTTTTAAATTTTTTTATGTTTGAACTCAGTTATAATTTTGGCCTTCACAGCATTCTATGGTAATAAATTTGACAGTGTAATTAAGTGTTGGGTGAAGAAGTACTTCTTAGTCTTCATTTCAAGCTTGCTGCTGTTTTACAGTTCTCTCACCACCACACTGAAGCTGGACTGTATTGTAGTCAGGAAGGGATAAGTCAGAGCAGAAAGGCAACTGGTTCCTTTTCTCACAATTAACTATTGGTTTGGGCAAAGAAAGACATGGGTTGCCTACCTTTATCCCTGGAATTTCTGCTACAATTTATTTTTTATTTTTTTTTTAGTTAAAAAATAAGAGCCACACCATTCCAAAGTTGAAGTGTCTACCAATTTTACATACCTGTGTGAGTCAAATGGCATTTGACCATACAAAAACTAAATCACTTTCTCAAATGTAGACAGTCTCCACTACTGTGAACTCTTTTGGCTGAATGTGAATGTTTGCAAGACAAATATGTACATCTGAACTAGCCACCTTCATTCCTTTTTCTGGTTGACAGGAAGCAGCAACTTTTGGAAAACAGTTTATTTCACTCTAGGTTAGACATAGATATTTCATCAGATGAAACACATTTTTAAAGTCTCAGTTCTCCTGAATTTGAGCATTCTAAAGAAAGAACAGAAACTAAAGTATTAAACTTTCTTAAAACCAGCCCCACTGTACCTGACAATGACAGTACAAAATCTACGTTTATAGCCCTAATAAATTTTGTGATGAAAAGTGAAAAGTATGGTCATGATCATATTGACTGATACAGTACTCTTCCAAATTGGAGTAAAACACTCCTCAGATACATGATCTGGTGAATAACTACCTTGTGAAACACAACAATAAACAGGAAGGAGGATGAGCGATTAAGTAATCCTTTCAGGGGGATCACTTTCTTCAGGTGGAGAAGATCCTAAATAAAAAACCAACTACCAAAGACATTTCAGTTCTGAAAGAAGTCAATTTGACCTAGATGGATCACAGCTTGCAATACAGACTCAAACTAGAGTCTCAATTACTTTTTATACAATCTTTTAACTCTGGATGAGGTGTATTCCACTTCCCTTTGATAGGGAACTGTAACGCTCAAGTCCCAGAGCTATGGGCTTAGCTGGAAATTTTACTTTATATATATATATATATATGTAAAGAGAGAGAGAGAGAGAGAGGGACAGAGGGAGGGAGTTCTCTAATACCTCAAGATAACAAGAGAATGCACCACGGACTTGTTCCCAAGAGATTTAATTTATTAATTTAGGGGAGAAAATAAGGGAACTTGGCATAGGTTCAGAAAGGGCACTACACAAGCTAGACAAAATGTTCCACCACAATATCAACCCAACACATATTAATCCACAACACCCAAGCCAATATTCAATCAATCCACAACACTTGAGTCAAAATCCAATTAATCCGGCTTCAAGCCACCCAAAGCATCAAGAAAGTAGTAAAGAAGAAGGTGCAGCAAGAAGAGAGAGAAGGAGAAAGAGGGAGACATAGCTACCACTGAAACTTTGTGGAAGGCCAGCTTTCACACGTCCAGATGGCAGGGCCACAGCACGTGCCACATCTATGCCTCTGGTTTTATCTGCTCTGGTCTTTATGGTCAAACCCCACAGGTGGGGCCTCTGACCCACTGGCCACTGGGGTCCCAGGCCAGGGTGCGGTGCTGCGTTCTCACTGTCCCTGCCAATCCAAGCTGGGTCAGGGGCTCCAGGAGCTGCAGGGTGTTTGTTATGGTTTTCCCAGGCTGTTTTGACTGACAGCTGCTCTGCGACTTCCCCGTGTGGGCTCCAGGGGCTGCCATGAGGGATAGGATGCCACCCCACCTCACTGGGGTTCAATCCATCCCTTCCACCTCCACACATACACATGCACCACCCACAAGGTGGTTCTGACCTAACAATCACTGATCTGGGGTGTAACAAGAACCCCACCTCTTCTTTTTCTGGCAAGAGGAACATGACGTCTGAGAAAACAAGTGAGAAGGCCAATGAAGACAAATGAGAATGCAAGTGTTTATGGGAGGGGAAAGGTACAAAAAGAACACAAATCATTTGGTCTTCTCAGAAAGTCCTTTCCTGAGGTGATTGTGTACTTTCTTTGTTTTTTTCTTTTTTTTTTTTTTTTTTTCTAATGAGAGGTCTTCCGATGTCAGAAAGTTATTCCTTTCCTTCTTCTACTGAGAGATTCAATATTTCCAGATTACATTGGACAAACAGCAAGGCATACACCCTGTATGGTCCTTGTGACTAAAAAGGATGCAAAATTCTCTTCCATCTCTCCACCCATCCTGAGCTGTCAGGTGTGAAATCCTAAATTCTGACATTCTCTTCAGCTTCCTGCTCAGTATTAATCTTATAAAAAAATTCTTGCAGAGGCATCTAGTTTCTCTAGTAAGATAGGAAGTGATTTGCTCTATGTTGTTCTTTCTAGAAGCTTTATGAAGTGTTCTTTCTGGAAGCTTTATGAAGTGTTCTTTCTGGAAGCTTTATGAAGTGTTCTTTCTGCTTTGATCATGAAAGTACTTCTGATGCATTATCTTGGCAGCACAAATCAGTTTTACAGTTTAAGGTACCATTACCTAATTTTTTTAATAGTCTCAAACAAAAAGTAAAGATGTGTAATTTATACTATATGGATATATCTAAGCAATCTTACAATACTCTGAAACAAAAGAATGGCCTCTACAGACTTGTTCTGTCTTAATGAAGGAGACAAAATGAAAAGAGCCCTGAAGCCTCATTGGGCTGTCCTGCTTTCCTCCAGGCTTTGTAACATATTCAATCTTCAAGTGAATTTAGAAGGCACAAATCCACAAAGGAGCATAGATAATACAAACCCATGCACTTGAATTTACATAACAATGAATAATTGTTCATCCTCAGAGGGAATAATCCACATGATCCAGAATTTGAAGTCCAGATGAAATTAACAAATGAAACTCGAAAACAAAATTCTTTAAAATATAGCTAGTATAGATAAAACTAAGATGACCAGTATAAATTAGATTATGATTTAGTTTTCAATAAAATAGTTCTCAATTGACAGGATAAAAATGGAAACTGAAATTACAATATCTCGTCAACAAAGAGAGGATACTACGAACTTAAACCTTTTTTCAAGGACTGACTGAGAGTCCAACAACAAAAGAAATATTGATATAAATGCTAGTACATGGAAGGAAAATAGCATATTTTCTCATTTCTTTGAAATTATCTTCATTCAAGCATGATATCCAGAGGGAAAATTCATTCTGTTTTTTTCAATATACACTCTACCACCAATGCATAATAAATACGAAATAGCATTCATTAAGTTTAAACCTACTAAAACTATATTCATTGTCATGTAAGATGAAAAGTGACGGAGAAATATTATGTGCCATATGATTGATCTTGAAATGTGAAAACATTTTTTGATACACAACTGCCCTATGTGAAAAAATGGAGTAACATAAACTTCATAACTATATTGTCACACTTTGGTAAGTACAGTTCATTCTTAAAGTACTCCACATCAGTAAACAGAATAATTGTATCAGTAGGAGAAAGATGTAAGTCTGAGGAAAAAAATATATGACCATACTGCAAAGTTTGTTTTGATCATGTGAATGCTATATGTTGTTCTAGAAAATCAGTTCCATAGCTTTAGCATAAACAAAAGCAAAAAAAATAAAATTAGGTGTGGCAGGATTTCTCAGAGTACAACACTGACATTAGAGAAGCTATGGGAAAATAGCACATTCTCATAACTCTGGATTATTCTATTTCTGTTAAATTAAGTCCAACTAGCAGGCCTAGGAAAGCAGACCCTGTCTTATTCCATGAGGTCCTGAGCAGGCACATTGTAAAACAATACTGAAAAATGGAAACTGTTGGCCAGAGTAGATATGGTTAAGCCATGGAAGGATCTGTGGCAACTCAGGAGTCTGAAGCATCTCAGGCAATAGAATTCCACACAAGAGATAACAGTGAAAGAATTGAAAGGAAAGGCAGAACAGGCCTAGACTGTTAAATAGATAGATAATAGATAGATAGATAAATAGATAGATAGATAGATAGATAGATAGATAGATGAGATAGAGAGAGAGAGAGAGAGAGAGAGAGAGAGATACTATTTGAGATCTAAAAATACAGCATTGTGGGTGTCCAACAATCCTACTAGTGATGTATTCAAAGTTTCTATATGGGTGCTAATCCTTAGCCTAGAAAACCTGACTAAGTCTTTCTTTTATGTATTTTAGCCTCTGTAGCCTCTGTATATAACAGCAGTCAAACAGATATCTGTACTCTTGTCTAAATATTGAAACTGAAAACTGTCTTTGTATTGATTCAAAAGGGAAATTTAATCTCCTTTAACACCCTACAGTAAATTTTGTCCATAAATAATTATTACATCAGTAGATCAGTTCCATAGTGACAGAGGATGTCAAATATATAAACTGAAGACTTAAAAAAACAGAAATCTGTGTTAAATATCACAACATTTCAAGCCAAAGTGCATTCAAATTTACAATACGTTTATTTATACTTCTCTGTTGAAAAGACGTACAAACAGTGCAATGTCAAGGAAAGTGAAGAATGCTCAGTATATTTATGTTCTTTCAAAGCACACACTGAAACACATTTTTAGAAAAAAATTATAGCCTTCCTTATGAACACTTGCATTCAATATCCCAAAGTTTAGAAAACGTTTTATGACATTAATATACCAACAATATTGTCTCTTGTAAGGTATCTTAAAATCTTGATTAAATATTCTAAGTGTTAAACTATCATTGATAACTCATCAAAATGAATAGAACTGGAAGTTCCATAAACAACTTTAATTGGTATTATGTTTTCATGGATGATTTTTCTATTTGAGTAACTGTATGAATATAAAAAAAAAAAAAAAAAAAAGTAGGAAAAAATCTAATAAGAATCTGGAAAAGAAAAAAGATTGTTCATCAGTATGAAATTATAGGTGGGGACTCTAGGTCAACCAGTTTCAATTGCAGAGTAATTATGTACCGTTACCATTCTTTTTAATCCAGCTAGAGTGACATTTGAAGGCAGTTCCAACTTTTGGCTTCACAGTTCTTAAAAATTACATGTCTGAACATATTCAAAAGTGTTGCACATATGCTTTTAAAATTTGTATATAGTGCATGGCAAAGTTACATACTTCAGACATCCACTAATTAAATAACTCTGCTGAGTTCATTTAACTGCTAGAGAGCTCTACGAGTCAAGAAGTCATACTATAGTTAAACTCACAGTGTTCTCTAAACAAAAGGCACCTTCCTTAATTCTGGATACAATAGGTGAAGGTTTTTCCAGAAAACTGGAAGCCTAAGTAGAACCTAACTGGAAAATAACCAGACAATGCAAAAAAATGCGAAGAGTTGACATCTACCTGTTTCTCAATAGTGATCAGTTTTTACAAGGAAATAGCAGACTTAAATTCTAGCTCAGATACAACTCTTGAACTTGATAGGATTTGGTCCCAACACCAAGCTCCTACTTTTCAGAAAATATTCTAATTATATGGCCTTCAGTACACTGTGTTGAATCTGGAACCATAGAAACAATGGTAGATCTACTTAATATCTTCAAACTAAGAGCATTTTTCTAAACATTTCTCAAAGACACTCTAATTTAGATAGTCTGGATGACCTCCTAATTTTAAGCAACAAAATTTCAATTTTGCTTATTTTTAGACACCACCATAATCTTCCTGGATCTGTTCCAAAATCTCCAGGTCAGCTAGTCTGTCATCTCTCATTGACTTCAATGCTGTCTCATACCTGTCTAAAAGAGATGTTAGAAGGAAAGTTGTTCTACATTGATTTTAAATTTTACCTCAAATTCCCAGCAGTAAGTAAATTACATAACACAATCATCTCAAAATATTTCTTCAGTTAATGAATTACAATATTGATAATCATTAACAAATAGTTAATTGTAGTTAATTATTGCAATATTTGTGAATTTATACTCACAAGGCCTCTACTTACGCTGGCTTTTATGGTTATCTTGACTGCTTTTAGTTGCTTAGAAAGGTTGAGGTCAGCTCAAGTGGAAAGCTTCCAAGAAAAAGCTAGATGGTACAAGAAAATGTACTAGTGATTTAGTAGACAATATTTTCTCCTCTGATTCAACACTGAGTCAGTACCTCTGCTTTTAAGCAACATTCTGCAGTTATAAGGATGATATTTCAGATGAAAAATTAGTTCTAAGAACTTGACTTCACTAGTTCTGGTCAAATAAAGTACAAATGCATATATTTCTCTTGTCTTCCTTGCCAAGTCATCTCCTCCAGAGTTACATTTTGTTGTACGTTTCTTTATAGATTTCATTTCAGTAGAGGTGGTGGGGGGTGGGGTTAAAGGATTTTTTTTCTTTTCTTTTCTTTTCCCTTTATGTCTTAAACTATAGAGTATCCCCTGGGCAAAATTATTTTGCCCCTTGAAAGAGCTTTCATGTTCTATGTCCTTTTCAGTGATGACATTTTTCTAGTATAATTTTTACTGCCATATGGGTATTGTAAAGCACTGGAACAATGTTCTTACAGACATTGCAGAATTTCTTTTATTCCAGGCTTTACAGAACAAGTTAGACAGACTCTTGTCAGAGACAACTTCCGACTTCAATACAGAATTGAATAGTGAGTGGTTTCTCATGTCCTTTCAAGCCCTACATTTGTCTTATTCTAACTTTTAGAGTTGACTAGAAGTACTCAAATACCTTATATTAAGTTGCCTCTATCCATGGAAAGTGTCAGTAATTACAAATAATTAAAAAAAAAAAAAATCTAAGTGACTAAAGTGTTTCAGATGATAAGAGCCTGAAATGAAACAAAAGTGAAATTGCAGAGGCTTTCAAGCAATTCTATACAGCCATGTCACTGAGTTGATCTTTGACTCAGAAACACTGCTGACTTACAGTGCAGTATAAATACATTGACCATCTACATATCTTCCTGACAAATAATTGCATTTTCTCTCTGCAGTACTCCCTTAACATTTATCAAGACACCAGAGGAAATATGGAACACAATATCACAGCATCAGCCCTCAGGAATAAAGCTGATGCTGACAACGATAACCCCATAAGTCACTTAAAATACAGAGTTCAATACTAATATTTCAGCAGCAAATGAACACAGTCAAATTGGCTCTCAAAACGTGTGTCTTCCTTCAAAAATTAGTGAAAACAATGTAGTATAACATAAATGATTATATGTTCATAAGCTATTCCCACTTTCTAATTTAATTTTAAGATTAATACATATTTTGCCAAGCTAAATAGTCTCACTTATTTGACTTCTTACTTTAGGTTGTGCAGCATTAGTTCACGAATGTAATAGTTTTTCTAAATATATTTTATTACTCCAGTGAAAATGCTTTGTCTACTAGAAAAATCTGAAGAAAATATCTGGGACAAGATCTAAAATGGACGTTAATCAAAATTGCTCTAATAAATTACATGGCAAGTGGCCAAATTCCCAACTGATGTGAAATACCTTAGTTTCATGAAAATGAGCTCAACCAAACTGTGGAACTATTTGGAGAAGTTTTCCTAAAATTTCAGTGAGAAGCAAAAGGGAGTGAAACAAAACCATGGAAGGGAATAAATATATATGTATGTATGTATGTATGTGTGTAATATATTGTGGTGAGTTGACCCTGGTTGGACAACCTGCCAAAGCCACTCTATCACTCTCCTCCTCAGCTGGAGAGAGGAGAAAAATATTATTAAAAGCTCCTAGGTCAAAACAGGTAGAATTACCAGTTACCAATCATCAGTTACTATTTCAGGCAAAACAATTTCAACTTGGGGAAATTAATTGAATTTACCACCAATCAAATTAGAGTAATAAGAAATAAAACCAAATCTTAAAACACGCCCCATGCTCTTAAAAACAACAAAAGACTGTCCGTGTTTCAGATGAACTTTCCTTAATTATTTTTTAGTTTTTTTTTGTCTTCAAAGGATATTCTGCAAATATGCTTTACATCCAAAAACTGAATGAGGAAATAAAACCTGTGAATTTTGTGAGGAAATTATTAAGGTAGTACCACAAACTGACTTTAACCTTAATATCCAAGGAAAATTAATCTGTATATCTCAGTTTTATACACTGGAAAGTTATAATGCGTATATAGACTAAGGAATACTTTCTAAATTATCCTCATTTTTAAAGAGTAGAACATAAAAGACTGCTTATGATTAGAAATGAGAGACAGACAAAATTAATTGAATGTATTCCCTATCTTAAATTATTCACTGAGCTATATAGATGTTAAGACTTCTTGCAGCTGCCAGCAAATAAGGGTAGGATTAATCTGCCCCGGTTCCTACTCATCCAACTAGGCATGTATGTTTGAGCTAATCACTCCAGGCTTTTTCATTGTCTGTGGAGAATGATCAGTATCTACAAAGACCAATCATTGCCTCTTGGGCATTTAAAAGAGGCCAATGAATCAGCCTTAATTTGTTTCAATCTACCATCTCAAAAAGGGTAACCAACTGACACAGGTACAGACCTAAGCTTTAAATATCTCAACCTGGGGTGGAAAAATGGGATTTAGGGGTAAGAAAAAAACAGACTACCTTAATTACAAAGGTGTTTGAGATTTGGTGTTCTCTATAACAGCATACATGGGCATTGACAGAAGGAAAAGGCTTGTTCATAATTTTCCACCTGCTTAGTGTTCTCCTTGGGCTATAATCTGTCAAATGGATTTGCAGACACCGTGACCTAAAAAAGAAAAAATCTGAAAAATTCACAATTTTATTTTTAGGCAGAAATTCAAGTAAAATTGTATTTCATACATTCTTCACTGTAAGCTTTCATTATATGCCAAATCATGCAGTTCATGTCCAGATATTGGCTTTTGAGGTCAAACATTTGGCAAAATATGCAGAGCCTGAAGAGATGCAGTGAATACTCCCAGATATTTTTAAAAATTAAGATCCCAATAGGTTCTGTGCTCTCTCACCATTTCAAAGAATCGATAAGTAGAAGTTGTAAAAGGCTTGGTTTTCCAAAAACATTAGGGTTTCTGCTGAAAGCCAAATGCTCTGCTCACAAAAAAAAATAAAAAATAAAAAATCCTAAGAATGAGATCCTATTCCTATTTTCATGTCACAGTGGCCTTCACAGGAGTTATTATTTGAATCCTCATGTTCCTGATTTAGGTTTCTGCAGAGTGAATTCTGGAATTCCTCTGAATATCTTTATTACTAATGTGACCTTGGAAGAATTGTGATATATGTCATCTAGTTCTACTTTACATTTTATCCAAGTTAGTTTTTAATATTCTTGCCATGATACACATTTATATTCCAGAGAATGCCTAGAACTGTCAGAGAGATAAATTTTCAATTTATAAGTTTTAAGGAAATAATAGAAGAGAAAACAAACACACAAAAAAACCAAAACAAACAAACAAACAAAAAAACCCTGTTCTTTAATTCACTTTGGGACTTTCTCCAGAACTTCAGTCAAGAGGAAGACTGACTCACCTTCAGTATTGATCTCTGGAAAAGACAAGGTTGTCTTGGTCACTTTCATGTACCTGGAATACTGCCTATTTGTCCTTTAGAAATGTTTGGCTCTTTTTACTGAGCTTTCAGAAACATTAAATCTTATGGTGCTATAAGTTTTCTATCATTACTTTGACTGTGTAATTTATTCCACCTAATCAGTAATCCTCAAATGTTCTTCACTTTTACGCCCTTTTTTGATGATACTTTAACACCTCAGCATTACTTTAAAAATAAAATAAAATAAAAAAAAGTCTCCATCTCAGCCCTGGTTTCTAACCCCTCATTCTCAAATGCTCTCCACACTGCTTTCCTTGCCATCTGCTTTGCTTCTTCACAATCAGAAAGAGGTTCATCCATATTTTAGCCACTTCTGATGGCTAAAGCTTACTTGCTTTCCATGTTGCTCACTAATCTTATTTCTTTATTCTATATTATTCTGATGATGAGGAAAGAAGTTACTCTGTTCTAGAGGTGGCAATACAAAAGCAGGCATCCTGTAATGTTCACAAGAATATTTTAGCCTTTGTTAACTTATGAGTAAGTAATACAGCAGAGCTGGCTTAACTTTTGCTTTTAAAAAAATATGTTGCTCTTTTGATGTTTGGCTTTTTCTACATGTACTACATTGGATTGACTGATGGAGCAATTTGTAACCAAAATCTTGTCTATTTTTTTCAGTTAAAAAACTCTAGTGGAAGATATTGCTTTTTCTGTCACACCCTGCCTTTAAAATTCATTGTGTCATTGAAAAAGGAGTTTTGTTTTTTCAATGACAATTTTGATCACGTTCTAGAGAGTAAAACAAGCAAAGAAAGTACCAAGTCCTTTTAAAATGTCCACATCTCTCAAATCATTTATCCCATTTTCCTGCCTGTATCCCATCTCTTTACCATCTAGCAGCAGGAGAAGAAATTGTTACATTAAGTACTACATATATGAGCTTACTTAAATAATGATTATTGAAATTGGATATTTTTTCTGAGGATCAAAAAAATAGAAACTCCATAGAACACATGGAAAAATTATCTAGTTTTCATTAAAAATCAAGATTTAAATAGCTCAAAATGATGAAATATAATGCAGAAAGCCACTGTCATTGGACAAGGAGTTCCACACTATAAGCCAAGAGCTAAAAGGTGGGTACAGATGATGTTTATTATTTCACTAACATTCCACTTAAATTACTCAGAAAATTTTTGGGTAGTAAATGTGTTACCAGTATGTGAGGCACTGTAATTGTCATCATCTTAAGCTATTTTGAGAAAACGATGTGCTGTGAGGAAGGAGATTTATGGAATCCTGTTAGGCATTTCTAACTGTCTTCAAGGTTGTTATAAAATTTTGAAAATAATTGAAAGAAAGCTATCTAACCAGGTCATCATTCCATTTTGAGTGATGTGGCTCAAGAGACACAGTTGAGTAGCTGAAGCCTAAATCCTTTAGAGACAAATTTTGGAAAATAATATCTGTTGTTTTAATTTAGACTGCTACAAGGAGTATAAGAAAATCTGTCTTTTAAATGATAACAATATTTGTAATTTTCTTTGCGCAAACTGCCCTGTGTTGACATGATATTTAAAAACTACAAATATTTTGAATACTGCTAATTAAACGATCTGAAAATCTAGATTAATTATTATTTATTTGATATGTATCCTCTGTAGCATAAATTAAATTTGACTTCACGGTAACACACAATATCTAGGTTGCTACCTGATCAAATATATCTACAATAGAATTGTACATACACTGGTACTATTGTTTGATTTCTCTTAACTAGTTTTGGTTGAGTAAGATTATTTTAATATAATACAGGCAGTGGTGGCTTAATAAAAACTTTTAAAACTACTGGCATTACTTAAACTTTTGTTGCTGTTGTTAAAAACATTTTTGTCTTACATTTATAAAACATTTAAAGATATAATAAACAATTTAGCACCATTTCCTTTTAAAAAGAGTAGTCTGTAGATTTTGTTTCTTGTTTCTTGAAATTGCCAATTGCATTTACAGTTGAAAATAAGTATTTAACTATAAAGCTGAAAAGCAAAAATTGATTGGCTACCTGTTCCTGTGGCTGAGATATTTCATAATTAATTTTAGATGTATAATAATTAAGCATGAGCCTAAGATGATTCATTTTAGAACACTTAGCATAATATTGTATTGCAAGTGTCTCTTGTGTAGATTTTGATAGAATGAACAGTTTTATTATCCTCAATGCAATAGCCAATATTACAACCCTTATTGCTATGTCTGCATTGTTTTAATACGCACAGTGGTTCTTCTATGTGTGTATCACACCTTTATGTATGCTGTATTCTGACATAATGACATTTGGCTAGAACTAATTGAATGTTTAAAACACTTAATTTATATACAGAATAAAATGAGTTAAGAGCACCATATCTTTCAAGGCTGCTATCGTCATTCATCTGGACCAACTGTTTTTAAATCATTCTCTATTAGCTTATCCTATCATTCAATTGGTCCAACAGTTCATTTTTTTTGTTATTATTATTATGTTTCCATTCTCAAAACTGTATTTGCATTATGTATAGGCATATTTTCAATAAAATGAAAAGCAGTGCATGAACAAAAACATTCCATAGCAAACTAGGGGTTCTGTTGAATTTACAAGTAATCTCAATTCTGAACATCTACCAAGATTAGTCTTTGAAATCATATCATGTTGTCTCCTGTGCACTTACAGTATAATAACTTGCCATAAAGTAAAACCTGCAGCTCAGAAACTTAAAAGCCCTTACAGTTTAAACTGCTCTGTGGATAACTCGCTTAAATCATACTGATGTCATTTTCAAGAGTGCTTGATTTGATCCAAAGCTATATTTATTTCTCAGGCTCTGATTTTCCTGAAACACATAGACAATAATAGGTAATTACTTTACAGAACTAAAACTGTTTCTTTAATGTAAATACATGTACTTTCTGTAAATTACATTCAAGCCTAAATAACGTTGCCTCATTCTTCAAGGAAGCTGTTCAAGCATTACTTATTCATCTCAAGACAGTGACAGGTATTTTAATGTAGGCATTTATTGAAAGAGTAGAGTAAGACATACAAGGTGGAATCGCCTTCAGGAAAACTACGAGGCCCTTTCAGCTGGCCAAACCCATGGGATAAGAAAATCTGTTAGCACCTGAATTAAATGAAAAGACTGACAGTCAAAAAACTAGTTAGACTGAGGGCTTGCAGTTCTTCAGTCACAATCATTTAAATGTATGCAAGATGCAGGTAAAGCACTTGCTGGAGAGTCCTTTTGAATAGGAATTGCGTATAGGTCTCATTGAGTCAGAAATGGTGCTGAGTATCAGGTTAAATATGGGTTGGCATAACAAGAAAGAAAGACAGAAAAATTGCTATCTGTAGTTTCACAAAAGAAGAAATTCAATCATTAAAGCATAATTCTTAGGTGACTGAAGAAAACTGTAAGCTGGTTGAAATTATGCAGAATCAAAATTGGCCATGACTGAAGGCTGCAGCAAGACAAAAGACTTTTTTTGATAGGTGAATTGCCATTTGAAAACTTTTTAAAATCCATAAAATGGGAAATCAAACTCAGATTTACCTTTTAATACTTTTAATTCACCAGCAATAACTGCATTCAACAAATGTCAAAGAAGGAACGAGTTTGCAGAACAAGCAGAAAAACAAAACAAAACAGAAACAAACACCACAAAACAAAAAATCCACTTTACCAAGTGAAAGGGGGAAGAGAAATTGCAATAATTCATGTAATCTTTGTTTCTTGTGCATCAAATATAAAGGAAATCAGTGAGTAACTGGTATTCCAGAACACTCTTTTTTTTCATCCATGCATTTATTTTCTCCTTATCCAAAGTCAAATAAAACTTCCCAAAATGACAAAGAAATTTCAGTTATATCTGCAATAGTGTGTTCACTAGATATTTCACCCCATGTGAACAGTTTTATTAATTACAGTAGCAAGAAACAATATCACTGAGCTATTTAAAATTGTAATAAATTTCCCTTGAATTTATACATATTTGATTGATAGAAACTCAACAAATCATGGCAGGAGTTACTGATGAAATCTCAAATAGGTTTTATTGTCACCGGCCTTTAAGCTTGCATGCAAGGTGATCAGATTAATGCGGGGAATACAGGAAATATCTGAAAGCTGTTGAACACAAATTCTGCCCTGAACTATATATTAGAGGGTTTGACAGAAAACATGAATTCCACTGGAATTCTGGTAGAACTGTTGCTGTTACTGTTCTGGTCACAATTCCACCCAACACTATTTGCACTGCTTCATGATATAATTACAACCTTGGGTCTTAAGATCCAGTGTGTATTTTCCTGCAATTCCAATGGGTTGCTTTGATCACAAAGTATGGAAAACAAGAAACTTGCCAGTTTATATGATTTCAGGTTGGAATACTTGTGTGCTTTGGAAACTGAAACACAAAGAGAGCTTGACCCTGAGTCATGATCACTCAGAAAAGGAGCAGAAGAGGCTAAAAGCCTTTCATCAATTGCTTACTAAAACTCTACTTGAGTACTTCCTGAATAACAAAAGCAAGGCAGCAGGAAAATTCTCTTTTCTATGCTTGTACAACACAAAAAAGGGCACCTGTGCCTCAGAGATGCTATCTCAGTAAGAGTAATGAATGATAAGAAAGGCAAAGAGACTGGACCAGCACGCTCAGGAGTCAAGAAAACTGAGCATTATGTGATTTATCTAACATTATGTCTTTCCTCTACCAAAATTACTCCAAAAGATGTCTCCATATATTGCTCACAACATAGGCACAGAATGACCTAAAAGCCACTGAAATACTGAGACAAGAAACAGTTTATAATATATTTCATCCATTATAATCAGTATTGAAATGTACTAAAAACTTTTTTTCTGTAGGTATGACTCCTGTTTTGAATAGTTTCATTTGTAAATGTAGTAGTTTTGCCATCTATATGTTAAAGACACATGAACTAAAATATTTCAATATACAACAACCTTAACATACTGACTTATACAAACTGAGCGTTTCATTAAACACATGAAAATAATAAACAAACTAAAATATATTCAGTTGACTAAAAGACACACATAAGAAGAAAGTTTGCTTTTTCGTTCAGGCTACATTACTGATAGTTCTTTCCCCACTAATTTTTTGTGGGGAAAAAAAAAAAAAAAAAAAAGAGGATTTATGAGTATGCATCTTATACCTTTATATTGATCCTCAAATGTCAATTCACATAGTTTGATTACCCTCCTCTAGTTATTACTGCTGCTAGAAAGGTTACTTCAAATACAGGGGTTTTTTTCTGAATTTTGTCCATGGAGTTGAAATTTTATTGAGGCTTTTGTTATGTTAAAGGACTTAGATACTTGCACAGTTCAAAAGAAATGCAAGCTATTTATCTTCAGTGTCTGTCTTTTTAAAATATGTAGAAGATGACTAAATCCATATCCAGTGGTTGAAACTATAATAGTAAAGTGGGAAAGAGCAAGGGATGGAAGATACATGGAGAGCAAGTAACTATTATACCAAGGTAAACACTGCTAACTCATAATGAGATGTGAAAATTAAAAAGCTTTGTGAAAGATTATTCCAAGAAACCAGTCTATGATTCCATGATGAACTCAAAATGTCATTTTGGCCCTTTAAGAGGTTTTTTTTTTTTTTTTCCATTGGTTACAGTGAACTCACAGTTTCACCCCCTCACACACATTTAAGAAAGCTTGGAATATTTCCCCCACAAAGTCGTAAGAACAACACCTGTTTCAATGTGAAAATAGTTAATTATGTATTCAATATTTAAAGACTCTTTTGCGTTAGTTACATTCCTACAACCATGTAACTTTTGGTGCAAGTAGCTAAAATATGCATGTAATGATGCAGAGTGGAGCAGCTAAATACACTCCTAATATCACTTGTGTGAGGGGCAGAGGAAAGAAAGGTGAGGAAAAGGTAAGATTTCCCTACAGCAGAACTGACTTTGCTAAAAAAAGTTTCAAAGCTGTTTTTAAATCTGTATCTACAGAAGTATGTTTCTCTAGAGTGTTTCCAAACCTTCATGTTGAAATGGGTTGTTAGGCAGTGCCTGAATATCATTATTGTGGAATAGCATTTGCAAAATATTTTCCCTGCTATCCCAGACCAAACAACTTTTCTGTATCAAAATGATCCTTTTTAATGAAAACTGTGGATATTTTTGCATACTCTTTTGCAGTTTGATCATATTTTGGTGTAATCAGCCTTGATGTAAATCTAGTCTACCTCTCAAAGGACAGTGTTACACTGAATAAAAAGTTGCATTGACTCTGGTTTCCCATACACAGTTTCAAAAATAATGGTAAAGAAAATTATACAGAACTGTCCTGTTTAGACAGACCTCTAATGAATCCAGGTGATTAATAGGATTTTCTATAAACAAACAGCCACATAGAAGTCATAAAATGAAAAGGAGTATTCATAGAATAGCATTATGCTAATCCCAGAAAACTAATTCTAGTGATGTACTACAACAGCCACTGTATATGTTCCATTCACCCTAAACAAGAAAATATACTTCAGAGACCACTCAAAAGTTTAGTGTTACTTTCCTGTGCTTTACTGAAAATCAATGTAATATGCATTTCTAGTGCCAATATTAGGATTTTGTAGGCAGCTATATAAGTTTGCCAGTGTTGTGGTTTAACCCCAAGCAGAAACTGAGCTCCATAGAGCTACTCGCTCACTCCCTCATAGTGGGAAGGGGGAGAGAATTGGAAGAGTAAAAGTCTCATGGATTGAGATAAAGACAGTTTAACATGTAATGCAAAAGCAGCATATGCAAGCAAAGAAAAACAAGGGATTTATTCACCACTTCCCACAGGCAGGCAGGTGTTCAGCCATCTCTAGGAAAGCAGGGCTTTATCATGTGTAATGGTGACTTGGGAATAAAAAATGCAATCACTCCCCTGCCCCCCATCCTTCTTCTTCCCCCCCAGCTTTATATGTTGAGCATGACACCACATAATATGGGATATCTCTTTGATCAATATGGATCTGTCTGTCTTTCCCGGCAATGTCCCCCATCAAGTTCTTGTGCACCCGCCAGCCTACTTGCTGTTCTTGTGGAGTGAGGAGTAGAAAAGGCACTGGCACTGTGTAAGTACTGCTCAGCAATAGCTAAAACATCCCTGTGCTATCAACACCGCTTTCAGCATGAATCCAAAAGGCAGCTCTGTACCACCTATTGTGAAGAAAACTAACTGTATCCCAGCTTAAAACCAGCACATCCAGTTCCCAAAAGAGATGGACTACCAGTTTCTCTTAATTCATGGAGGGTAATATGGCATGTTTCTTCATCTAAAATTTCTAATCCTAATGGAACTTCCTTGCACCAACACAAAAAAGAACTATCCTATTTGTACTTCCTCTGTAAGCACAACCTCCTTCATCCTCATCTATTTGTCTTTCCCAGACTATTATTTTTCTTCTCTCTCTTTCCATCCTCCAGACATTACTGAAAACTTTTGAGCTTTAGAATGTTGCCACACTCTAATTTCAAAATTTATCAAAAAATGAATAGACAGAGACTTTGCAAAAAGCTTCAGAATATATGTAACTTTTGTAAATCTCCATTATGTATGCAATTTGATTAGAATGTGCATGCTGGTCTTAAACACGTTTATAATACTACCACAATTTTGTGGGTTTTAGTGTTATAGTGTAATAACATATGTTTTTAAATTGATTAGACATTTTAACTATCATTCTCTCTTCTCTAACAGGACTTTTTATGGAGATACATGATTGACACAACCAGTAGTGACATATGACAGCAGAGAATGTGGGCCTGGGAGAGCGGGGGAACAAACAAGAGCTACTTGTCAAAAATCCATGATCAAAGTCACTAGAGATTTCAGGGGCTTCTCTTAAAAGAAAATAAACAAAAAAGAAATAAATGCACATACACAAAGAGATCTGCAGTTAGAATTTGCATATGCAAAATGTAACAGGGCAAAAATAGTTTTTGATGTCATGTTTCTTTACAGCCCTATGTGGTAGAACAAATTCCTTATGAGGTACTTATCTATATAGTTTATGCAATTATTAATGATTAATGAGCTCTTATTCCACCACATCCGTGAAACTTCTGTCTCCTTTTATGTCATCAGTGACTAATACAAAGAAAACAAGCAAATTCTTCAGATAAAATTATTTGGTCAATATAATACAAAACAACATTAAAGTGTTTTGGTTTTTATTGATAACAATAAACCACTATGTAATGGAGAGCTTGTAAGATGGATTTAAAACAAAATTTAAAAATAAGATAGTTCTAAAGGCTTGACAACCTGTCAGATTAGAAATCAAAAAAAAAGTATGTGGTCTGCTTGATGGATATAAGTACAGAAACAAGTCACCGCAACATAAGAAAGACAGGAAGCTATAAGAGAGCATCCAAAGGATGGCAACGAAGATGATGAAGGGCCCTGAGGGGAAGCCATCACTGCGATCTACATCTTCCTCATGAAGGGAAGAAGAGAGGCAGACACAGATCACTTTTCTGTGGTGACAGGACCCAAGGGAATTGCCTGAAGGGGAGGTTTAGGTTGTATTTTAGAAAAAGGTTCTTCACCAGATGGGCACCGGTACAGGATCCCCAGGGAAGTGGTCACAGCATCAAGCCTGACTGAGTTCAAGAAGTGTTTGAATGATACTCTCAGGTACATGGTGTGACTATTGGGGATGCTCCTGTTCAGGGCCAAGGGTTGGACTTGATGATCTTTGTGGGTCCATTCCAACTTTGCATATTCTGTGATTCTGGGAAGTAAGAAGTATATTCCAAGGGATTATTCCCCAGCAGAGGCCTTATAATAACTAATGCTAATTACATATTCATACAATTTAAAATTAAAATGGACTTCTAGGATCAGCTGACCTTGAGCACAGTATGTTTATAGATTCTTATCCTCTGTGTCATACTGATTTTCCTTACATTCAATTACAAGTCTTCAGTGAGGGAGAGAAGGCATCCCAAAATACCCAGATAATTAATTGCAGTATGCATTCAGGTTCCAACTAGGGGCTCTAGATCTACTTTCATATTTTAAGAAAATCTTTAATATAATGAATCCTTTCTCTAGGTGACTTAAAAAGGTGTACTGCATTACTTCCTAACCTTTCTTTAATAATATAAATAAGACTTGGGAGCCTACAACAAAGATGGAGAGAGGCTCTAAGAGCATCTCTAACAGGACGAGGGAGAATGGCTTCAAACTGAAAGAGGGCAAGTTTAAGTTAGACATCAGGAAGAAATTCTTTACTGTGAGGGTGGTGAGGCAGTGAAACAGATTGACCAGAGAAGCTGTGGAAACCTCATCTCTGGAAGTGTTCAAGGCCAGGTTGAAGAGAGCTCTGAGCAACCTGGTCTGGTAAAAGGTGTCCCTGCCCATGGGAACTAGATGATCTTTAAGGTCCCTTCCAAGTCAAGCCATTCTGTTGTTTTCAAATGGCTCTATAAGACACATTTTTCAATTTCTGAAGTACCCTGAAATCTACCCGCCAGGTGAGTAGGGCTTAACTTAGGTCTATTATTATCAACATTTGTACAAGAACTGGCAGTCTGGTATACTTTTACACCTAACAGCTGTAAATAGGGTCTCTAAAGGCCCAGTTCACCTGGGCACTTTAGGACCCATGTTTAGCTATAAATGTTTATAATAGAAATCTGCTTAGTTTTAGTTAAAATTAGTAAAATCAGTCTTGCAGTGCATAGATCTTGAGTCTGATAACATGGATGATCAATAACTTTTTAACATTTCTTAGCTGGTTTGGTTTTTTTTTTTGTTTGTTTGTTTGTTTTTTTTAATCAATATAAATGACAAAACTGCTACTGCTATGAATCTGCAATCATAACAAGTAGATAGGTGCCTGAGAACAACTGAAAAGGGCATTATTTTTGGGTTGTCTTTTGTGAGGTGTCTTGTTGGAGAACACTGTCTCAAAGGCTGCCAAAACAACCAGGGTGAACAGTTTCAAGCAAGTGAACAACACCAGAAACTGACAGCTACC
>JAWWTY010000001.1:64657107-64718695 GCA_035222235.1 Margarornis squamiger | reverse complement strand
CGCCCCCAAACTCCTCCCACTTTCCAAGCTCCTCCCTGAACCTATATAAGTCTCATGCTCCCCGAATAAATCAGTTCTTGCCTTCACCCACCAGCGTCTAGGACTGGTCTCTTCCTTCCCTTCGGCACGCGGCAGTGTCTGGTCCATGAATTTGGGGTTATGGAAACCTGGACACATCTGTGGAGTACAGTTGATATCCATCTTGGATTTTACCTTCTCGGGGGGATGTTTTTGAAGTGCAGAGCTGAAATTCAAAATTTGGTTGTACTTCAAGCATACTTAAAAGTTCAAAATTACATTCACAACTGATCTGTAGATGATTAAAATATGTTCCACTATTTAAGATATACAGCAAGCATATTGCAGTCTTTCAGGACAACAAGATATAGCATTCATAAATGGGGCTATATGTTCTTAAGACCACAAAGATTACTTTAACTCTGCTATGAAAGAGATTATCCAGGGAATAATAAAATCCTTCAAGAAGCGCAACAAATTCTTTAAGGAAAATTGTTTCAGTAGTTTCCACCCTAGGAATCACTAACATTCTACTACAGGCGGTCAAGATGCATATGTCATATACATAGTCATATGTATAGTCACAAACTCTTTTCTTGAGCACTTTGATAATATCTTACAGCTGGCAACATTTAGGTATGTATGTATTTTAGAGACAGGAGAGAAATAGCTCATCTTTAATACAACTTATTAAACAAACAGGCCATATAACTTTAGTAAAGAATAATTTTTAAAATGTTGCTTGACTCTGAAATAAATACTAAAATAATAATAAAAGAACACTAAAAGCAATAAAATACTGAATGTTTACTTTTGTACTTTATTTTTTATTGTTAATGGCTCTTATTAAATGAGGATTGGACATGTGTAATTTGGTGAATTTAAGTTCTAGTCATGGCTTTCTTGCGAGATTAATTATCCCTTGAGGAGTTTGTATTTTATCCTCTTTTGAGTCCTACACTATATGTTCATCATTGTGATTTTTTTTTTCTGTTTGTTTTGTGAGCTTTTTTATTTTCTTTGTTTGGGTTTGTTTTGTTTTACCGTGGTTATCTTAGGCTTTGTTTGTGCAGTTTTGAGGCTAAGAGAAGTTGGATAGGCAGTAGAATTGCTTTGCTTGGTCCTATAGTCTCTAATTTAGTGTTCATTTGTTGAGGTAATGTTATTTGGGACCATTTTCAAAGACATAGTTCTGCAGGTATCTTTAGGTGCCTACATTTCTTTTACAATAAATTTTGAATCATAAATTTATTTATGGTGAATAATGAGTTTCCAAACCAATAGAAAGAGTCAAGAGATGCTCAGGAAGAGAGATTTGGGGTTTTGTCTCTCAGAATATTGTGTACTTTCCTTTGGATTCTAGTCATTGCCTATATGTCAAACACATATATTGAACAGAAAATTAAATATTCTATACCATTAGCTAGTGAGCTACATAATCATACGTTCTTTCTCTGTCATCTGATGCCTAAAAAAAAATGTTCTAGGACATGGAAGAGGAATATGAAACCTTAAAATTCTCTCCTAGACAACTTCATTAGTATATATTAAATAAGTCAATAAATACTTTTTCTTTGAAATTTTATATCATTGTTCTGTTATAGACACCTGTCATTGTATAATTAGAATACTCAGAGCCTACCCATCAAATATATCTTTGGGACATCTAGAGGGTATAGATACCTGCTCCAAAATCCATTTTGCATTGAGGCATCACAACAACACTGAGTTACCTTTATGAAGGCTATTCAGAAACATACAACTCAGGGCACTTAATGAATTCTTCTAGGAGTTTTGCAGTGTACTTTAAGGTTAGTAAGTGTCTACATTTCATTTCTGTTTCTTATTTTCTTTTCCCTTTTTGTGACACCTCAAGGGATATGTCTATCCACTTCCCAGAAGAGTTCGAGAACTAGAACAGTAATAGTCCAAAAATACTCATGACTTTCCTTGAAACTCATAAATTGGTAACAAGAAAACAATTATGTGTCAAACTAAATCTATTTCCAATTACAGAAAATATGGATAGTCAAAATGGCTTAATTTCTAGTTCCGAATTTCTTATATTAAACTTAACTGTATTGGCAAAATATTCATCTCAAAATACTTGCGCTAATGAAAAAACTTAGTTCCAAATATTTAATTTTTATAGCATAATTGCTAAATGATGCAAAGTGTGGAATTCACATATAAATCAGTTAAAGCATGAAGGACTCCATGTTCTTAAATTAAAGAATGATTGCAATAATACCTATCATTTTTAGAGCATCTTTCATCTTGGAATATCAAGAGGTGTAATAAGTGTTACTAAATCCTTCAAAATAATTCGTGCAGTAAAGTTGCAGATAATAAGTCACTATATTGACATTAAAGGTGAAAAATGTTGACATGGAGGCAAATTCAATAAGTAAATGAAATTCCCTGGATTTTGTCAGAGTGGTCCTTACATCAGAGGCTTGCAGGAAGTTATCTAAAATGCCATTGATGTGACTGGTATAGCAACATGTAATACTGAGAATGGACTTCAGTTGCAGGTTTAATTTTCAACAGCCATATGCAGAAAGATTGCTTTATGCACATGAAAAAATACACACACAAGGCTACTTAAACATTCGGTCCTAGGAAATTCTGTTAAACACAGCTGACTACAAAAACATTTATGATCTATTGCAGGTATTCATATCAACTATGGTTGTATTGGGTTTGATGTGTATTACTCATATTTTTCATCCTTTTCCATTTGCAAGGAAACAGCAACTTTTACATATTTACATGCAGCAGAACAATATCAAATTCACTTGAAACTCTCAAATGTCATCAGTGATCCTTTTGGAAGGAACAAAAGTGTAATTTGTATAAAAGGTAATATCTCACTTGATGTTGTTTTGTGACATGTCATGACCGGCCTGAAAACCATAATTATCTTTAGGGAATAACTGTAATCTTTTGATTAATAGGCTTTTATGAGTTGAAACTGCCTGAAATTTGGACTCACATTTAGATCTCTTTTTCAGAAAAATAAATCCTAGAAAATTATCCTGAGTCCAAAGGATCAAAATTAGTTTAAATTCAGTATACTAGATATAAGAATAGAAATAATCTTCCTTGAAATTTTTAAATGGCCTTCTTTCACTGTTTTCACTTGAAAAGGAAGTACTGCAAGAAAAAAAAAGGTCTTTATTATCACTTTAAATGACTACAGAGACAACTCAAGAGTATGAAAGTTTGTCAACAGATCTAAAGAATGGGTTGCGTTTTGTCTTTTTGGTTAATGAAGTTACATACTAAGAAGGCTTCTGATTTTGTTTTGGCTTGTTGGGTTTTTTTTGTCAGGGAAAGGTCACTAATGCAGTCAATGCATTCTGTAATTCAGCCCTTGGCATGCAATCTCACTAACTGGAGTGAAAAAAAACCCTAATTATTCTAGAAATCTTGAAATACTATCATACTACAGTCTTTCCATTCTCCTAAAAATGGGAACTTAATCAAAGCTCTAATGGCAAGTTCCAAACATGGCAACAAAAGCAGTCTGAGTCATAAGGGAGACGTGTTGTCTTCGAACAAAAAAATTCAAATCTATTCTGAACAGCTTTCCTCCTGGAAATTCCTGGCTGTAATCAGGAGAAATATGCAGAGCCAGCTGTTAAGGCACAGTATAGGCATCTATTACATTCTTCTTTCTATGGTCGCACTTAGAATTCTTCTAATAGGCTGTGAAATTCTTACATGCACCCAGCTTCTGTATTCACAAAGTAGAAATAGCACGCATGAACAACAATGAAAATAGTTTCTTATATTAGAAATATAACAAAGTGTTGCATTACTTTTTGCCAATTTGTTATTTCAGGATGAATAAACTGTATGTGGAATCAAGTCCTGGAACATTAAAGAATGATCTTTTTCTAAAAGACATTGTTTTCTGTATTTTTTCTCAGCTAGATGTTTGTTTTTTGTTTTTTTTAAATCCAAATATTTTCTTGTCTCAGGTTGTAGATGTCTTCCTACAACACAGTCCTTGTGAAAATAAACAGACTACCAGTCCTATGGCTAAGCAGCCAGAGAAACATGAAATTGTTGGGAAAAAACCCTATAAATATAGTAATGAAATTACATATTGCAAATGCAGTTTTTTATATTATTAGATATTTAGCTATTCGAGGAACAAAATTACGTTTTGTAATAAAACTATGGGATCAGGTTTTCCCCAGTGTACTGACAAACATTAGTCTCCAGTAATGTCTACAGAAATACATGGGAAAGGTCATAAGACCCTTGAGGACAGAATCATACCTCTTTTTCATATGATTAAAGTGTCCCACTCTCCCTGAGAAAGATGACATTACCAATACACTGCTGGGTAAGGTTCCTGGCTCATGTTTTTTTCCCCAAATCCTCCCTGTATATTACATATCAAAGTGCAAAACTGTGGATCATCACATACCATTGCTCCAGGGCCATTCCTTTACCCCGTATTCATTAGTGTAGATATTGTCTCTGGAGCATATCTGGAAATTACATGAATATTCATGAAGATGTTAACTGCTAGTACTTTAAAATGACTATCCACTTTACAGCTTTTTTTTGGAGCTGAGCAAATCTGTAGAAGTTCAGTGGCATATAAGAATTCTTACTAGCTTGCTAGTCTCTTCTGATCTTAAAAGTACTGGTATTTTCACATTACCTAGTTAAAACATATACCAAGATATTAGTAATATTCATTTACAATTGAGCCATGCAATTGCATACATACACACACACACACACAAATTTCACCTCAGAAACGATATTGAAAGTCTGCAGTGCTTTTATTTTTTCATGTGATGCATTTACTTGCAGGAGTGACCTCAAAATTCTCTTTTACCCCAGGAGTCTGTATCTTACGTTCAAGGAGTTTTATTCATGTTTATTCTGTGTCTCACAGTAAAGACTGAATATTTTTGGCAATTCAGTTTCCTAATATGCAGGACTTAGCAGAAAATCCATGTGGTTTGACTTTCAGCATTTAAAATTAAAGGATAAATTATGTCAGACTCAAATTAATCAAAGTGAAGAGTTTTCAATATGTTCGCTAATTTTTTTTTCTTTCTGCTTTTATTGCTATTTGTTTTTCTTACTTTTTCTGACTTGGAGTCATGAAAAATTACAAAATACCAAGAAATTTTGAAAATATTAAAATATAGCATATCTCATAAAGTATTTTCCTCATTTTTATATCTACTCTAGTCAGGTGACATTTGTTTTCTAATTAGATGTATAATTCAGATACTTAAATTCCTGGGACAAATACTTCTATTTTAAGGTCCAACTTCCCTATTTCTTAATGCAGGCTTAAAATTTGCTTTCATGAACATCCTGCCAATAAGCTTATTCAACTTAATATTTACAGACATCTAGCACAAAGGGGATGCAAACTCAGCTTAAGCACACTTCCATCTCTTATTTAAGCAAGTACATAAAGACAGTTTTTGAGGTATTAAGCAAGTACAAGTCATTGACCTATATAATTCACAGAACGATACCAGAGCAGACTTCTGTCAGTGGCAGATAGGCTTGTTGTTAAACAGTCCATCATGTCCTCAGTGTGTGTATCAGTCTCAGTGTATACTAGGAGTATGTGACAACAAAAAGCCTGTCATGCTAATTGCTAGACCAAATTTTATGTTAGCTTTATGTGGAGATAAATTATTCAGAGCAAATAACTTGGATCACCATGAGCTGGCAGTTTAGAGTGCTTCAGGGAAGATACTTACTGAAATTAATTTATGCTTTAAAAATATGAATGGTCAATCAGAAAAATGTGCACAATATAAACTGTCTTAAAATATTCATTTTTATTTTAGGGTAAAGCTTATACGTCAATTTTCATGTTATATTTCTGTGTAAGTAAGGAGTCATCCATACTCTGTTTGTACTCTAATCCCTAAAGGAATATGATTAAAAAAAGACAATGTTGTTACTTCATTTAAGTAATTTTCTCTTAATTTTCTACCACATAGGTAGTTTAACTGTTAGACTGCCATAGGGTATTTTTGCTATTTCTAGGACTCCAATATGTAAATATATAAAATCTAAATAATTAATTTATTAAAGTAACCAAACACCATGCTCTTCTAGACAAGTTCAAGTACTTCTATGAGAGAATACAATTAAGTTATTGATAATACGGACCAAATAGACCAACCATAATAAATCGTGACCCAAATATTTTCATTTATAGAAATGAAACATTTATATGTTTGCAGTGATAAACTTAGAAAAAATTTAACCAAAATATTAAAATAGATCTTCAAGAAGCATTACTTTTTGTAAAGTTCAGTTAGATTTTCTGTAGTTCACACTGCCCAGTTTATCACTTGAGACACAAATATTTAAGATAACAGTTGTTCTATGTTGCTTTATCCCACAGGCCTGGGCATCTGGCCATGGATCAAGATGTAAGAGTCATGTGATTTTAGTAACTCAGCTGTTTTCTCACCAGCACCTGTACAAGATGGACCCTTTCTCTATTAACTTCCATTTTCACATTCTGAATAAGGTTTCACCACCTTATATTCCTTCTCAGAAGGGAGACTCATCTCAGTCCGTGAAATTCTGACACCCAGTCTGACTTGTAACATCCCCTCTTCAGGATCATCTGACTGTTGAAACAAAGAGATAAAGACTTCTCTGAAGTATGCACAGCATGATCACTCTGCCATTAAGAACGAAAAAGATATTTATTGTTAATCTGGATATCATGTCTGAGGGATTCCTGTTGGAAACACTCTAAGAGTCTTCTTTTCTCATTTAAAATATCTTCTTCCCATAAATGGGTTCTTGATAGGGAAGGAGCTCATTTTATCTTCTAGTCACCTCACCATAAAGATTTTATTCAGCTTTGTGTTGCACTCCTTTTAATTAGCACATTGTTGGCTCCAACTTTTGTCTCTGATAGAGTCTCAGCAAATGAACTAGTAGAATTTTATATAACTTTATGGTAAGAAAGAAATACAACACAGCCTCCTTACAAGTATGTGCTTTTTCTTTTTCCTTCCTCTTCTCTAACATGTATCTGACTAACATTTCTATTCTCTACCTTAATTAGTACATCCTTGGTTTCAGACTGCTTGGCTCTGTCACAACTTTCTAAAGGTAAATTGATAGAAACAGGATAATAATTCTGTATATATGCAGCCTTCTTTTTCAATTTATAGTTAACATTGCTCTATAACCATCACCTGATATAATTTTTGTGTTCAACTTTTGCACTACAGATTAGTGATTAGTTTATGCTCAAGGTGGAAAAACACCAGATTCTATGTCCTGTTAAGTCTCCAAATACTTCCTCTGTATTTAAATCCTGTATTCAAATAAATTTTCTTTCCCAAGAGAAGAACCAAACCATCACTGTGGGAAAGAAGAAGTGTATGTTCTCCTCATTTGCTAAATCTGTAGAATCACACAGGCAGACATGAAATACTTTCAGGATCACAGAGATGGTAAAAGAGGGGTCATGACATGGTAGCCAGATAATTGAACTACTACTATTCTGAGAACAAAGAAGTCCTTAAATCTGATTTATGCTTTTACAACTGCTTACATGTTTCCCATTTCATAATTTAGAAATAAAATAAATTAAAAAATAAAAACCATTTTCTCTGATGAATAGTCTCATCAGTGTGCTAAGAGTCTAGGAACTTCTTATGCTTAGTCTCTCTCATCCCATAAATCTTCAATTCTCAGCTGCAGTTTCAAAGCTCTGTCAGAAGACATGGAGAGAAATCTTCCTCCCTTTCCACAGGTTAAGTCACTCTTCTGGGAAATACAGGTTTGAACTCCCTCAGGCTGAAGAAGCCACAGAAATGAGATCTGTTACGTCTTGAATGTGTGCTCTAGGCTATCATATTAAAGGTGGACAACACTAAAACTTCCAGACATATTTCAGAGGAGTCAAAGGGGGAAAAGATCCAGTTCTCCCCACAGACAAAGACTGTCAGACTAAAAGGAGAAAATTTCACCTTGTTAATCACCATCTTAAATAGCCAGTAAATTTTGGACAGTGAAGTGCCTGAGTTCCTTCTGTTGTTTTCTATTGGCTAATTTGTGTGTTTCTCTGCTTACTATGCTGCCTAATGGAAATCATGTTTCTTAGCTTTGAATTCCTTTCCTAAAATACATGTGAAAGTTTAGCAACTTTTCAGTGATGAGAATCTCTAAATTTTGATCTGGGAGGCAAATGCAGATACAGCCCTCTCATTTCCCTGGCATGGTTCTGAGACTAGTTTTTTGTTTTCTATGTCCATTTTCTCACGAATCTAAAGAATTCTCAGTGCAACTGTAGGTCTGCTTTCTTTCCCTGACAGATTTCTTCTCTCCAAAACTATATTTGCCTAACCAAGACAGGATTTCCTGCTACTTCTATGGTGAATGGAGACAGACTGACAGAGAGCAATTCACCTCATGTACAGATTATTTTATTGAAGCAAGTGTTCAGATATGCATAGCTCTCTTTGGGGATTATAGGGAGAATGTAGATATTTAAACTAGTTTAAGACTATAAACTTAATTCTGGTATGTTTAGATTACATTAAGTGAATTCTAACTCATGTGTTATTATATAAATTCATATAAAAACTAGGTTTTAACAAAGCAAAATCTGAAACTACTCTGTGTCTTAAGAACACTTAGTCCTGATCCACTAGATTAGCTAACTACTGCTTCTGCAGAGCCACAAATAGAAATTATACCTGACTACAATTATGTGGTAGTCAGAGACATCCTATCTTTGACATTCTTATTGTTTTCAGTCAGATATACAATATTGCATGCAGAGGGCTGGGTTGATGGCAGTATGCTGAATAATTGCCCAGTAAGCTTCAAAAAGGGATGGATATAGGACTACAGGTTATAATTATTTGCCCTGGTTTTTCAAAATTATATTTTGAATACCTTGACTTCTTTTTTTTTTTTTAACAGAGATAATTCAATTTGCAATGAGAACTGTTACTAGTGATTTGTAACACAGATACAAACTGTTAACCCATATAATTTCTATGAATTGCAAGCTTTTATACTGTGGGGAAGAAAGAAACATCATATTCTAGAATGCATAAACTGTCAGAAGACAGTTGTTTTCTCTGTTAGATGCAAATTTCAAAAGAAAATTTAAGGAGAACTGCACAATACTAAATATTTTAACGCTGCAAATGGTGAAACACTGATGCTCTGTGGGAAGTACCAAATTTGGTATAAGTACTATATTTATTACATCACTACAGTAACGATGACATTATTTGATGGATGCAAAACTGTAGCAAACATTTGTGAAAGTCAAATTTTTGCTCTGTACACCTTACTGTTGAACTAATAATTAAAAAAAAAACAACAAATAAAACAAACAAAACAAACAAAAAACCAAACAAAACATAAAAAGGACATGTGTTGAGATATATCCCTACTTCACTAAGAAAGGATCAAAGAAAACTAAACATTCTTTTTTTTGCAGCAAAGTCATGTCTGGTTCATAATCACCAATGAAAATTATTTTTCTAAGTTTTAAGCAGAAATACATGAAAAGCCAAATGGCTTGAAGCACTAAGTCCTTCTTTATTCTCCACTTGTTCTTTTCTAAATTGGTCAGTATCATGAGTGTTGAAATGCTGCTTTTTCATAGTTTCATGAAATTCTTCAAGTACAAGCAAACATGTGAACATAAGTAAAATAAGATCAGTCTTCATGAGCAGGAATAGTAGTGACACAGCTGTGTCACTACACAGTACTAAGAGCATATATATCAAATGCTTGTTTTGCACTTGGTTCTGAACACTTCCTCTATGTAAGAAAAACATACTTAAAAAAAAAAAAAGTTCTTAAACACAGCTTATTAGCCAAAGGAAACAAGCACACTAAAATCGTAATCTGATTATAGAATTGCCTAGATCCTGTCAAACAAACTAACAATTCCTTTTAAATTTTATGTATCCATTTGAAAAGGCCACAGCTGTAATTAACTGAAAGGGAAATAACTATAAGCGATATCTGTGATCAGTGTATTTGTATTCTAGACTGTAACAGTTTTCACCTAAAGCAAATGTAAAGTTAGAAGTGTGATCTTATTAAAGGTAGCCTGGCCAAATTGTGAATGGTACAGTTTCACTCTATCTACACCTCCACTCCAGCATGAAACCTCAGAGTGCTGTGCAAGGTAGCATACCTTATTTCATTTTTAAATGCCAAGAAACAAAATTGTTAAAAAGATTTTTCCATAATAAATATATAACTCTCAATAAAAACCATTTCAGAGCAACAGGGTTTTTTAATATAAGTTTGTCTTAGGTGTTGGAGAAACTATTTTGTAGGTACCATTCTCAGATAATTTCTTTTTACCCATTTTCAGACACCTTTGTTGAAGCTCAGTATCTGCCTAGTGCTGAAGTTAATTGCTTAGGAAGTAGAGTACTGAGTAAAGGCACCCCGCTATTCATGACAATTTAAAAAACAAAAAACCAAAACCAAACAAAAAACCAAACAAAAACACACCACAAAAAAATAAACAACAGAAGTGCAAAAGGCTGTCACTTCTACATCACTTAACATTATTTTTACTACGAGTATGAAGCTACAATTCCAAAAATAAGAAAAAAATCATGTTTTTTTCAGGTAAGTTGTTTAACATCAATGGGTTGCTAACAGGGGACTGAGTCTTTGTAGACATGGTCAGCCACTAAGACAGAGGGAACACAAAACTACATCTAGCATGGTGCTATTCCTTGGTCAGCAGCCATCAAACAGTAATAATGGCAATCATGAGAGCAGCAGGAGGCTAAATCAATCCCTCCCAGCGATGTGTAGATAGGGATTACCCCTATGGATTTTTCCACAGATGTTTTCAGGAAAATCATCAGAATTACCCTTCTTCTGAGGCCACTAATCTCACCTAGTCTTGCACTCATCTTGAAAAGCACAACTGAACAGCAGAAATGTGGTAGCACTATAAGCAGTTGAGAACAGTGACTTACAAAAGTAGGAGTAGGAAACCTAAAAAACTAGCAATTCTCTCATCATCACATATGACCCAAATTTTCAATACATATAAATTCTTCTATTTTAACAGAATTATATGCTATGTTTTCCTAATAAAGTACATACACACGCACATATATATAAAAATTGGAAACCAGAGATTTAATTTCCATTCTTTTCATTCTGCCATTTTTGCTCAGTTCTCCACATGCATAGGTGGAACAAGTAAGGTATGTTGTCCAGAGAAAATGGGTCATGTAATTAGAATCATTTTCTCTCTTCTAATGATTTTGTTGATTCTAGAAGAATGTAACTTCTAATACTCCAAATGAGTAATATGAACCAGACAGGGGTATGTCTTGTCTTCAGACAGCTAGACTTTATATAATATATCTATTTGATGTCTGCATCTGAGCTTATTGTCTAGATTTCCATTATTGACAATAATAAGAAAGGCACAGTTAGAGGTAGTAACACAATTAATTTTAAAATAGGCATATAAAATTACTTCTCTGAACTTACCCCTGGAGAATTCTGGTGGTCTTCACAAATGATAGAGAGCTCAGTTCATCTGTACTAATTACAAGATCTGTATAGAAGGCTCATAAAATAATTTGTGATAAATCATGCTCTAAATTGAGATTACTTTATTTTCTCCCATTATAGAATCATAGAATCAGTCTCCTCTTCTCCAGGCTGAACAGACCAAGTGCCCTCAGCCATTCCTCATACCGCTGCACCTCAAGGCCCTTCACCATCTTGGTTGCCCTCCTTTGGATACTCTCTAAGAGCTTAATATGTGTCCTGTATTGGGATACCTGAAACTGCACACAATGTCCAAGGTGAGGCCGCACCAGTGCAGAGCAGAGCAGGACAATCCCCTCCACTGAGCAGCTGGTGATGCTGTGCCTGATGCCCCTCAGGACAGGATTGGCCCTCCTGGCTGCCAGGGCACTGCTGACTCATATTCAACTTGTCAACCAGGACCCCCAGGGCCCTTTCTGTGGCACTGCTTTCCAGAATCACATTTCCCAGTCTGTATGTACATCTGGGATTGCCCCATCCCCGATGCAGAATCCAGCATTTTCCCTTGCTGAACTTCATATGACTGGTGAATTCCCAGCCCTCTAATTTGTCGAGGTCTCTCTGTAAGGCCTCCCTACCTTCCAGGGATTCAACGGCTCCTCTCAGTTTTTTGTCATCTGCAAATTTGCTTAATGTCCCTTCCAGTCCTGTGTCCAAGTCATCTATGAAGATGTTGAAGAGAACAGGGCCTAAGATGGAGCCGTATGGAACCGCTTTAGTGACATTCACTATTACCCTCTGTGTTCGACCCATGAGCCAGTTGCTCACTCCCCACATCGTGTGTTTATCCAGATGTGTGCTGGACATTTTGTCCTGAAGGATCCTGTGAGAGACAGTTTCAAAAGCTTTGCTGAAATCCACAAAGATTACATCAACTGGCTTCCCTTGATCCACTAGGTGAGTTACCTTGTTATAAAAGAAAATCAGGTTTGATAAGCAAAACTTTCCTCTCATGAAGCCACGCTGACTGACCAATGACTGGGTTGTGTTTCAGGTGTTCTTCAACACTTCTTGGAATAATCTTCTCAATAACTTTACAAGGTCCTAAAAGGAGACTAACAGACTTGTAGTTTCCAGGGTTCTCCTTCTTGCCCTTCTTGAAAATTGAGACAATGTTCACCAGTTGTCCTTCACTCTACAAACAGCCACTGCTCTTCTCTCTCTCTTAGTTAAAAGTGTCTCCAAACATACTTTTCACTGCTTTAAGAAATATGACTCATTTAAAAAGCACCATATCATTTGAGACACCGACCTGTTAGTACAAGTCCAGAGGAGGGCTACCAAGATGATTGGAGCACCATTCCCATGAGGAAAGGCTGAGAGAAATGGGATTGTTCAGCCTGGAGAAGAGAAGGTTTCGCACTGACCTAATTGCAGCCTTCCAGTACTTAAAGGGAGCCTACAACAAAGATAGAGAGAAACATTTTACAAGGGCATGTAATGATAGAACGGGAGAATGGCTCCAAGCTGAAAGAGTTTGGTTTATATTAGATACTAGGAAGAAATTCTTTACCATGAGGTGGGTGAGGCACTGGCACACATTGCTCAGAGAAGCTGTGAATGCCCCATCCCAGGAACTGTTCAAGGCCAGCTTAAATGGTGCTCTGAGCAACTTGGTTTAGTGGAAAGTGTCCATACCCGTGGCAGGGGGGTTAGAAATAGATGATATATAAGGTCCCTTCCAACCCAAGCCATTCTGTGATTCCATGATTCTTTCCCACCTTTATTTTCCAAGTCATATATCACTTGTTCATAATTCTCTCTCTTAAGAGAACTTTTCTTCTCCTTTTTCTTATCACTTCCACAATATTTTTTCAGTTCATTCTGGGTTGAAGGCGAATTTACAGTCAAATGCAGAAACAACATAGCCAGCTGTTTGCCAGTTAATCATGCAGATCAGCTAATCTTAATGTAGTTAGATAGTTTCTAAACTTTATACTACTTCCTAGTTTCTAAACTAGTCTTTGCCGTAAAAAGAAGCCTATAAACAATTGAAATGCTAATCTCTGCTTTCATTGAGACAGAAATATCTTAGGATTTAATGATTATTATTTCGTTAGTTTCTTCCCTGTACAAGCTAGCACTGCAACAGGGAAGGTAAAACATGCTTTTTTCTTCTCTTCACTGCACTTCTTTCAATAACTGAGGAAAGACAGATATCTGTCACAAAGCATTATTTGGCTGTTTGAAAATATCAGAGGCTCATGTCAGTTTTCATTTAGGAGAACCCAAAGTTTTTGGTACTTTAAAAAAAGTACAAGCTAGAAATGTGTCAGCATTTTGAGACTTTTTTATTATAATTTTGTTTTTCCTGAAGGAGACAAAAAGAGTAAAAATAATACTGCATTGTCCACAAGTAGATAATAAAACAACCCCAAGCAGACTAATTCTTCATTACAGATTTGACTATGATTTCTATATTTATTGGTGGTCAATGGAATACTAAAAAAAAAAAAAAAAAGAGAAATTCCAGATAAGCCACATCTGATTTTTGTATGATTATGACTAAGTTGACATCCAATATACTGATATAATTTGCTCAAACTACGATAATGCCTAAGAGATCGTGCTAGTACAATTAAAAGTATACACACAATTTATATACTATATTTTAAACAGATTAAAATTAACTCTTAGAACTTAAATCATAACTAAACAGGAAATTATCAACAAATCAACTGTTTCTCCTGAAATGATGTAGTAATCTGTACTTTTCCCAGTGCTAGCCTACTTTTTAATAATTGTACTGAGAAAAAGAATGATCAAAAATATTGCAAGAGACATCTAAGATTGACGAAAATATTTATAGGATTGAAAGACCAGGAATAAAAAACCAAAACAAAACCAACTACATAGTTCAACTGAGAGATTCCCATCTATCTTTTCATATTTCGAATGTACTGTCTTCCAAAGCATCATGTTGAAATACAAATCATTAAACTGCCCATACCATTGTATTGTGCCGTGCAGTTATTTCTGAATAATCTGCTACACTTTATCAGGCCAAAGAACACAACATGACATCAATGGTCATCTCTTTCAAATAAGTTGTATTATTTAACTTATGATATGTTTATTTGTGATCACTACAAGAATCATTGTACCCAAAATGTAAGTGTTTGGGTGATTGCTTTCTGAAAGTTTTTCATATTTGATACATAAAGACATATTATATATGGATCTTGTGTGGTCTGACTGCTGGATTTAGCAAATTCGTATATATATATGTATATATATATGTATATACATACATCTATATCTATCTATCTATCTGTATATACATATCTTGCTCACAAGTTACTAGGCAACAGCTATGCCAGATTAGTCTTGTTCGTGAGCTTCTGAGATAAATCACTATGCAACATGAAATGATAGTTGATAAGCACTTTCTAGTCAGTCCTTCACATTGTAATGAGAGGTCTCTTTGTCCTTATAAGGCAGTTAGAGGTCTTCAGACTGCCATATCCCTATCTCAGTAATCAATACCCAGTATTTCACAGTAGTACTACTGATATGAGCTATAATGATGATAACAACATGTGCATAACAATTACAGGTTATTATTGCAATTGTTTAAGACTACAAGTGTTTAGCAACTTCCACAGCAACAGCAACAAAACAGAAAGTGGTAGAGTTCAGTTATTCCTATAATGGCTAGTGCTGAAATCAAATGTTCATATAAATTGTGGATACCTAGTGAACCTGTTCTTCCACAGTAAATGTCTGAGTTTCTGCTGTTCGTCAAGTGAGAGGGCAGGAATACTGAAAAATTTACAGAAAAATATTGCATTCATCCAATTTAGAAATCTGAGTAAGAGATGCTAATTTTCATTCTATAATATTAAATAATTTTTTTAATGTATCAGAAGTTGTTACAGAAAATATTTCAGAAATTGCATTGCATTCATGAATTTGGTTATTTAAAATTTAGAATACAGTTTTTGTTTTGCTCACTGGAGTATTTTTATTTTTTTTTCATTATTTACATAACTTTTGAAACACAATAAATCAGAGAGAAACAATAGAAAATTAAGCAAAACTACAACAAACTAAAATATTGAAGTTCTCTTTAAGTAGCTGGGCAGATATATGTTGGGAAAGACTTCTGCCACAGTACATGTGAAACAGAGACAGAGAGTTATCCAGACTATACATCGTGGAGGAGGAAAGCCCCTGGAGACAAGATCAGCACTGTGATAACTTCCAAAGGACAAGAGACTTTATAATTCAACATTACCTGCATCTTTTATGTACAGGTTTTCCCCTGTTTAGACTGTAATCCCTAGAAACCCTGCACACATGTGAAAAGAGTATTCTTTTTTCCCGGGTATCCAGCCCCACGCCCCTTCCGACCTTATTGGATGTATCACCTGTCACTCCCCATTCCTGGGTTCCCACTGGGTTTTGGTCCTCCTGTTCCCTTATTGGCCCCTGTGCCCCCCAAACCACACCACTCCCCCTGAACCCTTACCCAATCACATCCTACCTCCCAAACCCCTCCCAAAGGGCTTAAATACCCTGGTCACAGGTAATTAAAGGTTTTCTATGACTGCTCAATCTGGGGGTGCTCTGTCCACATGGGGATTTCGCAATCCCCTCCAGACCCCAGGAGGCTGGGGAAGTAGAGGAGCCAATCTCCCACCACAGCTGTTAGATATATAATTATCTGATATAATGTTTGTTTGTTTTTCATAAAGAAAGCCTGTATTTTATTTGTGGATCATTTAGCAAATCAGCATAAACCCATATGTATGTTTGAAGTGCATTAGTTATAGATAATGATTAATTCTGATTAGAAGAGTTTTATAGTGACCACATTAAAAGTAGGATGCAAATGATATTACTTTTCTAGATATTTCAGTTATGTGATTGTCGATAATTCCCAGAAAGAAGTCTGAAAATTTATATAAATAGTATTTTTCCTATGAGGTGTCCTAGTTTAAGGCCATATAGTGTCCTCAATCAATGTACACAACTTCCATTGAAGTCACTGGCAGCTCTGATGTGATGATGAACAATATGTAGCAATGTTGTAAGTAATCTTGCACATTAGCTATGTTGTATTTGATAGAGGGGCAAAAAATGTTGATATGACTCTAAAATCACACTTTCTTCTGATAGCCTGAAAGAGTAGAATCATGTAATCCTAAGGTGGAAAGGGACCTTTAGGATCATTAAATCCAACCATTGACATAGTACCGCCACCATGTTCACCATTTAACCATGAACTCAAGTGCCATATCCACATATATTTTTGAACACTTTCAGGGATGGTGACTCCACCACTTCCCTGGGCAGCCTGGTCCAATGCGTTTCAATCCTTTCCATGAGAAAAATTTTCCTAAAACACTGACGTAACTGGAGGCCCTTTCCTCTTATCTTGTCATTTGTTACCTGGGAGAAGAGACTGACATCTACCTCACTACCATTTTCTTTCAGGTAGTTGTAGAGAGCAATAAGGTCATCTCTGAGCCTCCTTTTCTCCAGGCTAAACAATTACAGCTCCCTCAGACGCTCCTCATCAGACTTGTGCTCCACATCCTTCTCCAGGTTTGTTGCCCTTCTCTGGGCATTCTCCAGCACCTCAATGTCTTTCTTGTAGCAAGGGATCCAAAATTGAACACAGTGTTCAAGGTGCAGCCTCATCAGCGCTATGGGTGCTGATGCAGACCAGGATGCCTCTGCTCTTCTTGGCTATCTGGGCACTACTGGCTGATGTTCAGCCAGCTGTCAAACAGCACCCCCAAAACATTTAAATTTGCTTGGAGGGGAGTGGGGTTGTTATTTCATGTAGTGCTTACTAAATACATTTATCATCCAATGTTCTCATTCTTGTGTCTGAATGAATTTATAAGTGCAGGTTTTGATATTAAAATGTTTATTAATAATTAAAAAAAAAATAAAAAATATTCCAAACACTTCTGGTTCCAGCCAGGACAGCATTAATTTTTGTAATAGTCAGGAGGGGGCATAGCTAGGACCCAGAGGTTACTCTATACCACCTCACATCATTATTCGGGAACAAGGGAAAGGGCTTCCTTCTGGGTCAAGGTGTATTGGCAGAGTGAGAACTTGGATATTGTCAGGTGTTTCTGCAGGGGTTGAGCAACAACATTTACCTTCTTCTACCCTTGGTCATTTGTATTGTTGCTGTTACTGTTCATTTTCTTATCTCACTGCTGTTTCCAGTAAATTATTCTTATCTCAACCCATGATCTTTATCTTTTGTTCCTCCAATTGTCCTCTCCAGCCTACTGCAGGAGAGGGGGAGGAGAAGAGGGAAGTGAGTGAGCGGCATATGGTTTGGAGTGGTTTCAGTGGGAACACTAAACTGAAGAATACCATTCCTAAACCACATCACTAACTCACTCATTGTCACTTATTTTCTTTATGAAGCTTGAGGAGGGTCTGCGGGAAAGAGGAAAAAAATTCCTTTAGGAAAAAACTCACTCAAAATAATAGTGAGATAAATTAATTAAACAAGTTGTTTCAGAATGCTCTGAAATGTTTTCTGTATACACAGTTCTTCAAGTGAGTATCAGGTAAAACTGGTCTTCTGTGTAGGGTCTGGAATTTGGGCAAGGCCTTTGTTTCCTTCTTTAAGGCTAAGGAAAGGACATTCAACCAAAGGGCTATACAAAGATGTTACAGTAACTTTGCTGTTTTCATTATTTCATATTCATTTACTGCTTTCATATTCATTATCATATTAAATAATGCTTTCATTATTTACTGTAGATTTTGTCATTCATTCATCATCATTTGCATTTAAATAATCTGTCCTTCATACTTAAATATTTTTGTATTTATTTACACCAGAAAGGTTTTACAATTTTGGTGACCACCTCCTCAGACAGAAGATTGCATAGATTACCTGTTCCATCTTTAGTTTACATCCAAATTATTGTCACATCTGTAACAAAATGGTATGCTTTCCTGTTGTCAAAGTCTGTAGGACCAAGGTTGGCAAATTAGTTAGTATTAGCATATAGACCTTCTGGCAGGAGAAGAAAGCTTTCTACTTGGAGCTGGGCACTCAGCTGTATCTGTCAACTCAAAGCTGCCACTGGCCTCATTATCTCATTAGTCTTAGTCTAAATTGGCAGTTATGTCTTCACAGTAAATGTTTGTTTTTATGAATCAGCAATAGAGCAGTAAGTAGAAACATAAAACCAGGATGAAGAATGAGTCAAAAGTTTATGGATAAGAATTAAAAGGCAGACTAAAATGGGTGACAGTTTTGTGGGTGTTTAGTACAGACCACCTGATCAGGAAAAGGAAATTGATGAGGCTGCCTGAAGACATCTGGAAGCATACTCACACTCACAGGCACTGGTTCTCAGGGGGAATTTCAAACACCCTGGAATTTGTTGGAAAGACAACACACAGCTTAGGAATTTCCTCCAGAGCACTGACAATATTTTTTTTTTACCCAATTGATGGAGCACTCAATGAGGAGAGCTGCATTGTCCTAGCAATCAAAGAAGGACTGGTTGGGGATGTTGGGGGCAGCCTTGGCTTCACTGACCATGAAATGCTGGAGTTCAGGATTGTGTATGAAGGAAGGAGGGCAATAAATAGGATTATAGCCTTGGACTTCAAGAGAGCAAACTTTGGCCTCTTCAAGGACCTTGGAGGTGTTCCACGGGTTAGGGCTGTAGAAGGTTAGGGTATCCAAGAGACCAGGTTAGTATTCAAATATCACTACCTCCAAGTTCAATATTGGTGCATCCCTATGAGTAAGAAATCAAACAAAGGGGAAGGGAGACCTGAATGGATGAGCAAGATGCTTCTGGCAAAACTGAAACAGAAGAAGCAAGTTTACGGAATGTGGAAAAAGGGACAGATCACTTGGAAGAAATACAGGAATGTTATCAGAATATGCAGGGATACTGCAAGGAAGGCTAAGGTCCACTTGGAATTAAATCAGGGAAGAGATGTCAAGGACAACAAGAAGGGCATCTTCAAGTACATCAGTAGCACAAGGAAGACTAGGGAAAATGTGGGCCCATTGCTGAGTGGCTTGGGTGCCCTGGTGATGGAAAATACAGAGAAGGCAGAGTTACTGGATGGCTTCTTTGCTTCAGTCTTTACAATTAAGGCCAGGTCTCATGAATCACAGATCCCTGAGATGAGAACAAAAGTATCAAGAAAAGAAGACTTTCCATCAGCCAAGAAGAATCATGTTAGAAATGACATAGGCAAGCTTGATACCCCCAGATCCATGGGATGCACCCACAAGTTCTGAAGGAGTTGGCAGATGTAATTGCTAAGCCTTTCTCCATCATTTTCAAAAGGTCACAGAGAACAGGAGAGGTTCCTGAGGACTGGAAGAAAGTCAATGTCACTCCAGCCTTCAAAAAGGTCAAGAAGGAAGACACAGGAATCTATAGGCCAGTCAGCCTCACCTCTATTTCTGGGAAGGTGATGGAATAATTTATCCTGTATATCACCATTAAGCGTATGGAGGGAAAAAATGTTATTGGGAGTAGTCAACATGGATTTACCAAAGGGAAATCATGTTTGACCAACCTGAAAGCCTTATTTGCTGGCTGGGTAGATAAAGAGAGAGCTGTGGATGTCCTCCTGGACTTCAGCAAGGCTTTTGACACTTTCTCCAATAACATCCTCATACCAGGCTCAGGAAGTGGGAGTTAGATGTGTGAAGAGTGAGGTGGATTGAGAACTGGTTGAATGGCAGAGCTAAGAGAGTTGTGATCAGTGGCACACATTCTAGCTTCAGGCCTGTCTATTGTGGTGTCCCCCAAGGTTTGATACTGGGCCCAGTATTGTTTAACTTATTCATCAATTTCTTAGGTGAAGGGGCAGATGCCTGTTCAGTGAATTCAGATGATGTAAAGCTGGAAGGATTGGCTGATACCACAGAGTGCTGTGCAAGCCCTTCAGAGGGACTTTGACAGACTGGAGAGGTGGGCAGACAAGAACTACCTGAAATTCAACAAGGACAAATGCAGGGTTCTACACCTGGGGAAGGATAATTCCATTCACCAGTACAGTCTGGGGGCCAGCCTGCCGGAAATTAGTTCTGCAGAGAAGGACCCAGGGTAACCCTGGACCCTGGTGAAAAACAAGCTGTTGATGAGCAATCAGTGTTCCCCTGTAGCCATGAAGGCCAATGCTATTCTGGGGTGCAATAGAAAGAGTTTGGCCAGCAGGTGGAGGGAGGTGATCCTGACACTCTATTCTGTCCTAGTGAGGTCTAACCTCATGTGCTTGTCCAGTTCTGGGCTCCACAGTTCCAGAAAGACAAGGAACTACTTGAGCAGAGGTCTGCAAAGATGCTTAGGGAACTGGAGCATCTCTCTTATGAGAAAAGACTGAGGGAGCTGGGCCTGTTTAACCTCAAGAAGAGATGACTGAGAGGGGACATTAATCAGTGCATACAAATATCTTAAGGGCATGTGTCAAGGGGATGGAGGCAGACTCTGTGGTGGTGCCCAGCAACAGAACAATGGGCAAAAAGCACAAACTTGATCACAGGATATTCCCTCTGAATATGAAGAAAAACTTCTTTACTGTGAGTGTGACAGAGCACTGCAACAGGCTGTCCAGAGAGGTCTCCATCTCTAAAGTTATTCCAAACCCCTTTGGACATGATCCTGTGCAGCATGGCCTAGATGATCTCCAGATGTTCATTTCAACCCCAGCCATTCTGTGATTCTAATTCTGTGACTTTCCCACAAAATTTAAATGAAGAATGTTATATCTGGAGATTGGCTTCTCTGTTTTTAATTCCTAGACAGTTTTGGAAACTGTGCTTCTCTTTCCTGACTCAATAAATGTATGATAAAGCTTTGGAAAGAGAGGTTATGAAACTAATATTAAATGCATTTCTCTTATTTCTCTTTTGACTTTTTTTTTTTTTTTTTTTTTTAATAATGTCAACACATCTTGTAATAAAGTATTTTAGAAACCGAAACTAGATCATCAAAAAACATTGCCACGGTCATGATGATGTATGTACACCCCATTTAACAGTGCTGACCAGAATAGGCAGTCAGGAAGGTTATACATCTTATTAAATAACATCACATTGCACTCTGGGCCACAAAATGACAATGATAGAATTTTCCAGTTAATCAGCATAGAAAGGCACTGCACAAAAGCGAGCTATAAAAGTTATATAATATGCTTTTATGCTTAGTGATATCTGGCACTGCAATCTCATTTCCAGTCATGTTCTGAAAATGACATTTCTAAAGCCCATTTTTAAGTCCCAAGAAAAATTTCTTGGCGTAAGAAAAGTCCTCCCCCACACACCCTTTCCAAATTTGTGCACATCTCTCTTCAGAATAATGTACTATAAAGGAGCTTTGGCCCATCTTTCTGGAAAATTATACAAGAACAAGTGAAAATTATTATGCAAAATTAACCGTATTTTTTCTGAAATGTGCAATAAGGTCGGAGTATTTTTTTTCCAGTGGTACAAAACAATGTGTAAAAGAAATAAATTATTTACCTTTTATGAAATATTTTTTTTGATTTTATCATCTCTCACTGAAGAAATGCTCTGCTGCCTAAGAGCTGAATCATAGACCTGTGAATCAGGTTTAATTCTAGTTTTCATACAGTAACTGTATAATATAAAATACATATTGTGCCTGGAATGCATAGTTGCTCTTTCCAAGCAGAGTAGACTAAGTATGCTGTTGAATGAGATCATGGCTTCACTGTTGCCATCATAGACCTATGAAATTTGTCACTGCATAACTGGAAGATCTGGAGACAGGGTGAATGCAGTTCAGCCTTCAGGCCTACTGACGGTATAATTTTTGGAAACTGAAAAGGTTTTCCTGTGAATGTTTGTTACACATTTCTTGCATATTGCGTCTACAACTTCCTTCCATGAAATACTCAATCCTATTACAATTTATTAGGCATACTGCCAGGTTACCTTTACATTCAGGTCCTCCTATAAAGTGCATCTATTTTTCTTAGTTTATAAATGAAACTGAGTTTTAGGCTAACAGATAGATCCTTGACTGTTTGCACAGACATTCTGGACATAGGCAGAAGGAGAAAATTAAGCGACCAATGAACTTGGAAGTTTGAAAGGAAGAAATATGATCATCTACATCCAGAGGAGACCAAAAAAAAAAAAAAACAAAAACACCAAAACCTACGTTTTTGCTTGTCTAGTTGATCTCTAAAATGTTGCAGGCTTTCTGGAAGCTACTAACAAATGAAGTTTCTGGACAGTTTCCCTAATATTTCTTTAATAGTAGTAATTATTTAATATTATTTAGATGTAACTTATTCCATGGATTCATTCTGTTATCCAGAAACAGTAGTTTACAGTATTACACAGTACAATTTCCTAATATGCATACTGTATTACCAGGTTATGTAATTATGCATGATGATTCTTCTAAAATAATTGAATAGCTAATAAGAATTATCTGAAATTTAAGACATTTCAATATTTTTACTATGAACAAAAGCTAAGGTTGTTAACTTTAACTGACCTTAAGACAGATTATTAAATGTTTTATCAATTTTTGTATGAATATTAGTATATAATTTAGGCTTTTAAAACGTAATGTCTCTAATGTATTATATATACATTTAAATATATACATATATAGGTGTGACATTTAAAGAAAAATCTTTAAGTAAAATAAGCAGTTTTGACTGTGCTACTTAGAAACACCACCAGTTTCAGCAAAACAAATCTGAAGTGATCTGACAGGGAAAGATATCATCTGATGATTTGTTGCTGAAAAAACTGACTAAGCTGAGGCCAAAATAAGTATTTCACATTTATTAACCTGTTTTATGAAGTTATTATTTAATATCATATTCATTATGGTTTCCACTGTCTGACCTCTAAACCCCAAACTAATTTCTTAGAAGCAGCACAGTTCTTGCAGGATTCAGCTTCAGACACATTGCATTACTTATTCAACACACCATGCAGAAAGATAGAAAGATGCACCAGTTTAAGGGTATTTGCTACGAGTCTTCCAAGTAGAAAATGTGTATTCTTTCAGCGTCATTTTCATTGACACAGAAACCTCTCCTGTACATAGCAATGTAGAGGAATTTGTACTTTATCCTAACTTCAGGACAAAAAAAAAAGAAAAAAAAAAAAAAGAGACTGAAACCATTAGAATGACAGGATTAGAGCACAAAATTCAGAACAAGAGTTATGCAAAAAGAACAACTCTGTGATCAAGGAGCATCAGTTGAAAAAGAAAACAGCAGTCTCATAAGAGGGACTCATGGATAAACCAGAAGTTGATAAAGTATTTATGGAGCATTGATTTTTTCAGTAGAATATAAGCCTTACAAATATGAGGAAACACAAAGACATGAAAAGAAGTCAGAGGGCTCCTGACATACAAATAAGTAAGGAGAGACTTGAAGAAATATCAAGAAGGCCGGTTAACAGTTCAACATGGCATGCTCGTAGCCCAGAAGGCCAACTGCATCCTGGGCTGCATCAGAAGAGGTGAGGCCGGCAGGTTAAGGGAGGTGATTCTCAGAGGACAGAGTAGAGAAGGGAGTATTAACACAAGAAAGACATGGACCTGTTAAAGTGCGTCCAGATGATCAGAGTGGTGCAGCACGTGTCCTACAAAGACAGGCAGAGAGTTGAGATTGTTCAGCATATAGAAGAGAAGGTTTTGAGGTGACCTAAGTGCAGTCTTCCAGAATCTGAAGGGATCCTACATGAAAGATGGAGAAGGATTATTTCCAAGGACATGTCATGATAGAACAAGGAGAAATAGATTTAAACTAGGAGTAAGTTTAAATTAGATATCAAGATTAAATTCTTTATTCAGAGAATGGTAAAGCACTAAAACAAGTTGCCCAGAGAATTTGTGGTTGATCCATTTCTGGAAGTGTTCAAGGCCAGGCTGAACTGGGCCCCAAGAAACCTCATCTAGTGAATGTCATGGGGCTTGGAACTAGATGATTTTTAAGGTCCCTTCCAACCCTAACTTATTCTTCGATTCTGTGATTCTAAGAGGGGCAGCATAGGAAAGCACAAGCACCAGAAAGTTTCTGGAGGACATTGATGCTAAGTTTCTAGTACAGACAAATAAGAAGAAATACAATCTGCACGACCTTATACAAACAAGGAGGCACTTTTCAGGAATCTGAAGGGTGCAGCAACCTGAATGGTACCCCCTACTCCTGCCACCTGGTGCACAGTGGTGCCAGGATATGTTGACACCTGTTATAGAGCAGGGAAGCATAAGAACACATGAGATATTTTGTATGGCAAAACCTGTGATCCCCAGGTGGTCAGTAATGCCTCCTTTGACTGTTGACTCAGCTCGTACTCAGATTTCATGCACAGTCCATGCTAAGGCCTAATGTATTCTGGGAGCAGCATCATTGGGTCAAACTGAGAGCAACAAGTAGGCAGAAGCAGATCATAGCAATGTACAGGAAGATATAAAGATCATTACGTAGCCATTACCACCTACAGCTTGCTGACTCTTGCAGTCAAAAGTCATGTATATTGATTTTCTGGCAGCCTGTTCAGAATCCGCTAATTTATGGAAATGTTAAAGACCAAACTCCCAAACTGAGAGGTATAAATACATCTGCTAATCCAAAAGGCTTTTGAAGCTAATCCCACAGTAGGCAGACTGCTAAGCACTTTGTCCTTTCCAGTGTGGTAAAGAGAAGGCCTGCAATATGATGGAGGGGGAAAGGGGACCACCCTCACTGTTGGCTAGGGTAGCTTTATATTAACTCTGCTGTTCTTCCTATGAGGGTTGAGTGATTTCCATACTTTTTAAAATCAGAGGATAGATTATGATCATTGTATAATGCAATGATCATTAAGAATATGACCCAGTGTGCAGGGGGTCTGAAAAAGGCTGAAAAGTCTGAGCAATGGAAATTGTAGGTAATAGAAAAGTTATGCTGTTGGCTAGAAATTCTGCACAATGATAAGCAGTGCCAATGGCTAAAATCTTTATATGACAATAAAACTTGTAGCCAGTTATCATTCTATCAAATACTCTTGAAAGAACATGCCTGTCCCCACAGCATTGAGTAGTTTTGTGTGACAACCATCATGGCATGGTTGAATTCTGGTGAGGAGGGGGTAGAGCAAAGAGCAGGATCACAGACTGAACCACAGAAGAGTAAAATTTGACCTTTTCAAGAATCAACCTGGAAGAATCGCACAGGAAAAGAAACATCCAGGAGAATTAATTTTCAAGAATTAGCTCCATCAAGCTCAAGAGTAGCCCATCTCAATGAACAGGAAGTCAAAGGTGCAGAAGTCTGTGTGGACAAACAGACATCCTGAATAAACACAAGTATAAAAAAAAATAAAAAATAAAAGAGCTGGAAGCAGAGACAGGTATACCAGGAGGAATATAGAGACACTGTCCAAGTATGGGACAAAGAGGGATGAACCTGAAAAAGGCCTAGTGCACTTGAATCTGCTGAAGGACAACAGGCTTTCTACACATCTATGACTATCAAAAGGAAGATTAGGAAAAATGTGATCCCACTACTGAATTGAATGAGGAACCTAGTGATAAAACCTAAAAAAAACCCCAACATATTAATTATCTCTGTACCTCAGTCACTTGTGGTAATATCAGAATTTGACGTTCTTAGGTCCATGAGGACTGTGAGAAAATCTAGAGCAAAAAAGAAAAGACCCTCAGAAGAAGAGGTTAGGGAGCATTTGAAAAAAATGAACATTCACAGTCAATGGGATCTGAAGGGTTCCACCCATGAGTGGTGAGGGAGCTGTTTTACGTCATTACAAGGTCAGTCTTGATTATCTTTAAAAGGTTATGGCAATTGGAAGAGGATCCTAAGGACAGAAGAAAAGGAAATGTCACATCTATCTTCAAGAATGCATGAGCAAAGATTGAGGGTATGACAGGCCAGTCAGCATCACACTGTTTCCTGAGAAAGAGATAGAGCAGATAATCCTGGAAACTGTTTTCAGACACATGAAGGTTAAGAAGATAATTGGGAGTAGTCTGCATGGATTCACAAAGCCAAAATAATGTCTGACCAAACTGATAGCCTTCTTATGATCAGATGAATAGTTTGATGGATGAGGGGAAAGCACTGGATGTCACTTATCTTGGCTTTACTTGGGCTCTTGACCCTAATAGACAACCTGGCAAAATACACAAAAAGTGAGATGGATTCAAAACTAACAAAACTTGTGGGTCCAAAGGGCTGTGATTAGAGATGTGAAGTCCAGCTGGAAGCCAGTCACTAGTGGTGTACCCCAGGGGTCAATGCTGGGTCTATACTGTTTAACAACTTTATCAATAATAAGGATGATGAGACAGAGCACATTCATGGCAATTTTGCAGGCAATACAAAACTGGGAGGAGCAACTAATACACCAGATGGCTGTGCTGTCATTCAGAGAGAGGGACCTGGGCGAGCTGGCTGAAAGAAATTTCGAGTAGTCCAACAAAGGCAAAAAGTCCTTTTTCTGGGAAGGAATAACTCCATCCACTAGTACGTATTGGGGGACAAAAAAGTGAAAAGTTGCTTGCCAGGAAATGACCTGGGTGTCCTGGAAGACACCAAGTTGACCATGACTGACCAATGTGTCCTTGCAGCAAAGAAAGCCAATTGCATCCAGAGCTGCACTAGGAAGAGCATCACCAGAAGTCTGAGGGAGATGATCCTTCCTCTCCACTCTGCCCTGGTGAAACATGGGAAACACTGTGCCCGCTTCTAGGCTCCCTAGAACAAGACTTGCTAATGCAAGTCCAGCAAAGGTCCAAAAAGATTACTGAGGAACCAGAATATCTGACATAGGAGGAATATCAGAGAGATCTGAGATTGTTCAGCCTGGAACAGAAAATGGTAACTGGAGATCTTACCCATGTGCATAAATATCAGATGGCAGGGAATAAAGAAAACCAGTCCAGACTCCTCACAGTAATATCCAGTGATGGGAAAAAAGGCAATGTGCACATACTGAAACACAGAAAATTGTGCTTAAACATAAGGAAAAAACCTTCTAATGCAGGATCAATCAAACATTCCAGGAAATAGACCAGAGAGCCTACCAAGGCTATCTCCATTCCTAGAGATATGCAAAACCCAAGACATGACCCTGAGCAAACTGTTCTGGCTGACCTTGCTCTGATTAGAGTTAAAACAGGTGAACTAGATGATCTTCATATGTTCCTTCCTGCTTCCTCCATTCTGTGATCCTAGGATTCAATGGATAGTCCAGGTTCTGATTTCTAAGAAATGCAGCATCATCTCTAAGCAGATATTGGATCCAAGACTTGTATGTTAGTGTTCATTTTTACAAGAGGCAACTATATATAATTTTGACTCTGAAGATGCGCCAAGTATAATTGCTGTTGCAGCTGGGACACCATCTATACAGCAGGTTTTGAAAACATGCTGAGAGAACAGAACTTGACCTCAAAACTTTTGGATTAGCAAAAGAACAGGCTGCAAATGATATCAATTGGTCTAAGAATCTCTGTTGGACCACGCTTTAGGATCAAGTTAAGAATAATTGTCATTTACCTTTAGATTTAACTAGATTTAGCATTCATTTCCTTCTATTTTCTGCCAGTTAATAAATATTTACTATGTGGCTGGATGTATAATATTGCTGGACACTCTTATTGCATAAAGAATTTGCAGTACCTTTGGAATTTGTCTCCAAATAAGCTTGTGCCTGACACTTCATTAAACACAATGAGCGCTACAACTTACCAGGCCCTACCAAACATCAACATTTTCAGAGTCTATCTCTCAAAATGGGAAGAAACTGAAAGAATCATAATTTTATTAGCAATAAAACTGATGACCATATAAAGTCACCACTGAACTGATGGCCATATAAAGTGAAACTCTCCTCAGATAGCTTATATTTGCCCTCAGGTACAAGTTAAACTTTCACCAACATCCCAAAGGTGGCAATCTTCACTACATCCCAAACACAAAACAGTACCAGTGGCATTGCAATTTCAACACTGATTATAGCTCTTAACATTGTCTAAAGGAAACACACTTACAGAAGAGAGAACTATGCTGCCTCTGAGAGCACTGCCAAAAGTCCAAGGCTATTTGTGTTCATACAAATATTTCTACACTATTCAGATATTGGCTTCTATTAATTTGTCTCTACTTTGATAAGCAATCAACTAGAGGCTCCATAAACTTTAAAACAGAGATGGATTATTAAAACAAAGTTTTCTGCCTTCATGAGCTTCAATATCTCATGGTGACCTCATGACAAGAAGTACCTCACTTCTCCTCAGAGTCCAGAGAAATGGAAATTTATGCAAAATTAATTATCAATTGTGATAAGCAAAGAAGAAATGAGATATAAAAAAAAAATGTGGAAATGATTGATCTTTCTCACTTTTTAAGTGCTGAAAGTGTTTTGGATATTATTATTTTGTTGATTGGTTATAAAATGTTTTACAAACCAATTGTCTGTGAAAGTGCTTGTCAGGACCTGGAACTTTTGTTAGCAGTAAGCATTCTCAGCCTTAAATATGATTGGCCAAGTTTCAGTTTCAGTGTTTCATGTGGTTTAAATTAGTTATGAAACAAAACATATACAAGAATCAGGAAGTTGTAATATGTGATATAACTGCACTAACAGTGTTTAAATCTATGCTTTGGAAGAACAAAATTCCTTCAAAAATATTTAAGAAAATATTTCTGATTTCAATACTGAAGAACGTTTATCCAATATTAGCACTGAAAATTTTTATACTAACAAAATTAAACTTCTACCACTTTGAAATTTTCCTAGTAGGAAAGGTCAGGTAATCAGAGATGTCTACATATTCCTATCATTGAATTCCTGAACCACTCATTATTTGAAAAGATGGGTCTGATTATCTGGTGCAATTGCATACTCCTTTCTAGTGCTAGGCAATGATTGTCCTCTGTCTACTGACCTTTATCCTTTCACGAAACTCTTTTAATATCTGTTTGTCTACCAGTTATCCCTAAATTGCATCTTTTTGCTCATAAACCTTAATGACTGCTGCACTCTGAATATGCTCTCAGAATACTTCATCAAGGTGGAGTCAGCTTGCTACTGCCTTACTCAAGAAAAAAAAAAAAAGAAATCAATACAACCTAATCTAACTACAGATAGTACCAGTACTCTTTTCCTTTTGAACTTTGCCTGTGTAGTGAGTTATTCAAGTTCTCCTTTTCACAATGTGCTGAGTGCATGCAGTCTTAATGGGATCTAGATTCTCAAAAGCAAATAATTATCAATTCTAGACCAGGGTAACCTTCTACAGTCTTCTCTGATGTTTTCTTCTTTTACCAACTTCTAACTACATTATAAATGTCACTCTAGATCTAGTAAATGTAATTACTTGTAATATGTGCAAGTTCATTTTTGCCATGACAATAGCATTTTTCATCCTTCTCTAGTACCCTCATTATGTTTTTATGTAAGTGCATTGTGGACAGCTATCCCACAGTCCTGCCGTTGGAAGTCTCCAGGTGGAGGGAAATCTGCCTAATTTGGTCCCCTATCTTTCACATACATTTTTTTCTGTATAAAATACCTGATACTTTTCCACATAAAAGAAATAAGCAGCACTTCTGAGTACTACAGTGAAAGATACTGCACAACTATATTTTGACACCAAAATTTATACATCTGGGTGGGTTTTAAATAAAGAAGACTAGAATTCTTCAGATGAAAAAAAGAAACCATCTATTTTCAAATAAATTGAATTGCTTTCTAAACTGCCTTCACTAGTTATCACTAGATCATCCTTGACTGCAGTGATAACATAAATACCTAAATATATATAAAATTGTGCACTGAGACAACTAAATTTAATTACCTGCAATCAACATCTACAGTCTATAATTTGGGAGGTGAATCCAGTACCCAAGTACAAGGAAAAGCTGATGAGGAATAGGATTGAACCCTTGCAATTTTTAGATGTTTACAGTGAAAATAGCAGCTCAAAATCTTGTCAATAACCCATAGCAAAGTTTAGATTCTAAATGGATTTGAAGACCAAAGCAAGATTCAAAGGTGCCTCACAGTTAGCATAGAGGACTATTGCTTATGGTGTTTATAGTGATTGATAAGGATGCAGAAAAAGTAAAAACTGGAGACTACAAATGCCAGTGTATTAATGTTAAAAAAATCATATAAAACCATAATGTAAAACTACCCAAAACTAATGTACTTCAGCATTTAAAATCATCTTGTACTCTGCAAAGTTTATACCATCCTATTCTGATCACAGTTTAGTTCTTTATCCTGGATGTTTTATGTTTAGAACACCTTACACAGGCTTTGCCCTAATTACCTAAAATAGTTCTCCTATAATAATGTAAGGATTTCAATTTTATACCTACTGGATTAAAAAGCCACAACTGCAGCCACACTGTCTATGTGTGATTATTTTTTCAAACGGAATTTTAAGTAATTTTAAAACAGGCTTAGTCAGTTATTGCAACTGATTTTGTGTTTGAGGGTTTTTTTGTTTTGTTTTGTTTTTTTTTTTTTAGTTTGTTTGTTTGGCTGGCTGTTTGCTTGGTTTTTGGTTTTTTGTTTTTTGTTTTTTTTTTTTTTTTTTTAATATGATTATTGTTTGTTACTTATCTTAGTATTTCAAACAGTCATTTTCTGTAATTTTATATGTACTGTCAGGCCAGTTCTGTCTGGCCTCTTCCAGGATTTAACTGACAAATGCCAAAAAGCAATCTGTGGAGTTAGAAATATTTCTGTAATATTTTAGAAATATTTCTGTAATATTTTATGTGTGGTTCTGATCAGAGGAAACTGAGACACCAATTCCTAAAATGGACATTGCCAAACACTAAACTAATGGCAGACAGCATGAAAACTCTTCTGTTTTCAGTCCAAGAATAAAGTTCTTTTGTATTTGGTTGGTTGTTTTTCTTGTTGTTCTTTTGGATTTTTTTGTTTTTTTGTTTGTTTGTTTTTGTTTTTTATGAGTAGCAAAAGTTCTTACCTCCTGGGATTGAAATGTCTGTCCCTGGTTTCCTTATAAACATTTTCTTCTTCATTGCTTCCTCTATATCTATCCTTTCTAGATCTGTTATTGAAATTATTTAATCTTGTCAATTGTCTCTCTCTAGACACTTAAACTGATATGTCAATCTCCTGCTCACCGCTCTAGCAGTGCCTGTTACTCCATCCTGAAGATGATGTTTCAAAAGAATCCTGACTTTGTAAGTGCTGATGCCTACCTCTCAGCCTAGGCTTGGTTTACAGACAATGGAGAGGAATAATCACATGTAAGACCCATTCACCTGACCTCTTTCAGAGCTCCATTACTGCAAAAGATTCTCCACATCTAGAAGTGCTTTCTGTCTGAACAAGTAAATGGTATTTAAGGTATCTAGTACATATGTAGATGCCTACATGTAGCTATTTTCATGCATTCAGAAAATATCTCCTTGTCTTTTTTTTTTTTGTCAAAGTTCACTAAGTGCCATAACCAACCTCTGAGACATCCAGAGGCATATGGAAGTCAACATGGACCTGGGCCCTTGATGTCACAGGGTCTGGCACAGTTCACCCAGAGAATTCGTGGATGCCTGTGGGATGATGGATAAGGGTAAATCTAGAGGAGGCTAAGAATTCTAGTTGCAGTTGCAACTCCCTGAACACACTAAGATTGACATACTCCCTATGCAAGATAACTGTCTGTTCAGAGGAACAGATAGATCACGGAACGAAGTGGAAACTGTTTGGCCTTCCTTCATTCAAATCTCAGCAGAATGAGGGAACATTGTGGCACTGAGACTGTACAATACCTGTCTGCCAAGGGAGAATCAAGGTGTTCTGCTGCTAAAGACAACAACCATTTCAAAGCCTCTCTTCAGGTGCTAAGCCATGACCACCTCTTCCCATTAGGTATGGCAAGATAACTTTACACCAATCAGAAATAAAAAGTATTTATGACTAGAGTCACTCAAACTCCACACAAACCTAAAGTAATAGTACAAAATTAAGTTGGGGATGGGGGGATAGTCAGAGAAGACCTCCATCAAAACTGCTGGGATCTGTTGATGGGCTGAGTCCATCTTCTCCCTCCACAGGGATGCCTTGGGTGAGAATTATACTCTGTGTGCATTAAAAGCTGCTTTTAGCACTAAAGCTTGTGTTTGTGCTTACCCCATAGCATATTAGTAGATTGTTTCATGTCAGAGCTTGTGCTTGCTTAATATATGTATCAGTAGATGGCTTTAAAACATATTTTTGCAGTTAGAAACTATCATCACCGGCACCCTTCAAGCATTATTAATCTGTCACAATTTGTATTAATAAGGAGTGTTATTCCATAAAATGTTTAAGTGAGTCTCTGCTGTTGCTGGCAGGACCATTGTTCTGTTGAGCACCCCCCTAAAAGGGTGGTCGAATTACACTACAATCTTGTGAATCTCTTGGTGAAAGGTCTCATTACAAGATGCTGACAGACTATCAGACACCAGGATCTCAACTCTCGTGGGAGTATTGACAGGCAAGAATTTAACCACTCACCTTTCACATGACAATGCCCCACCCCTGAAGGTGTTCTAGACTAGACTGGATGTGGCTTTGGGCAATGTGGTCTAATGGGTGGCATCCCTACCCTTGGCAGGGGGTTAGAACTAGATGATCTTTAAGATCCCTTCCATCCTAAACCATTCTATACCTCTATGATTCTATGACCTACAGGAGACCCATGGCCTTCTCTAGCACCTACTGGCAGCTGGGCTCCTGGCCTCTATAAAGTCTCCAGAAACAGCAGCCTCTGGAGGAAACTGAACCGAGCAGTCAATGTCCTCCTCATTTCCACTTCTGTAAATGTATCATAAACTACATTCACTGAATATGCAAACTGTCAAGCATGCCTTTCCTCTTTTTCCAAGTAGCCCAGTTCCAGATTTTCTTGTTCAGCCTCAAAAAGAAATTTTCTTGTCTTACAATCTCCTCTGAGAACAGACTCCTTTTTGTCAATTTAGATACCATCAATGCAGCCACTAATGGATATAAAGTTAGAAGCAAGAGAAGACATAAAGATATAAAAAAAATATGTACATACCCATAGCATACATTATGTTTGTCACACTTCTTTCATTATAAAAAAAAAATTATATGGTCCCATATTCTGCATTTTGTCTCTTGTCACCCGTCATCTTGCATCAGATTATGCCAAATCAAGAACATAAAATCTTTGGGGATTTTGTGAGTTAGTCTTTACCCTTGAAACTGCTCAACTCTATATGGCACCAAAATAAAAACATAACCAAAGCCAATGTTAAAGATTCCTTACATAATGAAAGTTGTGCAAACTCTTAAACCACCAGACCACAAGCCATGCAGTAGCTTAAAGATAGGCACTCAGATCAAGGTAATAAGAACATCCTTTTCCATCTTTTTCTATTATGTGTGCCCATTCATTGCAAGGAATAGTCATATTCTTGCAGAAACTCTTGAGCATCAGCAGCAGCAGTAGTGCAGAAGATCACAATAGTGACACTTTTAATACTAGCTACTTCTTTAGGATGCAGAATTGTTTGTCTCTCAAGGATTCTCTTGACAGACACTAAAGAGACACACTACTGCAACACATTTTTTTTTTTTTTTAAAAATGTTGGTTCTTTAAGCATTTTTATTTCACTGTTAATTCAGTTCACTACAATGATACAACTAAACATCTTAAAAGCATTGTTTTGTGGAAACCACAACTTTGACCTCAAAATACTGAAGTACCACTGTTAGTTGTGTTTATTTTTCTTTTTCTTATTTTCTTTGTTTTGGGCAATGTGTGTTTTTTCAGGGGTGTCTGCTTGTTTGTTTGCTTGTTTGTTTTTTTTTTTTTGGGGGGGGAAGATTTTTGTTTGCTTTTGGTTTGTTTATTTTGTTTGTTTGTTTGTTTTAGAATTTTTTTACAGCAGTGGCTTATCACCCCCAAGTAATTCCTGGACCTGCCAAAGTAAATGGCAAAATCCTAAATGCCACCCATGAAATTAAGATGAATCCCGTAAAAGTAAGATACTATTATAATTTTTTTGTTTTAAGAAAATGTGTTAAGGTTAAGCTTTTCATTCTTAGCTGTACTCAGCAATGTTTTGTTTCACAATTATTTTTAGTTTCACAGTCACATTAGCTTTAAATTGGATAGTATAAAAAAAGGAGTGATAGAAATATGGAAAATAAGATACATAGCAGAGCTCTTAGCCTTAATTTTGTTGCTTACATAGAACATTTTTTTCCTCTTTGAGATTTCCTTTGAAAACCTACCTGGCCTCTGGCTGCCACTCCACTAGATTATGCATCTGTCATAGATTCTCTTCTGTATCTGTTAGATCCAAACAGATATCTCACACATTTGGGATTCTCTCAGGTGGCACCAGATGTCTGTATCTGGACAACTGAGTCACAGTACTCAGGAATGATTCTGTGCCAGGCAATAGACACTTCTAATTGGGGATCCCAGCTTTCATACAATCATAGAATATCCTGAGTTGGAAGGGACCCACAAGAATCATCAAAGTCTAACTCCTAACATGCACAGGATGCCCCAAGAATGCCTCTGAGTATTGTCCAAATGCTTATTGAACTCTGTCAGGTTTGGTGCTGTGAGGATTTCCCTGGGGAGGCTGTTCCAGGCCTCAGGCATCCTCTGGGTGAAGAATCTTTTTCTAATATGCAACCTAAACCTCCCCTGACACAACTTTAGGTCCTGTCACTGTCACCACAGAGGAGAAATTGGTGTCTGCCCCTCCTCTTCCCCTCACAAGAAAGCAGTAGACTGCAATGAGGTCTCTACTCAGCCTCCTCTTCTCCATGCTGAACTGACCAAGTGACCTCAGCCACTCCTCACACGACTTCCCTTCAAGACCCTTCATCATCTTTGTTGCTCTCTTTTGGACACTGTCTAATAGCTTAATATCTTTCTTATATTACAGTGCCCAAAACTGCACACAATATTCAAAGTGAGGCCGCCCCAGTGCAGAGCAGAGTGGAACAATCCTTTCCCTCAACTGGCTGGCGATGCTTTGCCTGATTCCCCTCAGGACATGGTTGGCCCTCCTGTCTGCCAGGGCACTGCTGACTCAGATTCAACTTGCCATTGACCAGGACCCCTTTCTGCAGTGTTGCTCTCCAGCATCTTGTTCTCCAGTCTGTTCTACCTCCATTTCCTTATCATTTATACAGCTACTCAGAGCTGTATTGAATCTCTCACGCTTAGCTGCTCTGGGTACTGGCAGAGAGCATTTTAGCTATACTCAGGGCACCCAAGGCAGCCACATGTTTTTGGCAGATATAACATACAGCTTGCAGAAAACAATACCCTTCTAGCATGGTAGAGGCAAGGTAGGATACCCAAGGATGTGCTCATTGGCCCTAGGAAACTATGCAGAGATTAATGAATTGACCTTTATATTTACAGTCCTGTCAATGGGAATTTAAGCATGTATAGTGGGATTCAGCTGACAAACATGGGTATTGGATGTCATGCAATGAACTCATCTGGTGCATATAGAGATCAGGAGGAACCTACAGAAAACCTTCATTCATTTGTATCAACATTTATCATCTATTTAAGATGTTCAGCATTCCTAAAATTACACTAGATGCCTGTAGTAGGCAATCAAAAACTTCAGCTTTGTTACCCTTGGGGGCTCACTCACAAGGAGAACAGAACTGTCTAAATAAAGATGTTTAATACTGTTTTAGAATAACTGTGCTGTAGCCACTAGCAACTGCCATAACTAGAAAGCTACAGCAAGGCATCTCCTTTCAGTTTCGTGCAGGTTTGGATTCTCTTAGCGTGGAGTCATTTTTCATGGAACTGAGTCCTGCCCCCTATACACAGAAACCTCTTTCTAACTGAAAAGGTGTCACATAATCCTACCATTACCTTTTTTGAAAATCAACTTGTTCTGTTTAGTATCAGACTTCAAAATAAGGCTATGCAAAGCTGATCTGAGGCCACATAGACATTCATCACATTAATTTGGCTCCCTGCTCTGTCAGTCAAGATATCAGATGCCTGATTTAAGAAGAACAAGATTGTTGTCTTACTCAAGTAATTTAAATCATATGTTCCTGGAGTTATCTAGCCTATTTTAATGACTGAATCATTAAGCAGATGTATTTGGGTTATTTTACTTGCAGCCTGGAATACCTGCCTTTTTTTTGTTTAGTTGGTTTTGGTTTTGGTTTTGGTTGTTGGGTTTTTTTTTGTTCCCAATGACTATAAAAGGAGGTAAATGAGTAATGCAAATGCAGATATTACAACATAAATGAATATAGTTAGCTAATGTACATTACACTTTGGGTTCCTATTTTTTTCCCTTCTGCTCTCCATGGTGAATTGTATTATATATTCACTAGCTTCTGACATTGTTCCTGCTTGCTTTCTTTGATAAAGCCCAAAATCTAATGTCTTTCTTTCAAGTAATTTTTAAGGAATTTTTACACTACTTTGCTTGCTAATAATACTCTTAATTTATTTTGTACATTTTCAAGTTATGCAGTGATATTTTGCAAAGCAATCCCAGAAACTTTCTAATTAAAATATCTTTTTCACAAAAGAGTTTAATCTTTTAAAGACTGTATATTGTACTTGCTGCTGTCTCTTTGATCAGTCTTAAAATGTGTGATGCTCATTCTGAGCTGATCAGTAATTTTTGTCTGTTGTAAAGAATTATTTTATTAATTTGAAAACTTTTGGGATTTGTATTATACCAAACTGTTAGAGAACTACAAGCTTGGTGGAAATTATTGAACTCATAGAATTTATATAGGCTTGATTGCCTTATCTAACACAATTTTGAATTATGGGAAAGAGAGAAGACTATTTCAAACAACCCAAGGGAATAATTTTTCAGTAGTTAGACCACAGGAAAAAATGTAAATGTTGGCTCTGTGGAAAACTGACTCTGGGCTCCATGCTGAAAGACTACATAGCTCTTCTAATTATGTGAGTTGACCCTAGCTCTATTGTTGCCCCTCCTCAACCTGACAGGGAATAAAAATATGAGAAAAGGCTTGTGGGCTGAGATAAGGACAGGAAGGTCATTCAGCATTTACAATCACAGGCAAAACAGACTCAACTTGGAGAAATTAATGTAATGTATTATCAATCAAATTAAAGAAGTGTAATGAGAAATAAAACCACATCTTAAAGACACCTTCCTCCCATCCCTCTCTTCTTCCCAGTTTACTCTCCCTACTCACCTCAGCAACTCAGAGAGACAGGGAATGGCGGTTGCAATGAGTGCATCACATGTTGTCTCTGCTGCCACTTCCTCTTCAGGGAGAGGACTCCTTACACCCTTCCACAGCATAGGCTCCTGTTTCCCAATGGGGACACAGGTCTGGACAGGAGCCTATGCCAGCATGGGTGCCCCATAGAGTCACAGCTTCCTTCAGGCAACCACAGATCTTCCACAGGCTGCACGTCTATCTCTGGTCCTCTGAGGACCTCCGTGGGCTGCAAGGGCACAGCCTGCCTCACCATGGTCTTCACCATGGGCTGTAGGGGAAACTTCTCTGGTGTTGGAGCACCTCCTCCCCCACCTTTTTCACTGACCTTGGTGTCTTCAGGGCTATTTCTATCATATATTTTCATTCCTCGCTTCCAGTGGCTGTGGTACAGTAGTTTTTCTTCCTTCTTAACTGTTATCCCAGAGGCACTGCAACCACCACTGATGGGCTCAGCCTCAGCCAGCAGTGGGTCTGTCTTGGAGTCATCTGACACCAGCTCTATCAGACATAGGGAAAGGTTCTGGCAGCTTCTCTCAGAAGCAACCCTTGCAGCCCCCAGCTGCCAAAACCTTGCCACATAAACCAAATATAATTCAATATGCTAGTTATGTATTCATCTGCTCATATGACTTCTCCACATGAGCTCCTGTGTACTCTGTCAACATGTAATCAGTGTCTCAGAAAGTGCTTACAGTCTGGAAGGTCTGGGACCAAAGCTACACCAGAAGAACACAGTTTGCAATAAACTAAAACTGAAGGTTCTGATCACATGACCCCATTTGCCTGCCTTTTTAACAAAAAATGTTTTTGTTATATCTGCCTTCGACCTACATGAATTTACACAGCTTAACAGAGCTCTCATCTAAATGAACAGACATCTGCTGGCCTAAAGTGGAATGATACAGAGAGAGATTATGACCCTTGGATAGTAGTTATCTATTGTGGTCAATCTCTGGCAGCAATTTGTAACAGAAGCTGTTAAACTTGTTCCTGGAGCAAAGGAATACACATGAAACTTTTTTTTTTTTTCCTAAGTAAACCAGCTTTCTCTTTTTTTTCTTCCCACATTTGTTAACTGAATTGGAGAAAAATGGAGATGCTTATATTTATGAAATTTTCATAGAGTCATAAATTCTATTTCCTTTTGTAAGAACGTGGTAACCAGACAGCATGGCTTGTACTCCATGAAAATGCGTAGTTTGGATAAATATTAAAATTAAATCTGACATTAAGTAAATAAGTTTATTTGAAAAGCCTTCACTTACTGCTGATATTAACAACTGTCATTATTACTGTACTTATACTCCATTGACCTTTTCGAATCTCAGCCCACTTACACACTAAAATTCCATTAGTATGTTCTGATCAGATTGCATGTCGAAGGCTATAGGATGATTTATCAGTCAGGAATTATTTGAAGGGGATATATCATTGTAATATATTTTCCTGATGGATTTTCCATAAAGCTCACAACTGGCACAAAATGAGGTCACAGGGATGTTATTCAAGTTAACACATCCATTTTTAGTTTCAATTCTTAGATTCATTCTGGAATCTGGCTTCACTTACATAATACTTTCAGGAAAAGCATGGCAATGACCCTAACAACAAGAACACAAATGTAATACTTCTTATAGAGTATGTAGTCTTTTCCAAAATAATAAAGGAAAACTATATCACATTAGAAAATCAAGCATAGTATATACGTATTATGTATGGTCATTAAAAAAGAAAGTAGGAAGGATGCTTTACACTGTACCGTGTGATTCTACAGAACTCAGTTACAAGAAACATGAAGAAATCCTTTTTAATCAGATAGTAGGAAAACTAGGAATATTAAAGCAGTCATAACTTTTTGTCTGTTTTCTTCCTCTCTTCTGGGATGGTGATAGGGAATGAGAGTAATCGACAGCACAATAAGACAACTTATGTTTAAAGTTAGTAGAGGGAAACTCTAACTCAGAGAAGAAGAAACAAACTATATCAGCATAGCAAACTACAAATTTCATACTATTATAGACTTTTCTGATTTGAAAGAGACCCACAAGGATCATCAAGTCAGCTCCTGGCCCTGGACAGGACAACCCTAAGAATCACATCACGTGCCTGAGAGCACATGCTTCTTTTTTCCCTCCCTTTTAATTTTCTTCAATAAGTGAGCATATTCTACTATTTCTGAAATATATATATATATGTAACTTGTTTCATTGCTATACATATGGCAGGACCTACGAAACAAATATCCTGTTTCCTTGTAAATAGTTCCACTGTATGCAAAGGAGCATATTTGGCCTATACATTACCTGCAGCAAAAAGCTATAAGGAGCACACGGGAACGCAGGAAGAATGGCACACCCACATTATCAGCTTTTGAAGGGAGTTTCTCCTTATAGTAATGATAATATGAAGGTATGTCAAAGGTATTTCAGATCTGTTTCAAAGGTTCTCCAAGTTAATGAAAGTGAAGCATGATACATCTAGCTATTTAGAAACAAAAAATCAAATGTATTTGATTCAAGAAAAATGTTTGCACCATGCTCCAAATTTAAGATCCATCATTTAGATCAACCAGCTGTACCAAGTAGATTTTGTCACAATATCAATCCTTAGCATGTGCGGTTTTCAATTAACAAGCTACATGTCGCTGTGCATACCTTCAGATGAAAAAAAAAAGAAAAAAAAGATTAAAATTTAAATCTCTGACTGCCTTTTATAAAATGTATGATGTCTGGAGACACTTTCATCCACAGATGGAGAAAGAAAACACAGAATGTTTGCAGTTGTCACTAATACCCCAAATACTCTAATTTATTATTTAAAAAAAAATAAAAAATAAAATTTTCTATTTCTAAACATGAAGATGGCAAACACTGTTGAAATAATCAAGAGTAAAAGTATATGAAGTAGGTATACTATGCATATTCTAAGTATTTACTGAAATATGGCATAAATTCATATCAAATTACACTGAATTGCACCCTACCTGAGGTAGTGTGTCGAGAGTTTCATAGTGTATAATGTCACCATAAGTAAGGCCAGATTTACCTCAGAGAACAGTAAGCACTTATTTTGGATTGTAATTAAGCTGGTGTGCTAGTTCCTTCAGAACATAACTGGCTCTGTGATAAAATCAGGGGCCTTATTCTAGACTCTGAGCACAACTGGTCAAGAAGAAACACTGTAAAAGTTAGAATGAAACAATACTGACTGTAATTTATTCTCACTTATTCAGTATTTAAAGGGTAGTTCTCCAAACCATCTCATATATAGTTAGTATCAAGCCCTTAATTAACCCTTCTTTATGCATTTAGGATATTAACAATGATTATAGTCTTGTTTCATTGCAATAACAGGCAAAAATCCCCAAAGAAATGTCATATTATGTATGTTCTCTGGATTAGTGCTCACATGAAGATTTGAGTGCCACTTACTGTGTCAACAGCACCATTTGTTGCCAACATATTAGCTTTTTTCCTTTTTGAATTTTTCAAGAACAGTCTCACAGTGCGCAGTTTTGATGGTGTTAATCTACATAACTGACTGCAATGAAACAAGACAGGAGAAGTATTAAAGCTGTGAGCCATGAAAGCTCAACATTTATCCTTTAAAACCCTAACCCAAGTCTGAATTCCCATTTAGATTCTTCTTTGGACACTGAAGTTAACAGGACACTGAATTAAAATCTGCGTTGTTTAAGAGTCTAATGTTAATTCACCAAAATAAGTGGAAAAATTACTATTCATTTCAGGACCATTTCTGGACCAGATCCAAGAAGCAAAATTTCCCTCTTGCAAACAAGAAGCAATTCTTCATACAGCAGTAAGTTTCTGAGCTTCAGTAAAAGCTCTGAATGAGTAACACATTATCCTAAATATATATTGCTGAATTATGATCAATTTCTGGTCCACCAGCATCTCCAAGTACAGATATTGTATAACTGCTGAACATATCTCAAATTACAATAATCTTGTTTTGTATTTCCATTTGGTATATATTTTTCTGAAAATTCTTATATAAATCAAGTATCTGAAAAGTTCTTAATTTTTATTCCATATGGAAATTAATAAATTACATCAAGGGGAAGATGCCTTGTCTTTTAGGCTGTGAACAGTTTCAATGCTACAAAGTTCATGAATGTCATATATTTGAAAGAGCAAGGATATCACCAAGGGTGTAACTGGCCTGTTTTCCATCAGACATATCTGCACCTGTGGTTTTGAATAGTCAGAACAGGGGCAGTTGGGCACAGCAGTCTCACCTAATGAAAATAATGATGAGGTAGATGTCTATTTAGCTAAGGTGAATAAGGATCTGTCACGGACAAGGACAGAGTAAGCGGCAACACACAGTAGACTCTGGGAAGAACCAAGCAAACTGGAGTTTTCACTCCACTCTTACTCACTCTCTCCCGCCATTCCTTCCCTTCCAGCTGTATGTTCAATAGGCCTTGACATCCCTTCCCTGCAGGGATGTCACTACTGGTCCAGGAATGTTGGGTAGAAAGTCATGTTTGGTTCTTGTCATGCTGCTGCTCACAGTGACCAGCCCTGTGTATTATTACCCAAAGTCCCAGGCCATCCCTTGACATTTACCTGCACACAGCACTCCGATTTCTGTGACCTTCACCCACTTCCCAGATTTTTCCCTCAGTCAAGATCTTTACCCACTTTGAGAAATCACTTCTTCCTAAATCTAAATAGTCGTGTGAGGAAGGACAATACATGATCTGCCTCCTGACTGGCAGTTCTGTCTCATGTCACTGTCAGCTGGAATATTCAGGACATGACACTTTTTTACAGTCCAAGTTTTATCAAAATTTTCAAACACATATACACCCAATTATCTGTCATGTTAGCATTTACATTTTAAGCTGCTTTTTTCACATGTAACATGACCTTGGCAGAAATACTAGGGTTATCACATTTTCAGGTCCATAACATGCTAAGAACAAATGTGAAAAGAATGCCAGTATTCACAGGTGAGTCTTCTACTTCCAGATTTTTGTTTTTCTTATCAATTTTAGTTCTGTCTCTGCAATGTTGCCTTTGATAGAATAGACATCATTTTCTAAAAACTGGATTTCACTGTACTAGTACTTTTTGAGTATTCATATTGTTTATCATCACTTTTTTGTCTATGCCAGATGATGTAGCTATATACTCTTAACGAGATAATTTATCACAGTGAAAGCTATTAACTCATTTCAGTATTTAATCACCAAATAAAAATCGACAAAGCAAAGCAGCAATTAAAAGCAAAAAAAACCCAAACCAAACAAACAAACAAACAAAAAAAAACACACAGAAGAAAAGAAAAAGAAAGATGAAAATAAAAGTAAGTTACTCAGTTTCAGTAAATGGTTACATCTGGAAGTCAAGACTGAGGGTATAACTTGGACTGAAGTGCTTAACCTTTTCATAAGAGCCCCACAGGGCACTGTTCTAACAATAATCATAAAGGATTCCCAATACTAAAAGCTATAAGCAAGTCTGTGGGTTCTGGTTCAGGTGTTATAAAGGAACCATCTGTGATAAAACAAATGTCAGCTTAAGATCTATACATAAATTTAAATGTCATCATGACAAATTTACAAGTCACTACAAAATATAGCATGAAAGAAGAATTTAATTTTACAAATTCTGTGTTACTGAAGCTGGACTGTTCCATATTCTAGACAGAAATCAATCTCATTTTGTCTCATGAGAAATTTCTAGGTCTTTTATTTTGTCACGTCCTAGCAGTCCAAAAATTGTGGATGTCAAGACCTCTGAAAGCACAAGGCATTATATGGCTGATTGGTCTGAGGGTGAAAAATTCTGCCTGCAGAAAACACAGGTACTCCATGAAAGCAATACTGAAAACAAGGGCCAGAGAAGTCTGACAGATGGATGGTTAATTTGTCAGATGAGGCTCAGTCCAGGTCAAATAGACTTGTGTGTATTCAGTCATCATAATTTCTTTGAAGCAGACAGGCATCTCTGCTTTGCTTTTAGTGTTTCAAGGAGAGCTAATGGAGAATTTGTATTGTTCAGCATAGAAAAATATGTGCTTTCTGTATCTCATGATCATCATGTACTGGAAATGAGTAGGATGATTTTAGTTGCAAGGACGCTTAAGACATCCAGCCAACATCAGAGCGCTCAGGGAAACCCATTTGCTTCTATATTCTCTACCCTGCATAACCACAGAATACAATATTTTTGTTTCCTTAGTCACATATATATAGTCAAGTTCACAGTAAATATTTCTGTGATCTAAATGTTTAGCGTTGGCAATGCAGGAATCTGGTAACCTTCAATGGATGAAGGAAAGCACATATTAAGTACTAACAGTATCTCTTACAGAAAACAATAAAAGTTGTACTGTTGCAGCATTTGTTTGCAATTCAAATTTCACTGTTAAACAGGTAGTTTAGCTGGCATAAATTTAATAAATTCCAATTTTACAGTGAAATTAATTGCCACCATAAACCAAAATTGTTTTGACTTTGTAATATGCCATAAATATTTCATTTCCAAGTGATGGATGTTTTCAGTGGCTTATTATAATGAGTATTGATTATTACTAATATAAATCAGATAAAATTAGTTTAAAAATGTTCCACATTTAGCTGTCAGAATTGCTAGTTCTTCTAGAATTATATTTTTACCTATCATTCCATGACTTCTATAGCTCTTGTAGACATGTGCTGGTGGCAAGAATGTGTACAGCCTTTCTACAAAATCCTCTTTTCTTCTCAAGGGATTTTATAAGCCTATGGAGAAATAAAAGACCACATTGAGAGTTGATAATGAGACAGAAATATTTCAGAAGATATCTTTGTGTTGTAGGGTTCATTTGTTCAATCACATATATGCTTCATTTATGTCTTGTTCTTGCTATCAGGAGTTACATTTCACATTTCAATTTTCAATATGTAATTGTCAACAAAATATTTTAAAATCACTATTTTCTTGAGTGTTCCTTTCTTCAATTTTTGTTGGCTTTGACATTGAATTTAAGAACTCAGAGGTGAAATTTACCAGATGACACAGTCACCCTTGCCAAATACCTTTAGATTTGAAGGACATCTCCAACATTGCAGTTCTGAATAATATTAAACTCAAATAATATTTTAGTACATAAATGGATGGATCAGAAAAAAATAAATAAGAAGCTTACATCTGAGACAAACCAAATCAATCAATAGATTTAATTCAATTGGGTATAATTTCATACCATTTTTTTTTTTTTTTTACTCTTTCCTTGTTTTCAATGTATGTTTGTTTGGTTCCTTTGGAAGGGCATTTGTTTTTATGCTTTTTTTCACTTTCTGATGAATGGATATTGCATGGAGAATAAAAACACCAGGAAAAACCCAAAACAACCCACAAACAAAGGCTTTATTAACTCAATTTCTGTGCAATAACATACAGATTATAAAGATTGGGAGCAGCACACACCATTATGCAGGGCTATACTGACAACAGTGGTCAAAAAGCAGAACCACAAACTTAACATCAAATGAAAAAGCCATGGCAAATTTAAAGTTGCATTCCTATGGAAGAAAAATGGAAAAAAAAATAAAAAAAAAAAGGCAAAAGAAAGGGAAAGATTTCAAAGCTGCATGGAGCAAAATAATGATCAGTGATTATTCATGTTTAAATTAAGGACATAAGATCTAAGGACATACATCTGATCTTGAAAGCCTACCTTCTTCTAAGTTCAAGTTCTTAAACGACAGATATTGTTTTATGTGGGAATTCTGAGAAAAAAAACCTGCAATTAAACAGTAGATCTGTTCATATGTAAACATGTTTTAAACTCTGAAAGTAAACTAGAATAGTAAAGCACAGATTGTTCACTTTCTATATAAAATTAATTCCACACTAGACCTTCATACAATATATGATGAGAACTCACGAATTTTCATAGTGTTGCCAGTGCTCTAAAAGGAGCAAATCCGAAAGGCTCTATAGGAAAGAAATACTGTTTCGCAAAATGTTCTTTAAAATTAGTAAATTATTAAAGTAAACAATAGCCCATTTTACCATTGATTATTAATACATTTTTCATTATTTAGGTTTCTCTAAATTTATTATTTTTAATTGTTCAGTGGACAGTAAATGTAAGCAATTTCAGCCTGCAGATTGCTTAGCACAGCTACTTGAAATTTGCTGTACATGTTTAGTCATCAGTATCACATGGTGTTGTTTCTGCTCTTGACATAGCTGACTGCAAAGAGAACAGTAGAGAACAACAAATGGCAAATAATAATTACGTATGCCCATATGTGATGCCTTTCTTCTCATATGAGTAAGTATCTACAGGAGAAATGGTATTCCCCAAGCATCCTTACAAGCAAAAACTTTTTCCTGCAAATATTTACAGTTTGCAAATAAAAGCAGGTAGAAAACAGTTAAAGCAAATACCCATCTGGATTTAAACAAATATTTGTAAACATTGTTTTAATACATTTCGTCATAACTGTTTACATAAATATTTTGCCTTTATATGCTCTCTGAAATGCAGAGGAAAATAAAATGTATGAACCATGGAGACTTTGAGCCAATTTAATTTTTTTTATTTGCTTTATTCTGTATGTGAAATAGAGTTAATGTTTACTACAAGGGAGTCTTAATTATTTTTTTTTTCATTCATTAATCTTGTGTTTTTAAAACCTATGGCAAGTACATCATATCTTTCTGTGAATTTTATCATTAAATTCTCTGATTGTTGTCTTATGTAATATGGAAGGTAATCAACAATCCAATTTTGTTGAAAATTGCAAAAAGACTGTCATATAAACTATAAGAAAGCAATTTCCTGAATTCGTTGACCTTTGAATTGAAATCATAACACAGCATAATCACTAGGCATTTAAATTAGCAATGTAACTCAACGTAGACGGATAACAGTGAAATCTCAAGGGTTTGTTGCCTGAACAAGACCATAGCACTGTAGCTAAAAGGGTAAATGTGCTTCATGTTTAGGGATGACCTTTAAGTCCCACAGCTGCCTATCATACATCTTGTTAATGTTGTTTGGTTCATCTGCTTATTTTATCTTTTTTTTTTTTTTTTGAGGAAGAAGTTTAGTTTCCAGCCAGATCTAACACTTCTGCTATAGGTGCTATCTGTGTGCTTTATTTAATCTTAATTTGGGCTCACTGACATCTGCCTGAGAAAAATGTTTAAACACTGAAAAAAATATTTATTCTTAAACACTTTGTCCTTTAAATGAAAAGTAAAATATAAGGGGAATTACATGATGCTTCTTCTTTGACACATGCATCTGATTAGTAGTAGGATTCATCCAATATGATTTAAGGTTCCTTAAGGTAAAACATCTAACCTGTTTATAGCCTGAACAGTCATTAAAGAAGAACTCACAAGCTTTTCTAGATATTCTAGTACTTAATCAAAGATAGGCAAAACATTGTCCACATAAGGGTGCCTCTCAATTATCCAAAGATAAAGAGCAGCAACCTTTTTCTCTGACAGCAGACTGAAGAACTCAAAGACAAGTAGGGAGAATTCCAAGACAAGCTTTCGGCAGAGGTCACTTTTGAGGGAAGAATTAAAGGTTTACAAAATTTTGGTTTATAACAATGTATCTTCTATGTGCAATTATAGAGTGCCTGAGGACATGAAAGTGTAGATGCATAATTTGCTTTGTTTGAACCCACAAAATTAGAGGTTTTCAATTTTTTAGCCCTTGAAATTATACATACACATGCACAGAGGCTGGATACATCTACTAGGATCACAGTTCAGCGTTAGTCATGCCCCACGAACACAGGGGAGATTATTTCATGGAAAACAAAATTAAAACAGTGTAACTTATTTACTTAACCACTACTTTAGACTATGAGGTCAAATTCCATAGCCATTGACTGGAGAAACTTTGGAAGAAACATAGGGTGTTCTGTATGATGAAGGCCTGGAAAGTTTGATTCACTGGTGTTTGACAGTGCTGTTTGAAATGGGTTTGTGACTACTTGCCACTCCTCAGCAGCCAAGTGCCCATACCACTGAGAACCCTTGGCACTGACAAGAAAGGTGTTAAGACTGAATTGAAAAGTCAGTTGGACAAATCACCTCTTCTGGACATTCACAGCTATACTTTTGTTCCAGCTGAATTTCTACCATTAGTCCTGCTTTTTACAGAAGGAATTCTGGTAATCATATTAAAACCTATTTACTCAGTATTACCTAAAGATGATCCCAATAAATTTGTGCTGTAATAAAGTAATATCCCAAATGACCTGACAATACATGACACTTGGTAGTCTGAATAGCAATACCAGAATGTTCCTTTTTGTAAAGGAACACAGGTTAAGTGATAAAATTCAAGTTAGTCTTCCTTTTATTTGGGTGAAGGATTACAGTTTTGTGTACACAAATTACTCTGTTCTTTTAATCTGCTTTTTTTTTTTTTTTCCTCTCTGACATATAAACTTTTCTAAAATAAGCAGTAATTTTCAGGGTTTATAACATTTATTATCCCCTCTGCTTATCTTCTGTAGCAGACTTATGCTTTTTAAAAGGACATTTTTCTTCTTGTATTGCTGTTTACTTCTCCCACAGTACTTTTACAGAGAAAATGTCATGTTGTGAAGTCTCCAGGTAACCTCCATGCAATGATATTTTTTTTTCTTTTTTTTAACCACAACTTTATTTTACAAAAGGGCTTTTTAACAGCAAACCCAGTTCAAAGCACTGCAGAGTTTGGAGACAAAACAAAAGTTACACAGTGAAGAAAAATCAATGAACTTTCAAATAAATCAAGATTAAATCAAATCAAGCCAACTTTAACAGAGGATTTTAAAGCCAGACAGTGATTTGGCTTACCTGATAGCCAACCACAGGTACAACAGATCAGATATATATATAGAAAGCCAGTAGTAAATGGCAGTATCCTCTCCAATCTCATGTTATAAACATGTAAAAAGAGAATGAGCTAGCTCCTGCCACCTTTCTTGGCAACTAATTGTTCCACAGGATGCCTTTCCAATTTCAGTGGTGACAGATCTAAAATTAAATGTTATTTTATATAAAATGGCAGAAATTTGCTTTTATCATCAATCAGCACTATCATTTTGAGTAACTGTGAAGTACGGAAAGTCAATAAACATATTAGACATATCAATTAAATATTAGACTGTCTAAATTGAAATTCGGTAAGCTGTTTCAAAATATGCAGACTTTAACTACTTCCTTTTGCACAGAACACATGCTAGATAGTTTTTTAGAATAGCACATCTCATTAAACATTATATTTATTCATCAGTTCTAGTGGCATGAAAAGTTTATAACATATAGTCAGCTGTAGAAGAAAAATATATGACTTAAACTTATACATTTGTTATTATACAGTAAGTGATTTTGGCATTTAGAAATTGGTTCTTGTTCTGGGCTCTCTAAATCTTAGCTAAAATGCCAAGCTAGTCATCAGCCATCCATTTCCCTTTCATCCAAGTCCTCTGCCTATTGTAGAACCTGACACATTAGAAAGTGTGCTGATATTCTGCATACATGCACAGTCAGTTTATTGTTTTAGTTGGCAGTCAAGCCTGGCTGGTTTTGCATAAAATAGCACATCTGACTTACCTATTCAGTCATAAAATATAAAGTGATCATCATAGCTGAAACATGAAGTTTCTTTTTAAGCTACCTTCAACATTATTAGCAGCTAGCCAGCTCATAGCAACAAAGTATTAGTTCCAACTCTCTGATGATAGTTCATAGTTTATGATCCATCTTCAGTAGTCCAATATTTCAAATTATCATAATCAGGGTTTTCTTCACAAGAGGGAAAAGAACAGATAAGCCCACATTTCATTAATGAAATACTACCCAAATATACCCAGTGAATTCACTAGCCTCCCTAAAAGCTGTAAAACAAAGAAAAAATTCTGAGTATCTTAAACTATATGTAAGACTCCAGACCCTGAACTACAAGCTCAACCAGGAGTTTTACTTTAAAAATGTACAAGGCTCCAAAAATTCACCCCCCAAGTCTTTAGAAGAGCCCTCAGTTCTTTGAAAACCTTAAGCGAGAGCACAAAGGTGAAATACTGAACACACTTCCTCAGAGGGTACCTTTACCTATAAACTTTAGAAAATAAGACATCTTGGCAAAAGTTTAAAAGACAGCATTCCGCAGTGCATTGACTTAGCACATGCTAACATATTAAACTTAGAAAATACAACCCATTTGGTCTCAAGTTATACAAAATATTAAGGAAGGAGTAAAGAAAGGGAAGAAGGACTAAGAAGAGAGAAGGAGAAAGAGAGAAAAAGAGATTATTAAATAGCTACCACTAGAGAGATCTTTGCAAGTCGAGCTTTCACGTGGCCAGGTGGCAGGTCTCAAGCAAAGATGAAGCCCATATGTTGCTGCTTTTATGCACTCCAGCCCCCTGTGATCACATCTCCCAGGCAGAACTTCTGGCCCACTGGCCACTCTGAAGCTCCCAGCTGGAGTAAGGGGCAGTGTAGCCAATTTGAGGCTGGGTTAGGTCTCCAAGGGATGTGGTGTGGGTGTGCTCCCAGGCTGCCTTTGACTGACAGATGCTCCAGGGTCGTCCCATGAGGCTCTCAGGGGCTGGCATGTGGGATACGGCATCACCTCACCTCAGTGAGATCTGACTTGTCCCTTCCCCTGCGCACTCAGACTTGAGTAGGTCCAACTCAATAATTTATATAATAATCCGCTGTCTTACACCATACAAAAATGTAGTACAAAATTTGGGATACAATTAATTTACCTTTATTAACATAAAAGTTAAGCATCTAACTTTGAGTTAGATAGACATATACTATATATTCAATATCCTCCATAGCAAGAAAGATAGAAGCATTAGATTTATATATATGACTTTAGCATATCAGAATGCAAGTAAGAAGAGTCCTACTCTTCACAGTGCAACATGTTAAGTGCCCACTTTAAAAGGATAAATATTTTCATCTGCTACTGATATTAATAGATTTAGGAAGCATTTACATTCATCTCACTGGAAGGTAATGCCTCCAGATGTCTTGACTGAGTGTCTGGTAGGATGGGTCTTACTACTTTCATGGTTTTGCTGTCTGTTTAAAATTTTGAATCCTCAAAAATCGCTGTATGTCCTTATTGACTTTTACAGTGCCTTTGCAATGATTTGATGTGTGGTTAGTGGTAAATTCAAGAGAAAAAAAATCCTAAACTTCTTGCAGGAAATACTGATAAACACTGGTATTTGTCACAAAATTTTTGCTCACTGGTGGTTTGTTTTTTTTTTCAGTTCCGTTTTGCAATGCAGATCATCTTCACAACAGCTGCACTAATAGCCAATACTCCATGCCAGGTCTTATTTTCTGATCCATAGAACACATTAAATCACTTTTACTCACTAATTTGCCAATTAAGTTTTTCCACTGAATGAGTTTTCTTCATCAATTAAAATTATTGGTGATCATCTAAAGCAATTTCCCTAGTTCATTGCCACTATTTCTGTGCCACTATTAAAGCTGACACATTATGCCTTTACCAGCTGCCTTTAACCTGTCTATTGTTCTAAACAGACCAATACTGATATTTAAGTTACAATGATGGATCTCAACCATGTGCTCAGTAAGAAATTAAGATCAACTTAGAATTTATGGTTTTGTCTCCTTTACTTAGATTCATAGAAACATAGAATGGTTTGCATTGGAAGGGACCTTAAAGATCACCAAGTCTTAACCCTGCTGCCATGGGCAGGGACACCTTCCACTAGACCAGGTTGCTCAAAGCCCCATCCAATCTAGCCTTTAACTCTTCCAGGGATGTGAATGGAGTTCCATTCACACCTTCTATGGACAACCTGTTCCAGTGTCTCACCATCCTCACAGAACAGAATTTCTTCCTAAAATCTAATTTAAACTTATTCTCTTTCGGGTTGAAGCCATTCCCCCTTGTTCTATTACTACACACCCAGCTCCCTTCTAGGCCCCCCCTTTCAGTTACTGAAAGCCCACAATGAGGTCACCCTGGGGAATTCTCATCTTCAGGCTAAACAACCTCAACTCTGTGTGTGTGTCTTCATAGGAGAGTTGCTCCAACTCTCTGATCATCTTTGTCACTCTCCTCCGATTTCCCTCCAATACATCCATGTTCTTATTATTTTGGGGGCCCCCGAGCTGTATGTAGTACTTCAGGTGGGGTCTCATGAGAGCAGAGTAGAGGGGAAGAATCATCTATCTCGACCTGCTGATAGCATTGCTTTAGACACAACTTTAGACACAACTCAGGGTCAGTTTTCTGCACTGTGAGCACACATTGCTGGGTCGTGCTAAGATTTTCATCCACCAATAGTCCCAAGTCCTTCTCCTCAGGGCTGCTCTCATTCCGCTCATTGCCCAGCCTGTGTCCATGTTTGGGATTGCTACAACCCAGGCGCAGGACCGAAGACTTGGCTTTGTTGGAATTCGTGAGGTTTGTGGGCCCATCCCTCCAGCCTGTCAAGGTCCCTCTCAATGGCATCCCTTCCGTACAGTGTATTGACCACAGCACTCAGCTTAGTGTTGTCAGTGAAATTGCTGAAGGTGCCTTTAATCTCTCAGCCTAAGTCACCAACAGAGATGTTACAAGTTGCTGGTCGCAATACCATGCCCTGGGGAGCATTACTTGTCACCAGTCTCCCCTTGGACATGAGCAACTCTTTGAATATGGCCATAAATTCAATTTCTTATCCACCAAATGGTCCAACCATCACATTTATGTCTCTCCAGTTTTAGAGACATGGATGTAATGAGAGGCAGTGTCAAATGTTTTGCACGAGGCCAGGTAGATAACATCATTTAATCTTCCCAACACTGTAGCCCCTTCACAGAAGACCAACAAATTTGTCAGGCACAATTTGCCCTTAGTGAAGCTATACTGACCGTCAAAGATCACCTCCTTATTTTCCATGTGCCTTAGCATAATTTCTGAGAGGATCAGCTCAATTATCTTGCTGGGCACAGAACTAAGACTGACTGGCCTATAATTCCCTGGGTCTCCTTTGTTTTTTTGTTTTTTTTTTTTTTTTTAAAAAAAAAAGGAGAGCTAATCAAAGAAAATACTTTAAAATTTTAAAAATTAATTAAAATAAAATAATTTATATTAATTTAACTGAAAAAAAAAAAAAAAAAAGGCTACATTTCCCATTTTCCTGTCAGTGAGAACATCACATGACTTTCCAAACATGATGGATAGTGGCTTAACTACTTCATCAGCCTTGGTACCCATGGATGCACCTCATCAGGTCCCATGAATTTGTTCTCCTTCGGGTTCCTTAGATTTTTTTTTAACCTGATCTTCACCTACAGTGGGTAGTTTTTCATTCTCCCAGTCCCTGCCTTTACTTTTTGGTCTTGGATGGTGTTGCTTGAGCACTTGCTGGGGTCCTTGCTTTTCCCACACTTTGGATCCCATCTAGCTTCTGTCACCTTTACTGGATTGTCCTTGTACCCCTTTTCAATTTTCCCTCTCATGTTTACTGTGTAATACAGAGAAAAATCTAAAACTTTTTTCCTATAAATTTTGTTTAGCAATTTCATGATATCGAAACCAGCATTACAAGCAAACACAAAAAAACCAAAAGTAATTTTTCTTTTTAATGAAGCCAGTCATCAAATAAAAAAAATAAAAATATTGATGTAATGTTAGTTGAGTATAACTGAAATATATGTGACCAACCATTGAGTAGTCTCTATTAGCAAATCACTGACTATAAATACTTCAAAAGTGTTGATCCAGCCCCATACCCTTGCATGATAAGTATGATGTGATTGTTTTGGTTTGTAAGTTGTTTTTTTTTCTTTTTTTTCATTGGTTGCAGTTACCTACTGCTTCAGAAATTCATGATGAGACTACTCAAGAAGACAAATTGAATGAGAAATAAAAATTAACCTGATTCAAACTGCATAAAATGAGTAGTGACCACATCAACACCAAAGGGCAGTTGTGATCTACAATCTTGGATCTACAAGTACATGATCTGGAAGCAGGGAGACTTGTGCACACAGAGAAAGAACGACAATGTGTTCCTGATGCAAACCTGCCAGGGTGACAAGAACGACCACTCTACACGAGGGATGAGGTAAAATGGCCGTTTATTAAACAGAGCATGGGGCTTTTATAGGGTCCAGTTAGAAGGATCTGGAAATGGGCGTTATTCAGGGAGGAGTCAAGGCGGTCTGCACCAAGAAAGGAAGAAAGGGGCAAGGACTACAACTAATATGGCGAAACCGAGGAGGGGCCAGCCATATATGGCACAGCTGCATTGTACCAAGGGCTGCCCAATAGAAAAAGGGGAAACGGCAACCAATCACGGAACGGTAACAGGGAGAAACTAACCAACAGGAGCAAATGAACAGTAGAAATATATGTATTCCTACTCTAACATAAAGGAACATCATCTATTCTATATTAACTATTGAAACTTTGCAAAACTCCTCAGTCCAGGTTAAATCTTTCCTCAATTCAGAGCAGATTCTCTTAATGGGTGTTCTTGTTCTTATTCTTCTTGGTCTGTCTCCAACTCTGGTAATCACTTGGGTGTACTCCCACATGTTCCAGTCTATATGACTGGAAAAGCAGGTGCATGACTGATCAGATCTGCTTAGCAATACTGATAACAATTCTGACTCAAGAACAAATAATTTTATCCAAACACTCTATTAAGGTTACAAGTGTCTTTTTCTTGCCTTTTCTGGGCTTCAAATTTTCTTTCAAAAAGAGAGAAAAATGCCATGGACCAAGGCATCTTTTTCTAGTATATAATTAGTTTCTAGTAATTTATAGAAATTTTGTGAGGTGAGAGGTGAATTTAGTGATTTTTGCAAAATTATAGTTTCTTTATTCTGGAGCTGAAGTTGCTAATATTGCTTCCAAAGTGTGTATGAGTGAACTGTAAGTAAATTCTTTGCTATAAACCCATAAATATTCCCAGTGTCAACTCTTATTTTCATTAGGAAAGCATTACTTTTAATAAGGCTTTAGAAGCATTACTAGAAGTAACACTCATCTACAATCCAATTCAAAGTACATATAAAAACAGTCATTTATGAAAAACCTTGTAATAAAAATCTTAAGTACTTCAACTTCTTATACAAAGACTAAAGTTTCTCTTTCCTTCTTTCTCCTGCTTATACATTTTATGCCATTCAATGGCACAGGAAGAATACAGTAAAAATCAAGGTATTTCCCCCCTTTTCCAATGAGTGCTACAAATTTTTTCTTTTCCTTCTACAGTATTCCAGGTTTTCTAAAGGTACAACAGCAACAGGAAAATATACAAAACAAGATTAACCATGAAAAACACTTTTAAATTATACATATATTTAGTGGTAGAAACAAGACTCAGGAATATTGAAAAAACTCAATGTATTTGAACATAAACCCCCATTTTTTTCTCATTTGACTGAAAAAAAAATTAATTTTTAGAGCACTGTAGTCTCAAATTTCTATTACAGAAAAGAAATGGAGATGCTAAATTTTCTACATATTTATAGGTCTAATTATAGTGATTCATTGTCACATTCTCAGATCTGGAAATTGATTTAGGCAGCAGTTTCAATGAAAGATCCTCTAATATGATGATGAAGATCTCCATTAAGACAGTTTTCTTTATCAGTGTCAAAGTAGGTTGGCTACTTATGATCTTTTATGTGTGTATGTATACATAAAATAAATTAATATATATAAAATATTATCTATATAAGTCAGAATTCTATCAATTGCTAGTTCAGCAAGTTCATCCTGAAACTTATTTTCTTTATTAATGCAGTATAAAACACATCTACTATATTAAAGTAAAAGTAATAAGACAGTTGAAACATTTTAAAAGAAACCACATAGGCAGTTTTTATGAATTTAATAATATATTTGAGGTTAGACTGTAGCAGCTAAGCCACATGTGGTCGGTTGACCTCGGCTGGATGCTAGAGCCCATCAAGCTTCTCTATCGCTTCCCCTCCTCATCTGGACAAAGAGAAAAATACAACAAAAGGCTCGTTGGTCAAGATTAGGAGAGGGAGGGATCACTCAGCAATTACTATCATGGACAAAACAGACTCGACTCGGGGAAACTCATTTGTTTTTTTACAACTCAGAAGTCAGGGTATGGTAATGAGAAATCAAACCAAGTCTTAAAACACCTTCGTTCCACTCCTCTCTTCTTCCTGAGCTCAACTTAACTCGTGATTTCTCCATCTCCTTTCCACCACAGAGGGAAAAAGGGTGACAGGGACTGGGGGTTGTGGTCAGCTCATCACATGTCTCTGCTGTGTCTCTCCCATCTGAGACAGTTCTTCACAATCTTCTCCAACACAAGGCCTTCCCATGGGCTGTAGTTTTTCATTAACTGCTCCAGTGTGTATACCTTCCATGGGGTGCAGTCCTTCAGGAACAGACTGCTTCAGCATGGTTCCCCTGTGGGGTCAAGAATCTTTCCAGTAAAACTGCTCCATCTTGGGCTCCTCTCTCCATGGTGTCACAGGTCCTGCCAGGAGCATGCTCCAGCAAGGACTTCCCATAGGGTCATAACCTCCACTTGCATCCACCTGCTGCACTGTAGACCTCCATGGGCTGCAGGGGGACAACCTGCCTCTCCATGGCCTTCACCACAGTCTGCAGAGTAATCTCTGCTCCAGTGCCTGGAGCACCTCCTCTCCCTCCTTCTTCACTGACCTTGGTGTCTGCAAGGCTGTTTCTCTCCAGTATTATCCTTACCTTCAGCTGAAGTTGTCCACAAGGCCTTTTCCCCTTTCTTATATATGTTATCACAGAGTCGCTACTGGCAAGGCTGATTGGCTCAGTTTTGACCAGCAGTTCTATTATAGGTGAAGCTTTTGGCATATTCCAAAAGTTGCCCGTGTATCTCTCTCTGCTATCAAAACCATACTACATTAACCCAATACACCACATTACTTCAGAAAATAATTTTCTTACATATTTCTAAACAGACAAATAAATACCCTTATTTTTCACTGCAACTGAAGACCAATGATGTAACATGATGTCCCTGGAAGTCTTGAATGTGAGCTCTCAGAGTGCTACATAGCCATTGGACCCCATTCAAAAGGCTGTATAAATACTAAGTCACTTAACAATATAAGGCCTAAAAAGTTATGCATCTGATCAGTAGAGAAATACATTCAAACATTGAATTATGTATTTTCTTTCTATTTATATTGAATGAAATTCACAACAGTGGCTGTGGTAATATGTGGTGGATCCCTAGGATCTGTAACTACATAATAAAGGATTTGTCAGACCCCTCTCATATCAAGTTTCACATCTCAGCAATGGATACATTTTTTATTCATCTCAGAGAGGGATTTAAAATTTAAAATTCCTTCAGGAGCTTGGGCAATTAAGTGATGCTTGTAGACATGGGCAAATGAATCACTGTTTCTGTTAAATACAATTCAGGATATACTCATATTTTTATGTCATACTCTGAGTCATTCATATACCATACTCTTAGCAATAGTTCAGTAAACTGTTTTGTAACCTTATGTTCATTCTATGCTGAATTATTATTACTTTTCCATAGAATAATAGAATTTGAAGGGAATATTAAATGTCAGCTAGTCCAGCCTCCACTGAAATAAGCAGCGATATCTTCAACTAGACCAAGTTGTTCAAAGCTCTGTCCAATCTGACTTTGAATGTTTCCATGTTTTTAATATCTTACGTTCTATTTCTGCCTGCAGTTCCCTCATCTTTAGGTTAAATATAGTGTAAACAATGTGAAAGAAAGGAATAAGGTCTCCATTACTGGTCAGTTCAATTTTTCACTAATAAATAGGATTATTCTTTAGCAGGATGATAAAAAATAGCTCAAGATTTTCAATAATTGCAAAGAAGAATTATAAATGAGAGCTGGAACATTTTCACACTATGACAAAGCTTATTACATATATTTGAAGTATTCTAAGAATACTGAGATTTTATTAGGTTGTCTTATCAGGTTGTGTATTTCCAAAATGTAAATATCAGCAGCTACATATTTCATTTCCCTGTAAAAAACCTAAATTTGACTAGTTCATAATGTAGACCATTCCATTTCCATATATATTTTTAAATAGAAACTGGTTTAGAGATCGTGTCTTAGAATATATTGTGAAGCTACTCTGGGAATGTAGAGTCTGGTTCTGGTGGGTCAATTAAAAGCCTGCATATACATTAATGGCTCCCAAATTAAGGCAAATTTTGACATGTATAAATTAACCCAAAAATTCCCCTCTAATAGTAAGTTGTTTAATAAGGGTATGCTAATTTCTTTCCATAATCTCATAATAGCATACTTACTAATCAGGCACAAATATGACCTCTTGCTACAATTTAGGATGTTCAGTTGTCTTCTTAATAGTACAAAGACATTGATGAAGTATACTGTTGGTCTGGATGCCAAAAAGAGATAAAGGAACTGATTTTATCCATAAACCAATCTATTCTCATAGTAACAGAAGGAGGAAGAAAAAGAGAGTAAGCCAAGGTTGTTGCTAGGGTGCTTAGGCCAGTGTAAAATGAACTCCTGTATTTGTAGAAGATAGTACATCTTTACATATTAAAAACTAAATATTAAAGAGTATGTTTTGATATAATCAAGTAACACAAACAGACACATTTCCTGTATGTTGTGTGTGATTGACCGAACAAATAATCTGCTATCTAAAATGGAAGCTCTGGGGACCATTCTGGAAAAAAAGAAGAAAACAACAAGAAAAAGTCTTTATATTTTATATTCCCTCTCTTCACAATGTATTCTGATATGTAATTAGATTAGGTTGTTTCTTGACTGCAAGAATATCTATGGCTCAGTCTCAGTCCAGGTATTCTTGAGTTGCAAGGCTAGCTACTCCTGACAGCTGTATTTCCAAAAGATGTGAATCACTCAATGTTGGGGGTTTTTTAATTATTTAAGTATGTTCCTGTGGTACACTGAATATGGCTAGCAGTTAAGCACCCAACCAGCCACATACCATCTTTCTATCAGGCCCCAACTCTGCCCAGAAAGGAGAGAAAATAACAAGAGCAAGAGCAAGAGAACTCACAGATCAAAATAACGATAAGAAAACCATTCTCCAGTTACTTTCATGGGCCAAAGTGAATTTGATTTGGATAAATTAACTTCATTTAAAACATTGAATTACTAATTCAGATATCAGTAAACACTTGGGAAGAACACCTTTTCTCCTTTCTCTCTAGACTTACATCCTCACCTCCCCTTGAGAGCCTCTACTACCCTTGTCAACACCTCAGATTACAATCTATCCCTTATGTTAGGTGACAGGCTGTTCAGGAGGCTGGGATCAGAGCACAGAGGTTTCCTTCTTCTATTTCTTTTTTTTGCTCTTTTCTTCCCTTGCACATTCCTTCTTATTCATTTTCTCTGCTCCAGTATAAGTCACCCAAGTGCTGCTGTCACTTTGGGGGGAAATATCCTCTTCCATGGAGCACTATCTACTGCTCTGGCCACTTATTCACCTCTCTCTTGACATCTTCTACTCGCTCTTACATGTTTACACAGAACACCATAAATTCATCAAGTTGGTTCAGAGCTGACTCAGCTATGACCTACAGTGTGTCTGTCATGTAGGTTACTGAAACCAGCTGTGTGCCACACAGGGCAGCACATGGCCTCTTCTCTCAGCCACCAAAATCTTGCCACAAATGCCAACTACCACTTTATGGGAATCTTGTGTTAAATTATAATCTTTACAATGAGATAAAATTCACAGAATCATGGAATTATTTAGGTTGCAAAAGACCTCCAAGAACATCAAGTGCAACCTTTACATATCTCAATTTTTAACTAGACCATAACACTAAGTGCCACATCCAGTCAACACCTAGAGGGTTGGTGTTGACCCCTTCCCTGGCCAACCCATTCCAAAGCTTGACAACCCTTTCTGTGAATAAATTCTTTCTGATGTCCAACCTGAGCCTCCCCTGGTGAAGCTTGAGGTCATTTTCTCTTGTCCTGATCCTAGTTGCCTGAGAGAAGAGGATGATCGCCACCTGGCTTCAATCTCCTTTCAGGTAGTTGAAGAGAGAAGTTAAGTCTCCCCTCAGCTTCCTTTTTTCCAGGCTAAACAACTTCAGCTCCCTCAGCCACTTCTCATAAGACTTTTGCTCTCTATAACAGCTTTGCTCTTCTTCCCTGGACATGGTCCAGCAATTCAATGTCTTTCTTGTATTGAGGGGCCCAGAACTGAACACCGTAGTCGATGTGCAGCCTCACCACTGCCAGGAATAGGAGGGCAATCCCTTCCTGGTTGTTACACACCAGATCAGTAATTATTGGATCAGAACCACCTTGTGGGGTGTGTATGCATGTGTGTATGGAGGGAGAAGGGACGGATTGAACCTCACAGAACTGGAGTGGCCCCATATCACTCATGTCAAGGCCCTGGAGCCCACGCAGGGAAGCTCTGGAACAGCTGCCAGTAACAAACAGCCCAGAAAAACTATAATACCCCACCACCACCCTGGAACCTCTAATTGGCTGTGGCACAGCACATTTCAGCTAAAGGGGCAGTGTGTGACCAGTGGCTCAGAGGTCTCACCTAGAAGGAGCGGTCACAGTGACCAGAGCAGAGGCATGTATGGAAGTCTTCACTTTGGGCCCTGGCCTGTTCTCTTTGAAGATATCAACATACAACCTTCTAAGTGGTAACTATGTTCTTTCTCCCCTCTCTCCCTTTATTCTTTCTTCCCTTAATCTCTCTTCTCCTATTCTTTTCTTTCTCTTGTGGGTAACCTAAACACCTATCTCACTGAAGTTGCATGGAGTTTGTGTTTGCTGGGTGTAACAAAAGTTCCTTTCTATAGCAATGCTTGTTAGTCCTAGTAATCTGTTGTAATGCTTTTGTGAAGTTGCATGTTTACTTTTGCAAAATCCTTTTTGTCAAAATTACTATTTTCACACCAAATTAAAAAAAAAAAAATCTCTAAGAGAAAAATGTGTCATTATTCTCCAGATGTTAACTGAAGGTACTAAAGAACTAAAGGCTTTGCAAAAGTTTGCATAAGCAAAATCTCTTGGAGCCTGAAATTAAAGTGTGGCACCCGGTACAAGCTGAGCCTTTGGGACCAGGGTGTAACACTGCTCCTGCTGGCCACATTATTTCTGATAAAAGCCAGGATGCCACTGGCCTTCTTGACCACCATGGCACACTGATGGTTCATGTTTAGATGGCTGTTGACCAGCATCCTCAGACTTTTTCCACTGGGCTGCTTTCCAGCCATTCTTTCCCCAGCCTGTAGGCTTCATGGGGTTTTTTTGATCCAAGTGCAGTACCTTGCACTCTGCCTTATTGAGCCTCAAATTTCTTTTGCTTAGGTCACTAAAATTTTATGTTTTGGTGTGATTATAATTTACAGGGAAACAAAGAGGGTGAAAAAAAGGTAGGAGAGGAACTAATATTAGCTTTTAAGGTGGAAATCTAAGATCTTCATCATATTTGAAAAATTCATAGTGGTCAGGCAAAGTACCTGGTGACCAGAGAAAGAGAAACTATGCTCCCATTTTTAAAAAGGGCATCAAGGAAGACCGAGGAAAATACAGCCTGGTGAGTTTCACCTCTGAGTGCCAGAAGATCATGAAGCAGATCCTCACAGAAGGTGTTCTCAAGCATAGAAAAGACAAGGGGGTGATCCAAGTCAGCCATCACACCTTTACTACAGGAAAGTTGTGCCTAGTCAATCAGGTGACCTTCTATGATGGAGTGACAGCAATCATCAACAAAGGAAGACTGACAGGTG
>JAWWTY010000001.1:64638641-64653696 GCA_035222235.1 Margarornis squamiger | reverse complement strand
TAAATTAAGCAAGTACAAGCAAATCAAAGTGTTTCCCCAAGGAGTATATTGAAAAAAGTACAGAATATAAACTAACGCTTTCCAGCTTTAAACATTTCAAACCCCCATACAGACCATTATATGTATAAAAGATTTATCCTGTGAACATTATTGAATGAAAAACAAATGAATACTTGAGTTCTACAAGGAGTATATTATAATTATTATGTACATTCTGTTACATTTACTATATCTGTTATAGTTATTAATTATTTGATACCATATGTCTTTGGATGTGTGATTCTCTTACAATATCTGTGGACTAATATACACAAAAGATTTTGCTCTTCCCTGTTGCAAACTATTATTGAAATACCAAATATTTATATTCTTTCAATGCTTCAGCCAACAAAGACTACACTTAATTTTTTCTAAATTCTTATTAAATGTCTGCAATTAAATGCAAGTCTACTCAAGTCAAACATGCTTCAGGGGAGCACAGATTTGGATGACTTTAATGGAATCTAGTTTCATATATTGATATATTCCTCATTAACACACTAAATATTAACACTATTTCACACTGACATAAAGAGCTAAACTTTACTAGGATACATCTGACAGTTACATGTGACTGCAAATCAGGAGTTTTCATCTGTGTCTAAACTGCAGTGAAAATACATGCTGTATCCCGTGGACCAAATGCCTTCACTTTTCAGATAATTCCTTTCTTTGGCCTTCTTTCCAGTAGTTCCAGCTCTTTTTTTTTTTTTTTTTTTGTGTGTGTGTGTATTTATAAAAATAAAATTAAGAATTATAATTCCATCAAATGAAATATTGATGAATATTACCTAAAGTGACTGTGACTTCTGCAGTATACTACTGTCTCTCTGTATAGCACAAGTAATTTTTGTATTAATTAAATAAAATTCTGAAACTAGTTCATTCTGAAACCGGTTGAAAATTTATAACAAACCTACATTTTTTTTCTTTTCTGATTATTTTTATCCAACATAATGAATTATTAGTTTTTTTCCTTGACCACTACTCTCTCCTAGATTGTTTCTAACTGGTGCATGACTTTATAGACTAATATGAAATGAAATAACAACTTAAAGCTTGCCAGTAATGGACATGTTAGCCAGTTATTTCAATATCTTACAGATTATGTTATTCATAGATCACAATATGATATTAGGAAGGGGTTTGTTTGCAACAGCATGATTTTTTCCATGTGTGTTCAGCTTGTGATACATAATAGCCCCATAATTTTTTTGTTTCAATATATTGTATTTCTTTTTATCTAATCTCATTCTAAGTTTTTCAGACTAAATCACCATGATTTCCCCAAGTTTAGATCTGCAGAATTATCACACACGCATGTATATTTATATAATCTCTTTTACCACTGAATTAATTTATGAAATTATTAAATGTTACCAGACCCAGGAAATACCTTGCAAAATTCATCATAAGAACAGCAACATTATCATTCAGTTAACTCACAGATGGTATGAGATTAGATGGGAACTCTGGAGGTCATCTAATCCAACCCCCCTGCTCAAGCAGAGACACCTACAGCAGTCTGCCCAGGTTTATGACCAAACAGATTTTGAAGAGCTCCAAGGAGGGAGACTCCCAGCCTCTCTGGGCAACCTCTGCCGATGCTCAATCACCCCTGCAGTTAAAAAGTGTCTATTGACTTTCAGACAGAGAGCGCTGTGTTTCATTTTGTGCCAGTTGTGTCCATTGCTTCTGGTCCTGTCACTGGACACTGCTGAAAAGAGTCTGGGTCTGCCCTCTTTCCACACTCCCTTCAAGTATTTACATGTATTATTAAGATTTCCTGGAGGATTCTCTTCTCCAGGCTAAATAGTCCCAGCTCTCTCAGCCTTTCCACACTTATTCTCTTAATAATTTTTTGTGGCCTTTTGTTGGACTCCTTCTAGTATGTCCATGTCCCTCTTGTACTGGCAGCACAGTACTGTACCCAACAGTCCAGGCACGGCCTCATTGTTCAGCAGAGGGGAAGAATCACCTTCCTCAGCCTGTTGGAAGTACTTTGCTTCAAGCCATCCAGGACACTATTGACCTTTTTTGCTGCAAGGACACACTGCTGCCTCACGATCAGCTTGATATCCACCAGGACCTCTAGGTGCTTTTTTATCAAGCTGCTTGTCAGCTGGGTGGCCCCCAGAATATATTATTGTATGGTGTTGTTCTTATATGTAGGACTTTATACTTCTCCTTGATGAATGTCAGGAGATTCACCTTAGTCCATTTCTCCAGCCTGTTAAGATCCCTCTGGATGGCAGCATGATCTCTTGGCATATCAGTGGCTCCTCCCAGTCTCTGTCATGTGCGGACTCACTGAGACTACACTCTGACACATTTTTCAGGTCATTAAAGAAGATACTGAAGAACACTAGACATATTATTTATTGCTGCAGAACACTGATACTTGTCTCCAACTAGATTTTGTTCCCCTGATCAGCACAGTCTGGGCTAATCTTTCCAGTTTTCAGTCCAGCTCAAAATTTGCTCGTACAGCCCATACTTCAAAAGCTTCTCTATAAGGATCTTGAGAAAGGCAATGTCAAAGGACTTACTGCAGGCCAGGTAGACAATAGCCATTACTCTGTCCTCATATGCCAAACCAGTCATTTCATCAGAGAAGGTGGGCAGGTTGGTCTAGCATGACTTCCCTTTCGTGAATCCATGTTGCTACTCCTGATGATTTTCTTTCTCTTAATGTGCCTGGAAATGGTTTCCAGGATTAAATGCTTCATTGCCCTCCCAGGCACTGATGTGAAGCTGACCAGCCTGTAGCTTCCTGGAATAACAATAGCAGGTTCCTGGAAAAAAAAGAACAAAATTAAGGGCAAATATACAACTCTGCTTTCCTAGAATTTTCTCCCAGATTCAACCTATTAGTAGCAGAGGAATTTCTGCAATGGATTTTTACTTCATTTTTTGAACTTGTGTAACAAAAAAAGAACAACTAGTATGTTTCTCTTTTTTATTTTTTTTTTTTTTAATGATTTTGATAATGAGCCATTACAATTTATTCCCTGGTAGCATTTGGCCAAGAATCTTCACACACTAGAATCTTCATCTAGACTTTAGACAGAAGACATTGCTCAGAAGGTATTACTTTCCTCCTTTGCTTTTGTGAATACTGGAAGGAAAAGAGTAGTATCATCTGGGGTTCTGGGTTTCCTACCCACAAGGAATACCAACCTATTGGAAGAAAATGAGATCAAATCAAGATGGCTTGTTTGCACCATGTCCATGTAGACTATTACTCTTCTGCTTTTTCTTCTAAGTGCTTACAGCTGGTTACTGATTTTAAGCTTCTTTGTAAGTCTTTAAGATCAACCTGATCTAATAGGTGGCATCCCTGCCCATGGTGGGAGGAGTTGGAATTGGGTAATCTTTAACATCCCTTCCAACCCAAAACTTGCTGTTATTCCATGATCAATTAGTAAAAGAGAACTATGTAGGAGGGTGGCATCAAAAATTATTTTCAATTACTGTTTAACTTTTCTCTTGTGCTCCTAACTGATCTCTGTGTAAATGCAGGAAGACATTAGTAGTGGAAAAGCAAGGTTTCTATCAGTAATATGTATGAAGAAGCATGCATTAATTCCAATATGTCTATCATTTTTGTGATTTTAAACATTTAAAACGTAGAGCACCTAAAAATCTTCACATGCTTGTTCATTACTGTTCAAAACCCCAGATGTTCCCGTGTGTATCTTTCACATGCTTGTCACTGTGTGAAGAAGAAAAGGCACAAATACAACAATAAGGCAGGAATTCTATTTCAAGAACAGAACAGAATGCAGGGCAGAAAGGCAAAGATAAGAAATCTAGGCAGAGATTATGTTTACTTGGACTCAGAAAAATTAAAAAGGCCCTGGCAACCTCCAAAGTATTACCTTCCTAGGGGTAATTCATCAGACATTTCTAAATATCTGATAGGTATAATTGTTTAAAAAGCATTCTACTATAAGGAATTATTGGAGGGGGAATAAGACAAATGTTGCCTTTCCTATTTCATTGCAACTTATCACTTGTTGCAGAGACATATTGCATTCTAGTGACTTCATAAGTAAACTGAATTTTATAAGAAAACCTGAATAATTTTTAATGTCTAAAGCCACTCATATGTGTGAAGTGCTTCTGGGTATATAAACAGGTGCAGAAGGAAAATGAAACAATTTCTGAGAACACTGCTGAATTAACAAAATTAACAGAGAAATACAATTTCAGAATAATCTTAAATGATAGCCTGGCCATGAAGTGTATTCCATAAAAGTAAGCTAAAATAACTACAAACTGTAATGGATTTGACCTTAAGTTAGACCCAAAACATCACACAACAGGAAAGGAATAGTAATGGTGATGAATAATTTCAGTTTTCCATCACTTGTAAAATATAAAACTGGTAGATCAACTAGGAAATAGAATTTGAACAATGTGTGCTTCTGTAGGGAAACAGAGTTGCAGCATATATACATGGGTTTCATTTACCAAGGGATTTTTGAATAACCTTGCAACTGACAACACACAGTCTACTGAAAAATTATAGCAACTCTCCAGCTGTTTAATTTTGGATATGATAAATGGCATGCTGTTTGGATTTCCTTACAACTGGAAGGAATGAAGTTCAAAATCAAGCTGAATATCTGCCTGCTCTTTCTGTAATTTCACAGTAGGGTTATCAGAGACTATTCAGTCTGGACTAATTGAAGAAAAGCTCAGTGCTGTTGGAAATAGGTATGTGTAAAGTAATGTTTCATTTCAACCAGGAAGAAAAATTGTTCTGTGTCTTAGACTTGAAATAATTACAGTAACCCCTCTACAGAACGGAAGTAATATGTGAGAATAGTCAGTTAAAAATGATATGTGGTAACTTATCACTCTGAAGCTTAATGCATTCATATAACAGGAACTACATGAAAGACACTGGAGAACTGTGACGTCATTTCTTACCAACTGCAGGAGAACACAGCAAAATAAAGTCATAGCTCACAATAAACAAACACTTTTACAGTTTAGGGAATGGCAAACAGTTCTGCTAACTTTTTATTTTTATTTTTTTTCAGAACATTGCATCAATATGCAGTAATCATTATCACACTTTACAAAAGCCTAGACCATACAGTCTACATATATCTTTAATTAGTTAACACCAAGAAGGAAATCAATCTAAAAGCATGATACCTTTGAAGAAAGCACGTGGAAGAGACGTGTGGATTCACCACTTATTGCAATAAAGAGAGATTGCACTTCCTAGGCTTGTCTGCTTCTAAACCAGAATGATACGAAGCTTTTCAGTCTTAGAAGTAAAACCATTTTGAAGGGTTTGAAGAATTCTCTTCCAACCTTTATTAAAACATGTTTAGAAGTGTCAACACCTATTTTCACACAATGATTGAACTTTAACCCATCAAGAAGCAGCAGTTTGAATAACATTTATAATCACTATCTAAAACAGATTTTAGGTTTAGTATCTTTTCATTATAAGTGGATAGCTGCCAGATACTTTCACTCTACATAATTAGATGAGGCTATTTATGGGTATCAAGATGAAAGAATGGGTGATGTTTTATGCTATTTTCAGATCTATTTCAAAACATCTGAAATGCTAACCAAACTAGTAGAAAGGCATTTTCACAGGAATGTCTCTCTGCTTGAAATGGCTTTTTCCAAGGACTAAACAAATATACAAACCAGCACAAAATAATAGTGAACTATTAGTTGTCTCTGTTCTTCATAATTTTGTAATCTTTGTATAAAGGAGAACAAGATAATTTAACTCTAGCTGTCTGATCATTGATCCTGATTGCAGCAGATCCCAAGAACTTAAGAAAGAGTTTCTACCAGAACTAATTATGTCAAAAAGAAAGTGCAATATTTCAGGAAAATTCTAATCTGCTCAGTTAGGGTAGGTCATACTGTATTGCTGCACCTGCTGAAAGAAGCAGTAACACAAAAAATGTTTCAGAGTCTTGGAAATCAGACGGCTTCATTGCTTAAACTTGGCCAAGAAATAATAAAAATTGACTGCCAAGTGCAGTAGCAATCACCAGTGCACATCTGGGTCTTACTCAAATCCCAATTACACCTGTGTAAATTAAAAATACCTTGATCAAGGTCATTACATTTAGAGCATTTTAAAATCAATGAAAGGTTAGAAATAGGCCAGTCATTTAAAAAAAAATATGAAAATGCATTTAGGAAGAGAATACCTTGCATAGATTTTTTTTTTTATACTCCTCTTGACTACTTTTCTAAATCCCAAAGATATATTTGTATAATATTTATTAAATGCTAAGTCATGTTATAGTATAGATGAAACCCTTTGCTTTTTTTTCTTTTTCTTTTTCTTTCTTTTTTTTTTTTTTTTTAATCTCATCAGTTCTAAGCCAGCTGGAAGACAACATATGCTTGCTTACTCCTTTGAAACATTTTACTATTTCATGGCTAAAAATTATATAAACAGTAATTTCAATTCTACATGAGACACGCTAGAAGTCAGGTATAGAAAAATACCCAGACCAACAATAAATAATTTATTTAGTTTCATCTGAAAACATATGTTTACATTACACCTATGCTTTGACCCCTCACTTGAATACTGCTTATTCTGTCCAAAAAACTGCCCTTAATGAGTAACAGGGGTTGGCAAGTCTGCACCACTTCCCAGCTCACTATAGCAAATATAGTCATACCAGATTCCAAAACATGTGAGAGAAATGATGCAGTGATCTTACCCTGTTCTTTGGTAAAAAGTTATTTTTATAATTATAACTACATTGACTAAGCTCTCTGGTAACTGAAGACTCTTCAGTCCTACTAAAAACTCTCTGCATACCTTCAGAGAGTGCATCAACCACCCTTGTTGTAGTTATCCCCAAGTGCTTTTGCATTCTTTTGAGTGATTAGGCTTTCAATATGTGCACACAGACTGTGTTCAAATGCAAAACAATTTATTTCATATCTTTCACTCCTTTGGTTACCCTAAATCAGTCAAGCAATCAAATAGTTTATTACTGAAATGTAACTACAGTAGCAGTTGCAATACAGTTGAATCTGAATTGTAGTAAGATAACCTTACAAAAGCTATGTCTCATCCCTCATGCTGAGGATTACAAGAGTAGAGAATCTTTTTTATGCATAACACCTCATAAGTGATTCTGAACCTTGTTTAGTATTTTAGAAATAGAAAAATAGTTGCATCTTTTAAAAGCATACAGTTAGTACCCAGTTCCCAGGAAGACAAATTCTGTTTTTCTAATATGAATTAAAGACCAGCCATGTGGCTTCCATTCAGGCTTCACCAATTGATTTTTATCTTCTCTGAGGTCAAATTACTTGCTATAATTTATGCTGCCCCCAGATAGTTGTAACTTTTAAAAATAATATTCAGCATGTGATAATAGGTCTCACTGGCCATGGCAGCAGCATGGGGTCACATTAATACAGATTAAATAGTCTTGAAAAAAAAAAAAAAAGTCAGCTTTAAATTTATCTCTCCAGCTCTTTTTTCTTAGAAATAAGTCTGTAGTAGAAATAGGAAAAAAGAAAAACCCTACCAAATCCAGATGTTTGTCATCTTCCAGTCATCTTGAATTGCCAAAGGGCAATTCATACCTATTCTTGCTTTTATTTTATATGGATCAGGTTTCATCTTTCAAGTGCTCTAAATCCATAATAAGGTTTTCAAATTCAGTATTCAAAGTGTCTGCTGAAATATACCATATTTAAATGGCTGCTTACACAGCCTAAACACTCGTTCAACTGTCTTCCTGTTTTCAACAGTATGCACTTCACTATTCTTTCCAGTCCATCTCATATTGTATCAGGCACAGCAATACAAAATTAATGATATTAATACTCAGATTACTCTTTTTACTCCATCTGAAAGAACAAAGAGGCGGTAAAATATCTTGTTTTCATCCCAGTTATGATGGAAATTGAAGAGTTAGTGGACATGTATACAGAGTTTTTCAATAGTTGTAGAGGTTTTCCCAGGCCAAAAAGAACACATCTATATCTAATAGTATATCTATATCTAGTATATATATATATAGTACATCTATATAGTATATCTATGTATCTAACAGTATATCAACACCAGTATATCTAATATCTATTAAAACACAAATAATAACTACGAGGAGGTGTCACTATTGAAAGCTGTAATTTAAACCATCCACAAATTTTAATCCAGACAGCTAGTTGACCCTCTCAGAACACAGAAGGCCCAGGGGTAAACTAGCATGAGCATAATTTGCACAGTCAATGGACCAATGTCCTGGAGCAAAACTGGGAAAGAAACTGACAGTGTGGACACACTTTTTAATCCTTTGTCTTCATGCCATAACCAAATCTTTGAAATTTAAGACGTTTAAGATACCAGTATAAACAAAGTCAGTGACCAAATTAGAAAGAGGTATCTAGTGGGTCTCTAGAAGCATCAGTTACTTAGGCTAATTGGTGAGAAAACTAATAACTCTTCTGAAGGTTGAATGGCTGAAAAATCATCTCTCTCCAGGAACTGAGGACAATCCCACATCTCCTCGAAGTACAAGATGCAGATAACATCTTTTTTTTCTCTAACAGAAATATACAGACCTTTGAATGTTTTTCTATATATAAGTAAATATAATATTTATAAATATTTCTACTGCTGGATCATGAAAGAGAAATTATATTTTACTGAAAAATTCAGACACAAGACATCTATGACAAAAGCATACAAAGTATAGACTATAGACCAAGATAAGACTGCATATCTCATTTCCAGTTGTCAATACAATATCTACATAACCTCATTTCCCACCCTTACAGTTTTATCTCTGATATGTTCTCAAGTGTGTTGAAAGAATAAATCATAATCTAACCTAGTACTGCTAAATCACTTTTTTTTTAAAAAAAAATAGCAGCTACACTGTTTATTAAATAGCTATTTTCTATCTAAGTAGGATTTTGCTCTGTTGATAATGACTGTACACCCAGAAAAAGTGGGACATTTAACCATATCAGTCATGTAGGCATCATTTCAGTAATGACTCATGCCATTGCTCTGGTGTTCTGACCTCACTGTGCCTCCCTAGATCAAGTTTGGCATTATGACACTGATATCTTAAACACTAACAACCCTCTTGAGACCAACTGAGGCAGCTTGAGATGATCTCAGAATATTAAACATCCACATCTTGAATAGCTTCTGATTCATGAAGAGGACACTTCCAACAGTCAAGTACTCTCCTCCAAAGTGAGCTTTAAGTCTCAGAGGCGGCTAAAAAGAGTAAAAGGCAAGTAGAAGCCATAAAAGCTTGAGAGTGCTTTCTATGATACTCGGTCTGGTTAATGTTAGTGAATATGCTATGGGTGAATAGAGCAGTTGGTCACAAATTCACAACGCTCTGATTTTGTATTCTTTCTATGAGGTTAGGATTACTTTGTTCATTCACCTTTACAGAAGAATGGAAAAAAGTAAAAGGAAAAGAGACCATTCAGGGAACACATAGTTTATTCATTGCATTGGTAGAGAAACAGAAAATACAAGTTTTTCAACATTTCTTTCGTGTAGATTGAGGCCTTGACCAAAATGAAAGCTACAGTATATTTGCCCTTGTACTAATAATGAAGACATTACAATTGAAATAGAGAAGTTAAAGCAGGATAAAATCAAGAAGTTTTGTGGGTTTGTTTGGTTTTGTTTTGGTTAGGGTTTTTTTTAATAAATAAAAAAGGTATAAAGTAAATAGCAGAAGGTTGAAAAACATTTTGTCTCAGAATAAGATATTCAACAGTTTTGCAAACTTTATGGTAAATGAAAGAAAAATTCTTCAGGACTCTGCTGTAGAATACTCTTAGCTCATGGTCTCTAAAAGTGCTAAGAATTTAGTACAGTCCTTTTTCACTCATTAGCTCTCTAATAATTAAATTATCATCACAATAGTAAACTAAAGCACAGTTTTAAGTGCTCCTATGGGAATAGATGCCTGAAAAGATTGTTACAGATTTTGAAGATTATTATAGATTTTGGCCACCCATTTGAATCTAATTTGGCTAAGTAATAGCAATAAACTGTTACAATCCAGTTAATAGTTAATGACATAAATAAAATTCCATGTGTATTTTTATTTTTGATTAATAATCTAAGTCTCATTCTCCTTGATTCTTGAAAAAAAAAGTTATATTTCCATATTACCATTTATATGCAAGTACATTTCAAGAGACAGGTGTACTACATTCTGAATTAGTCTGTTTTAGAAGATGTGAAGGTAAAGAGAGTATGATACACTAAAGGGACATATGTGTCTTATTGCCTTTATACACCAATGTTTTCTGAACAAGCTTTATGAGTGCTCTACAGCTGAGTAGTAAAGTTGTAATCATGAACTCTTGCCTTTCCTCAAATTCTATGAGATAGTTAATAGATACATTATAGGAAAAAGCCTAATGACAGAAAGAGTACAAAAGAAAAAGAAAAAAAAAAAAAAGAGCTCCTTATTCTCCTTTCACACCTACCCAGTCAGCTGAAAACAAGCCTTAAATTAAACCCAGTGAATACGATTATCATGTTATCATGTAGGTCATGAATAACTGACAGTCCAGCCTTGAAGAAGTTGTCTTTTGAGGATCAAACATTCCAGTTACTAAAGCACTGTCCTTTCTGAACCATATTGTTGCTTAGATGACAGTGATTAGATAAGAATTTAATCTATCTCTTTGTAGCTTTGATTGTGATAATTAACAGACACCCTTGAAGAAATGCAGTAATTATTGACTTGACCCTGGTTAGTATGAAATTTCAATACCATTGACTGAGGTGATGAATAAAATCACATTTCTTTAAGACTTAAAAATGTACTTCTGAAATGTGGCTGGTGTACCAAAAGATGTTTGTATTACAAAACAAAGCCAATGAGCATGATTCTTGGAAATCTGAGTAGATCAAAGTTTTCCAGCTGCTTCAAATTGGCTGAATCCCAAGGTGACCCTATGGCACTTCTTTAGTATTTTATTTATATAAACAAAAGAGGTTTGGGGATTTGCTCAAACTGGTCACAGTTCAACTGTACTGAGTCATATTAACTCTTGTGTTTAAATTGTAACACACAAAGAATGCTCATAATTAAGCAGCACTTTCATCTTAGTTATTGTCATTGTGTGCAATATTAATCTGGACATAAATATCTATTAGAGTCAGACACTTTTCATTCTGAATCATTGCATTTCTATAAAGAGGCTGCTCTCCATATAACAACAGTTGCTCATTTTGGAGATAAAAAATTCAATATATGTATATTTCTACTACCTGGACAATCACTTAGTACAGAAAAAAAACCAAAAAAATCACAACACCTATAAAATGGAAATGTTTATTTTGAAAGAAGGTAACAACAAAAAAAGTACATTTAATTAAATTCTGTTTTTACATCTTATTATATAGTATTTTTATGTGTTCTATTTTCTTCAAATGAGGGAAGTTTTACACCTTTGATATACCAAGCTGGGAATCCAGTTTGGCTATTTCTTTTTGGGCAATGTGCCATTAAATATTTTCACTGAAAGGATTTTCTGACAAGTATTTCCAGCTGAGACATCTTAGGAAGGGATTTTGTTGTTCTTAATCAAATATAAACTCATCTATATTGAAAGTAATTGTTTTGACTTTTTAAATATAATGCAGAAAGAAATTTTCTGTAAGGGTTGTTATTTGAAATATAGAGATAGCTCCTGCAACTAGAATAATCATGCCATGACATTTAAAAATTAAAAAACCTGAATTCTTCCCTTTCTCTTTTCACTGACTTTTCACATTCTTTTACAGCCAACCAAAAAAACCAATAAAACCCCCTCAAAATCCAGCAGTGCTTTAATATTTTCCTTTAAAATATATATTTTTTTTAAAAAAAACAACAAACAAACAAACAAAAAAAAAAAAACAAACAAAAAAAGAACTAATTTAAACAAAGTTGAGAGATATTGCTTCTATAATGTCTTCTATAGTCATCTCAAATGAATGCTGAGGTTGATTATTCACATTTTTATAGTGCCAACATAGCTCAGCCTATGGAAGGATATTGTGACACACTTACATGATTCATAAGTCAGAGACCTGATACTGCCATGGTTAACATGGGTTTTGTCTTCTAACCCCTTTTTCCAATATTTGCTTTGGAACAGTGCTTCTTTAAAAGCAAACCTTCCACCTCAGCCAGCCAGGGAGAGGGGGAAGAGTTCCAGTAGTCCTTGCTGAGGGGACAGAAGCAGAACTCAGTCTAGTTGGGACCATGCTTTTTTTGCTAGTAAAGCGGAGAGAGGAAGAGACACGGTCTGTCAGAGCCACCCCTGGGACTACAGTGGCATCATCTCCCATAGCCCAGTCAGGACCTCTCGAAAGCAAACTGCCCGAGGGGCCACCTCCACTGCAGCCAGAGAGTAAACAAAAGCGAAACTGACTCTGAGGTGGCAATAGCAGTCATTTTTCTCCAGATGAGCAGGGTGAAGTCAGAGCACAGCTGAGCTGAGAGGAGCCACCTTTTTCCAGCAAACAGCCTGCAAGCTTGCAGCTGAGTTGATCAGGACCTGAGTTTAACTGGATGACGTGAACTGAGCAGTTTAATAATATTACTTTCTTTTTCTGGACAAAGGTTTTCCTAGGTTTTGCTTTTGCCTATGGAATTTTAGCAGGGAGGTAGGGGAAGACTAGAAGTGGTCTCTCTCTGTTGTAGTTTTGAACCATTCTTTGTATTGTTGTTCTCACAGCTATATTTCTTTTCAGTAAATTCTTAATTTTCCCCTTGTACCTCCTCACATTTTGTCTCTCTGTATAGGTAAAAAAGGGAGAGGTCCTAATAAAAGGGGAAGGAACATTTTTTTGGAGTCTCTGCCACAGCATTTGTCTTTAAACCAAAACAGATATGTAAAGCAGGAATCAGATATCTCGATCCCTCCTTGAGAAGCATACAGAAGACTGTAAGATTTTTTAAATTTATTTTACTTCCCTAGGCAATTTGACTCCCACAAAGTTCTTTCTGAATTATAGAACTTTTGTTTGCCATTTGTTATGACCTAGCCCAAAAAGCAAGGGTAACCCAGGATCTTGTTAAAAGATTCTTTGGGGTGGCTTAGAATGAAACAACACTGAATGATTGGTGTTTGTAACTATATATGTGTAGGGTTTGGTTTAGAACAGTTTGACTTCAAAGGAAAACAGGTACATAGCCATTTTGGTTGTTATCATCTACAGTAATATAGCAATGTAAAAACATAAAAATAACATTTAAGAAAATGCATAAGGAAAAGAATGAGAAAGAAGGTATAAAATTAGAGATATATATATAGTCACCAATCGCTGGATCCAGCAATGAAATTTGGTGGTTGCAGCTTTGATGTCTGTTGGTTAAAGTGACAGTCACAGCCCTGTGGAAGTGATGGTCCTGGTCTGTTGGCAGTGGGGTAGGTCGACAAAACTCAAAGATTTCATGAGTTATATACACTCAGGCTCAGGTGGGAATGCCTAGGACCTCCCCTGGGGTGGGGAATTTTACAATGGTTGGTGTATTGAGACATGTCTTTTACACCTTCTAGGATGTTACAGCTGAATATTATGCCATCATCAATCATGGCCCACTATGGTCTATCATCTGAGATGAATAGCTCAGACTATGTGTGAATGTCTTTGATGACTCCTGGAGTGGTTTTTGCAGCAGAGTCGTTATGTAAGGGAGGATATTGGCATGATAGGAAGGGTTATCCCATCTCACACTATTTGTCTCTTATCAGCCTCTTCCCTTATCTGAAAATCCAGTTTGTAACTTCAGATATGCACACCCTTCTGCACCTGGGATAGCTGGACAATAGCAGCCTCTTATCTGAAGGTCCTTTCACAGTCCAAATTAGGAGGGATATTCAGGGAGGGGTGGGCTTTGCTAGATCTACAGCTGTTTCCTTGCAGTTTGCTACAGTGAACAAAAGTCTTTTGATATCTCAACAAAGTTTAAGCCATTAACCATTTCAGTCTCTGACACCATTGCACATTTCGTTATGATGAAAACTCTGACAAAGCTCAGTATTTCTTCAATTTTGTCAGTCTGTCAGACAGATTGTCAGACAGTTGATCACTCATAATCTGTATGCAATTTACTTCTTGCTTCCATGCAGCTGTTTAAGCACTGACATGAAGCAACTTTGCTAACCTTTCTAAAGCATTCTAGATCTCTTTATTTCACATGAAATTATTTACAGTCATGAGTTTTTATGATTCAAGACTATTTGAATCCCAAATGTCTTTAAGAATAAACCAGTGATGAGACTTTGCTCTTGCACTTCTGATGTTCATTGGATAAAGTGGTGGTTGCAGCCTGGATCCATTGAGATGGCGTTGGTGGAAGCCCTGGGTGATGAAGGAAGCCCTGAAACTCAGAGTTGTATACACTCAGGTTCAGGTGGGAACACCTCCAGTACAAGGGGAGTTTTGCACTGTGAGTCATGGGATTCTTGGGGAGTCTTTGACACCTTCGAGGATGTTGCAGCTGTCTCTCACATGAGTGCAGCTGAGTCCATTATGTCCCATTATGGCTCATCAATAAGAGATGAAAACCTTCAGGCTGAGTGTAAATGTTCCGTGGAGTTATCACAGCTGAGTCATTTGTTTAAGGAAACACTACGCCATTACACAGAATTTGCCTCTTTCCTTATCTTGTTTAACACCCAGCTTGTAGACTGAGATATCAGATGCGCACACCTTCAGCTGAGTGGTTACTGCACATTGTCAGCAAAGTGCTCTACTGATTGAGCCATGAGCACCATTAGTCCAGTCGCAGTACAGCACCTGTTTGGTCACTGCAGGTGGTCAAATATTTGTCGTTAATCACTAGCAGCTCAATCTCTTTAAGGAAGGCAAAACACCAAAAAGCTGAAAAGGAGAAAAGGAGTGGAAAGGAAAAGGAAAAGGAGAAAAGGAAAAGGAGAAAAGGAAAAGGAAAAGGAAAAGGAAAAGGAAAAGGAAAAGGAAAAGGAAAAGGAAAAGGAAAAGGAAAAGGAA
>JAWWTY010000001.1:64622764-64638541 GCA_035222235.1 Margarornis squamiger | reverse complement strand
ATGTAAAATATAATTAAAAAAACCAAAAAAAGTTTCTACGCATAGATTAACAACAAAAGGAGGCAAAGCAGAACCTCCATCCTTTATTTGGAGTGTGGGAAAAGATAGTGACAAGGGATGAGGAAAAGACTGAGGTACTCAATGCTCTCTTTAACTCAGTCTTTAATAGTAAGACCAGTTGTTTTCCACCTACCCAGATGCCTGAGCTGGAAAACAGGGACAAGGAGCAGAATGAAGCTCCCATAATCCTCTAAGGGGAAATGGACAGTGACTTGGTAATGATTTATGCTTAAGATAAAACCTTGACTTGCTCCTAATGAATAAATTCTACTTTTTCCAGTAAATAAGATATATAAAGATGATCTGGAAAAAAAAAATATCCAAACAAACATACAAACAAACAAACAAAAAAAAACCCCACAAAAAATATGTAACCATTTACCTGAAAGTTAAAACAAAGATTACAAATTATTATTTGAAATTGAGCCTAAGTGCATTTTTATGTGCCTGTGATCAAAAATCATGAAAAAAAGAATAAAAGCACTGTACAAGGAGTTTTCTAGACTTTTCAGAAAAGTTAGGTTGCCATGCTTTTTTAAAAAATAGTTAAATACTACTCTAGAAGTTGGATCTAGAAGTCCAAAAGCTGTCTGATCTGTACATTTAGGATGGAAATCTATACATCTATAATAGAAAAGGTTTGTTAACACAATTAGAAATTCAGGAATGAATCACAGAAATGGTCAGTAAGCAGCTTAGCATCAATTTGAGCTACTGACTTCCCTCTAGAATTAAAGTAAAGCTTTTCATACCTGACACTAAGAACAGATTTATCTTCTTTATATGAACACAGTAGAACATAATTGTTTAAATAATCCATGGCATTTAGAACCAGCTATCACGACACTTCCTTTAATATTCCTGTATTACTATGAGTAGGTTAAGGTATGACCGCAGTGCAGTCAAAGCAGAAAGTCAGGTGTATTGTAAAAAAAATCACAGGCAACTAACTTACCAGCAGAGAGCCTGTAAAGATACATTTACTAGATTATATCAGACACATATCCTTAGTTTTTTGTTTATCACAGCAGTTCTAAAAGGCTAAGGTTCATTTTCAAAAAAATGTGTGTTGCTATACAATACTATAAATAAATAAATAAATAAATAAAATTTCAATTCTATGTATTCTTTGTTAGAATTTGTATATCAGCTTTACTGGACGATTTTACACTGTAGCACTCTGGGGTTCTGATATAACCCTAGAAATCCAGTGTTTATTTTTACATCTAAGTATCCTTTTTTCTCTGCTATGGCAGGTACACTGAGAATAAAAACAGTTTAACTGCATCTTCTTTACATCCCATTTCTTCCAAGATATATTTTCAATAACACGGGCTTAATTTTTTTTTTTTTTTTTTTTTTTTTTGTAGGTTGGGGTTTTTTTTGTTTGTTTAGATTTAGCCCACAATCTATGGTTTTCTCCAAGACTGGCAGGATTCTCTAGTCATGCTCTTTTACTGTCACTTTTCAGAACAAAGCATCATCTGTGTAAAAAATTACTTGTCTCTATGTAATAAAATAAATTAATTGCATTTCCCAATGAGATGCAACAAGAGTTAAACATCATACAGGAGTCAGAGGAAAAGACACTTTCCAAGAAACTAAACAGTGTGAATAACTGTGAGCGCTAATTTTCTATGGTCATATGCCAGGATCTGGATACTGAACCAGATTAGAAAATACTTGGCATCAGCCAACTCTCAAAAAATGTTTCTCTTTGTGGTTAAATGAAAAAGTTCATTTCTCAGTATTTGCTAATTTGAGCCTATCTATAAGCATAAGTACTTAATTTTCTTATTAATTTCTCCTTTTTTTTGCATTTTTCCTGTGGTTCAAAAACAATAAAGTGTATGAAGTAATTATACATTTATTTTTTTTTTTAATCTCTGATATCAAGATTAAACCAAAATATCCTCTTTAAACTCTACTTCAGAGTATCGTGAACTTTTCCAGAATCTTCATCTGTGATGTCTTCATACTCAGTGGCAGTGGGTTTTTATTCATTTAAGTTGAAGTGAAATGAGTGACCAGGTATAATCTAATTATTTGTAGTATAGTTCTGGTAAAAATTAAAAAATGACAACTTCTTCTATATATTGGCACATACATTTATCTGACACAACTGTTTGTGGACAAAATAGTCTGGTAAAGACCCACATTATTATCCTGTTTCATTTTTGTTACCTATGGATCCTTTTAACAGTAGTAATTTCATTTTTTTCTGGCAACAGTGACTTTTATATCACTTTAAATTAGTACAGTTCCTATTTGCTTTTTAACCACTCCTTCATGGCTATAACAGTTAAGGAATAAGTCTTCTAAATCAATGATAGTTTATCCTTTTCATTAATAAGGTACATCCTATTTGGATACTTGCAATCTCTTATGGTCGTAATAATTTCTTCTGGTTTTTTTTCCGAAATATTAAGAGCTGTCTTTGTCCTCCACTTTGCACAGTTTTGAATGGACTCCAGTTTTCATTTTCCCGTATCTTTCTATTTTAGTATCATTCTTCATAGTACATTGTCCAACGGTTCAAGAATCCTAACTATTCTTCATCACATTGACTTTTGTTTGGGTAATTTCCTTTGCTTAGCAAATTCTGCTTATTTTGTTGTCTCCAATTTGTTTTCATCCAGGTTCTTTTAATGTTTGTTTGTCCTATTTTTAAGTTTTCCTTTCATTTCTATTTCATAATAGGGGATTCCAATTACTCCCCCAAACTGCAAGATGAGATCTCTTCCATAGATGTATTACAAATTTCTCTCTGCTTTTCTTTTAATAAACTCTATTAAAAGCACCTTCCCATCTATTTTGTATGAAGCTCAGCACCTCTCATTTCTTTAATAGTTATAGTTAGCCTCCTCTGCTTGAATTAACTGAGCACTATTAAAATCAAGTAATGTTTCAGAAATAGCTGCTTTAGAAAAAAAGATTCCCTCTAAATGTCTTCTTTTCTGCTACCATCCATTTATTAAACATTTTAAGTGAAGTTTAAATTTTCCATATTTTCAAATACTTTCAAGTGAAATGTTTCATGACTCCAGTCTTCTTTTGCAGTTCTCATTCTTTTGACGCTGTATATTGCTCAATAATCAATGAAAAATGAAGTGTCTAAGAGAGGTAGGGTACCTTGAGACTCACCAGATTTCTAACTGATCAGCATTATGAAGCATGGGCCATTTCATCTTGCATCATTCAGTGACAATTAATTCAAGATTGCATCCATTTTTAGTAAGGGTAGAAAGGAGGACCTTGGGAAATGCCATCCTGACAGACTCAAGTCTGTGCCTGGGAACAGATCCTCCGGGAGACTATGCTAAGGCAAATCACAGGGATGTGATTTGAGACAGGCAGCATGCCTTCCCCAAGGGCAAGTCCTGCCTGGCCAACTTAATGACCTTCTGTGATGGAGTGACTACATCAGCAGACAAGGCAAGAACTACAGATGTCATCTGTCTGGACTTCTGTAAGGCTTTTGACATGGCTCCCCAGAACACTCTCCTCTCTAAATATGAGATGTTGCTTTGATGGGTGTACTCTTTGGTGGATGAAGGTTTGATAGGATGGGCACATCCAGAGGGTAGTGGTCAATGTCTCAATGTCCAGATGGAGTTCAATGGCAAGTGGTGTTCCTCAGGATCCATATTGGAACTAGTACCATTTAATATTGTCATCCATGACAAAGACTGCAGGATCAAAGGCACACTCAGCAAGTGTTTGGACAACATCAAGCTAAGCAGTGCAGTTCCTATACCTGAGAGAGATGGGATGCCATCCAGAGGGACCTGGACAAACTCAAGAAGTGACCTCATGGGAAACTCATGAAGTTCAACAAGGCCAAGTGCAAGATGCTACACTGGGGTTGGGGCAATCCTTATTATCAATACAGGCTGGAAGATAAAGGGATTGAGCAGTCCTGAGGAGAAGGACTTGGGATAAACTTGGATGAAAAACTGGACTAGGTTGTCAATATGCACTTACAGCTAAGAAAGTCAACAGCACCCTGGGCTGCATCAAAAGCTGTGTGACCAGCAGGTCAAGGGAGGTGATTCTGCCTCTCTACTCCACTCTCGTGAGACCCCCACCTTCACTAGAGCATCTGGCTCTGGAGTTCCAAGCACAGGAAGGACATCGACCTGTTGGAGTGAGTCCAGAGAAGGACCACCAAGATGTTTAGAGGAATGGAGCACCTCTTCTATGAGGAAGGACCGAGAAAATTGGGATTGTTCAGCTGGAGAAGACTTTGCAGTGATCTAATTGCAGTTTTTCAGTAATTTAAGAATTAGTTCAGTCATTAAATAAGAAAGGTGGTGAAAAACTTTTTAAAATGTCCTGTCATACTAGAACAAGGGGAAATGGTTTCATACTAAATAGGGAAGATTTAGACAAGATGAAAAGAAGACATTTTTTCTTACAATGAGGATAGTAAAACACTGGGACAGGTTGCCCAGGGAAGTTATGGATGTGCCATCCCTGGAAACATTTAAGATCAGTTTGCACAGAGCTTTGACCAACCTGATCTAGTTGAATATGTCCCTGCTCATCAAAGGAACATTTCAAAAGTTAATTCCAATCAACTATTCTATTATTCTAAGAAAACATATTCTTCCATGGAATCCTATTTTAGACATGTTGGTTAACAACTACCTCACTAAGATTTTACATCATTGGGCCCATGAAAGCAATTCAGTCTGTCTAACATAAAGTTCTCTGTCAAGTCAAAGGAGGAACTCCTTTAAAGACAAGCAGAAGGAAATATAGTTGATCTAGATAAAGTGGCTGTCTTTTTCCATTTAATATATGTCATGGATTTGACTGGGGTAAGTTAATTTTCTTCATAGTAGCAGGTATGGGGCTGTGTTTTGGATTTGTGTTTCTTGTGTTTGTTATTGGTGAACAACGCTTACACCTCAAGGCCTTTTCTACTCCTTATACCACCCTACCAGAGAACAGGATGGAGGTCCACAAGAAGTTTGAAGGGCACAGTGCTGGGACAGCTGACCCCAAATGACCAAATGGATATTCAAGACCATATGGCATCATGCTCAGCATATAAAGAAGGGGAAAGAAGAAGCAAGTGGAGGAAAGTTCACAGTGATGACATCTGTTTTCCCAAATAACCATTAGGCATGATGGGGCCCTGTTTTTCCTGGAGATGCCTGCCCATGGAAAGCAGTGAATTAAAGCCTTGTTTTGCTTTGCTTGAGCATAAGGCTTATGCTTTATGTATTAAACTGTTGTTATCTCAACTCAAGATTTTTCTCACATTTAGTCTTCTGATTCTCTCTCCTGTCCCACTAGTGAGTCAATAGCTGTGTGGGGCTGTGCTGCCTGCTGGGTTTAAACCACAACAAAGTGTAAGGAATCTTCAAATTAGTTTTTTCTAAAAGAAATTCAGTTAATTAGGTCAAGTATTTATCTCTTCTACTAGAGGGAAATTATAGGAAATTTCTATCTCACATTTCTTGCCAAAAAAATGTGGAGAAAAGCACTTTTTAACCTAATAATCTACTAGTTTGTGCATTCACTCATAGAGGTTGTGACAGAACTTAGTTATTTCCATAAAGTCAAAAGTGTGTTCAACCACAATTGCATGGAGTTTTGTTCTACCTTCTAGTTAACACCAGACCACTGTGAAGTCCAGCATATAAGAACCTAGTACATACAGCCGAATCCAAAAAGGACTGATGCTTTCAAATTTGCTTGCAGAACCCCCTTTTTTTTTTTTTTTTTAAAGACCGTCTAATTGTAATCTCATATCAAATTTTACAGCTGGACAAAATTTTTCTATCTCAGAAGAAAACTGTGCTGGCAAACAAAATTAACTGTATAAGACACTTTCAGAATAATGAAAACTGGGTTCTCAAGTAGTTGTCCAGTGAATGAAAGTGAATGAATTTACTGTTTTAAGCAGTTCTCTGAGACAGGTGGACTAGGTTTTGCCTTGTATTTTAAGTTGCATTTAGGGACACTGTATTCTATATCTACTGCTATCTACAAGTAAAGACTCAATTTAAATTTCTCTTATTTTCTTGACTTTGCAAATTTCCTGTAGCAATCTGTTCAATACAGTTTTTGAGAAAGTATTTATTTTCATTGTTTTTTGCATATGTTAACTTTATTTTCATGAAATGCTCTCACTGTTGTGTTCTAAGATAGCATATTTTTAAAACTTTTAAAATCTTACTTTAAATAATAATTTCCCAATGATTCTTATCATTCTTAGCATGCTGCAGCACAATGCATCTTGTATTCTTCAGACTTCACTAATATGACACACTTTGTGAGTCACAGCACACCTTTTTTGCAAGACTAATTTACTACTACTCCTCTGCACACTGTATACTAGTCTATAGCACTAAAATTAACATATGTAATTTACAGAGAAAACATCGAGTAAAGGCAAGATCACACAGACTCTCATTCAAGTATTGATTTAGAAATTGGTAAAAATTAATAAAGATCATCTTTTTCTGCCAACCAACAGATCAACCAACTTAAACATTCCCTTAACTTTGGAAGACTTGGAAGGAAGCAGCAAATGATACAGGGGTTAATATTATTGTCTCTCTCACTTGTATTCAGTAGTGTGACATCTGCTGCATTTGACTATCTGCAAGTCATAACATTTTTTACCACTTTTGCATAATGTTTTTGGAACAATATGAAGCATCATTAGTGTATTTCAGTTCCAAACATTATTGTCTCATGTTGCTTTATTACCATAATAAACTTGTGAATCATAGTAACTAACACAGTAGGTCTCCCATAGTGAATTCATTTTCATATCCTCTTTTGTTATTGTAAATGTGATCCAGAAAATTGTAAAGTCAGCAGTTCTATACAGCTTATTAATAAAGTACATTACAGGGATGCATTAAAGCCTCAACAGCTGTATTATAATGAAACACTCTACTTATAATTACAATTATGCTAACACTTAATAATAATTGGGCCTCTGTGTCTGTAACTCATTTGCTCAATAGGAGATTGGGTCTTGTCAGAAGTAGCCATTCCCTCAGCAGGTGACCTGGTTGCAAACATAACAGAATTTAAACAGAGCATGAAGTTAGTAATGGCATAAAATGGGCAGATCTGCAGGTGGGGGTACCATCTGTGAGGAAGAAAATGTGAAATAATGAGCTATATGGGCTTCTCTCCTCATGGAGACCTGCTATCCAAGGGTGAAAAGAGGAGAAACAAAGATAATGGATGAAAGAGGGAACAAGGTAGACAGGTGAAGAAATAACCTCATCAGCAATATACAGCTACCATTAACAATATGTAGGACTACAATGTCAAGAGTAAACAGTTAGGTATGTCCCAGTAACGCTACCAACTTTTCTTCTGAAGTGGAAAATTAATTTGAGAAAACCAGTTGTTTATTCTTGAATCCAAATTTTCTCCTCAAGGGTGACAGCAGGGATCTTGGAGATAGGTAGACTATTGTCTATTACAACTTCTTGGTCTCCAACAAAAATGCATCAATACGCTCTTAGCTTAATCAAGAAACAGCAGCAGGAGTCAAGCTGCAAAGCTATTCTTACAGTACAGATATGTACTTGTGCAGTCTGGAAGCTCTCATGTTCCAGTTCGTAGGAGATTCTTTTCAAGAAATCAGCACTTCTCCTATAAGAAAAGAAGTTCTTTGCATCCAAGAATTTAGAGGAACAGAGACAATTTAAGTTATTACTCATTATTACCATCCCTACCAAATTAGCAGAAGCAGCAGTGGTACATCTCTTGCATGAGTCTTGCATCATGAGATGAAGTTGCAATTCCTATTGATGTACAAGCCCTTATCTAGAAAAATGCTGCATCTCCTTTTGCATTCATAACGGAAAGATAAAGAAGATTTCTACTTCCAGTAGGAGGACCTTTACATGGGATTTTCTTTCCTCCAGTGTTACAAAAAAGTCTTATTGTGTTCATATTGAATAGAATTATATACACTGTGAAATCTTTCAGCCAATATGTGACTACACATATCTTCCCGTACTGTATTCTAAAATGACCTGTTCAAGGAAGTTCTTCCATATCTTGTAGAAGAGCTACTGAGAGTCACTGGAACATTATTAACTACAGGTCTATTGCTAATGGGACAAAAATGTCTCTTCCATAGTCACTCTCCCAGGTATAGTGTGGTCTAGTGGATTTATGCCATTTCAGTGTGAGTACATGGCATAGGAAGAAGAGCCTATTTCAAAGCAGAATATATCCTTTGCAGAATCTTCCACTGCAGTTAAAGACTGCTGGAAAGAGGGAAAAGAAAGAGAAAAATTAAACTCGGCCTGAAATACTGGTGAATCTCTGATTAATGAAAGGGGTAGAAACTGACAGCTGGCTTGGAATTCTCAGTCACTTTAATAAAAAACTAGAAACAAGTAAGAAGGTGCTTTTTATTCCTAATGTTATGATTCTTCCTGCCAAATTTTCTTGGAAAAATCTAGGACAATTTAACTGTGGCTTAGAAAATATCTGAAAGAGCATGACAAAGTAATGAGAGAGGTCGGGAGGTTTGAAGTGTTAAATTTGAAGCATATAATGGCTGGTTCACTGAAACAATATTAAGTGTATAACTTGAGTTCAGGATTGACCATCAGAGACAGAAATAAAAGTAGTCATCTTCTTTGGCTTATATATCTATCTTCAGTTAGGATGCATTCTCCTTTTATTCCTCTTCTTGGAGATGTGTATACAATTAGCTTAAACTAATGTTTACCTGTCTAAGAGTACACAAAATGAATCTCTGTCCAGTTAAATTGTTGAAGGATGATATAAGAATCAATCTCTAGGAGAGAAAAAATGCATGAAAAGTGACCTTCAGATACTGAAAGGACAGAAATGGGACCAAACAGATCCAGCACTGATTCTTGTCTCAATATTTCAAAGAGTTTTTGAATTAAATAATCTAAATGTCCTATTGCCAGTTCATAAAATAAGTGACATAACACTGCAAGTGTATCAGTTTCTAGTGAAATATTCAGAGCTAGAAAGATCTCGGCTCTTTGTTTAGTGAAGCAACTTAGGCACTTCTAAAAGATAAATCTCTACTCCTACAGGATGTTCCCACCTAGAACTAGAGTTGTGAAGACACAGTTGGTGATCCCTAAGAATTACTCTTAAATGCTGTTCAATTAAGCCCACAGTATGCCTTTCTTAGGATATACGAATATCATTATTCTAAAAAAGCATGCTGGTGACATGGGTTTTTTATGGAACTTTTGAGTTCTTCAAAAATTATTGCCAAGTATTTTAATTTTGGGGATCGATGTAGTGTGTCACACACCCATGTTACTTTTAGTAGAAAATATTTATATGTGGCAATACTGTAATGTTAAAGAGTGAAATAAATCACATACTTTAGATGGAATGAGTGTTTGTCATGCTCTTGTTCGCTTATCTAGAAAAAAAAAAAAACAACCTTTTTCAGCTGTTCTCTGGAAAGAGGCACCAGGACTTACTTAAAAAAAGGGAATGAAAGAGTAAGTTATCACCTATGCAGCAATGAATAAAGTTTGTTCATAAACAAAGTTTTCAAAATATGGTCTCTATAAAGATTAATATTTCTTAACAATTAATATATTAATATTATATTAATTCTTATACCATCAGAGACATTTATACTAAAAATTAACAAGTAGACTGATTTCAGATATTCTTTAACCATAAAAAAAACCTGTGGGGAGGGGAGGGGAGGAGCAACTATATTAGAATCAGATATTCTTTTCAAAAGATATCAGAAAGCACAATTACAAAAACACAATAGAAGAGCATACACATTAGTATATTTTTCAATTTTATCAGAAAAATTATTTTTGTAACCAGTAGGATAATGTACAAAAGTCTTGCCTTCGAGAGACTTCACCATCTTTCTTGCCCTTCTTTGGACACACTTTAATTGATAGTTGGATGTTATTATATTGGGATGACCAAAACTGCACACAATACTGGAGGTGGGACTGCACCAGTGCAGAGTAGACTGGGACAATCACCTCCTTTGACCAGCTAGCTATGGTGTGTTTGATGCCTCCCAGGTAACAGCTGGCCCCCTTTTGCTGCTTGACCTGCTCAACCCCAAGTGGAGAATCCAGCACTTACTCTAGTGGAACTTCATACATCTGGTGATTGCCCAGCTCTCTAGTCTATCCAGATCTCTCTGTAAGAACTCTCTACCCTCAAGGGAGTCCACGGCTCCTCCTAATTTACTATGATCAGCAAACTTAATTGATTTACATTTGGTTCCTTCACCCAGATCATTTATAAAAAAGTTAAAGAGCACTGGCCCTAAAACTGAATCCTGGGAAACCCCACTGGTGACTGGCTGCCAGATTGATATAACCCCATTTGCTACAATGCTTTGAGCCCAATGCATCAGTCAAATGTTCACACAATGTACATGCACTTGTCCAGCTGTATTGCTGTACATTTTGTCCAAAAGGATGGTATGAGAGACAATATATGTGAGAGACATTGCTACATATAGTGTTGAACTATGCTATTAGTATATATGTTTTAAATTTTGTTCCACCTGAGTATTTTCACTAATGAATTAGTGACTGCTAGAAATAGATTTGAGCAAGATTACATGGAATGGTACTTGCCTAACATAGAAAAGCCTTCCAACTGATCATATTAATTTATCTTCAGGTTTGAATGATTAGGCTTGATTTACTAAAGCTGAAAGTAAATTGTCTTCTTTTGATTTTCATATATTAGGGAAATTTACTTGCAGATTTGTATAACACTGCATGAGTTTATTTATGGATTTATGGATATTACACTACTGAAATACTTCCTTATGCTTTTTAGATTTAGACTGGCTTGTTTTATATAAAACCCTTCTTTGGAATGTGCCAGTGTTCAGTTTTGATTGTTCACTCAGTAGATTTAGACTTCAATAAAACATTGTCTTATTAGTTAGACTGCTTCACTTATGGTATCATAATTCTGTGGCAGAACTTGCAATATTACTACATCATTGTTCATACATTATTATTGATTATACAATGTAGGGTCAGTACGTGGCCTTTATGTTTTAAATCTTACAAAGACATTGTCAAGTATTTCACTGTTATGATTCACACTTTTGAAGTATGGTCAACAGTTCTCTATTATTTGAGCCCATCAAAACACAATATATTTTTTACCCAGAATTGGTAAAGGGGTCTTCTTCTGCTATTGCTTGAAGAAACAGCAAATTATTAGCCCCAGAAATAGATCGTAGAATATCTGTAACTATATTTTAAAAGGTTTCCTTTGATCATGTCTTCATAATGGTTAAATATATTTTTTTAAAAAAAATTAATATAAAGAAAACAATTTATGTATTCCACTATACAGTTTCAATACTGAAAATTAAATAGATTCTAGGGAAATTATCTGAGAAATCCTACTGAATTGCAGGTTAAATAATCTCATTGCTCTTATTTTGTAAGAACATATGTGTCCTCAGTGTCCTCATATTGCATAGAAACTTTACCCGGAGTCATACAAACATCATCTGTTTAACTTTTGGAATAATATATTACTCAGTGCACATAAAGATATGAACATGTAGGTGTTAAAAAAAAAAAGAAAAAAATAGTATTTTAAATTTATAAGTCACTAAATAATTTATAAAAATGTTTTTTAACTCTTGATTTTTTCCCCTTATTTTAGTAATACATTCTTGAAGAATATCAATGTTCTTTCAGTGTCAGTACAGACACCATTGTGTTTTCTTCTTAGCAACTGTTGAAGGTTTCTTCTTTTCATGGCTTGGAAGAAAAGCTGAGCAATTAATGAAAGCTAATTTTGCAGATTAATATACATATTTTAAATTAACATAATACAGCTACATTGCTGGAATATGTACTACACTGCTCGGAGCTTTAGTTTCTTGCATTACACAGAAATTGTCACCATACAAAGGAAAAGAATTGGGAAAAACTGTGAAGAGTATGTAAGGAGATAAAACTTTCCTCTGTGTATCTTATAAATGCAAACAAGATATGAGTCATAGAAATAAATTTTGGTCACAAGGAGACCACCAATGGCTCTCAGATGAAAGATGAACTAAAAGTAATTGACATTCTTTGTAAAATAGTTTCTAGTCAGCAATATTTTATTACAGTTTGAAGGAATTATAGGCTACAAGAATTAAAGGCTTTCAATAATAAAATCTTTCCAACAGGGATTTTTATCGTAATTTTAGTGAATTTGAACGGAAGCTTCATTTGCAGTATGAAAGTCACATTTTACAATACAGTTTATCACTCTAATGATTCCTAGCTCTCTCATAATTTCTAAATAGTAAAATACATTATTTTAAGATTATTAGTAGCAATAATATATCAAAACATCAGAATTATTAAATATATATATATATATACATAATGCAAGCTTCATTTTCACGAATTCTCAATTAAAATAGTGCCTTAAAGAGAGAGGATGGCTCTTTAAAGAACTATGATTTGATTAGTCAAGAGTTCTCATAATATATTTTTAACTTTATATAAACTCTCACATATTCAAAAGACTTCAATTGAATATATTTAATCATGCAACATTTCAGTAACATCACTTATACATTTTGCAAAATACTATGCACAATATTATAGGAAGGTAAAGTACAAGAAACATATTGAGAACATTCCAGAAAGTATACTAAAAAATATTGGGATTTCATAATTACAGGTGGCGTCTCTTTAGATATTCAAGATTTTCTGCATAGTCAGTGAAAACAGAAATACCAAACTTTGATAGTTTATTTTGATGTCTTAAAAAAAAAAAAAAGCCAATTTTTCAAGTATCACAGGTTTCTCTTAAAATTCTGTGAAAGCATTGGTGAACTCATAATAGCATTGCATGATATGAATATACGGTTGTTAACAGCCTCTCGAGATTCAAAATGGAGGTTTTCCACTTCAGTGAGCATATGAATCCTAATAAAATATGCATACCTGTATAAGACCTACTACTTTTGTTTGTGTGTGTGTGTGTTTTGTAAATGTTCAAGAGAGAACTTTAGAAATCTGTCTTTTTAAGTAGATTTAGTGTTGTAAAAAATGAAGAGGTCAAAAGCAATTCCATGTGGGATATGCTTTTTAAAGTTGCTTGTCTGACTCAGAGTACACTGTTCTCACAGCTTCTAAATTTTAGTATTTATATTAAAATTGAAACTAGCAAAACCTAAATGCACATAGATTGTTATTTATAGCAGTTTCATATTCATTCTTCAACTTAATCAATGAGTATTAAAACGGGAAGTGGCAAAACAAGTTTGCACTTCTTTCTCCTTCAAAAACACAAACAGTAAATCATAACCACGCATAATTTCTGCTGTTATATATTGTAAAGGTTATGTTTATACTATGAGCTGTGAATTAGATTAATGAGTTTTCTCAGCACCATAAACCTCCTCCACCAAAACAGGAGCTAAATTGCAATAAATCACTGTTTATGTTCACGCATTTATGGGACAGCAGAGATTTAGAGTTCCTCTACAGGGAGAACTGCCCCAACACAAGAGGAAAAAAATACAGCTTCTGTATTGTAAGGTGGATGAACAGGGACAAAATCATGAACATTGTTTTTACTTCACTATAATAATGTTGTTCATTTATTAAAAGAAATTGCTAGAGCAAAGCTTTTTTGTCGATGCTTCAGCCGAAGTGACAATACAACAACCCAATACATTTTCTCCCTTTGTGCCACTGAATATCGAAACTATCAAATTACACATCTTTTTGCATTATTCTTGAAATGATATTTTTTTTTTTTGTCAAAGTAATATTAGTGATGGTATAAGAAAACTATTCTTCATATACTACATACATTAAAAATTGTGTACATGAACTTGAACAGCATTTTTTACTTCTATGCTTTTACATTGGTGATTTCAGATTACTGTAGTTGTGATTTCTAAATGTATTCCTCATTGGAAAGTACCGTACTTTCTGAATTTTCTGCATTTTGTTTCATCAGTTTTTCATTTTACATTTTATTTCAACTGCCAGTAAAATTTTCTATAATCTGTAAAAAAGCTTATTAGCCCCTCTTTAATTTTTAAGAGATTTTTTCTTGATTATTGTTTTTTTTAATGTCTGCTCTTAAAAAAAAATAAAGGTTCATATATTTTTCATGGAAACTTTATGCAAATACACCTACTTTCCAATGTCTATTGAACTATTTTCTATTTATGGAGGAAACCCCACAATTACAAGAGCAATTTGTGAACCTACTGCTTTTATTTCTTCCAACAGCTTCAAACAGAGGAGCAGTGCAGTGTTCCACTACCCTGTCTAGGCATAAATGCTAGTGTCAGAAACTAAAGCCACCCCTTTAACATATTGCAGACAAGTTGTCAACATAACAAAGAAGAGGGACATTCTTATCACTCCATGCATTGTTAAACTGTGGAACTGATTTTTATAGAATGTAGCAGATGGCAAAATCCTATATGAACTACAAAACTTACCAGATAACTTCAAAAAAGAAAAGCATGCATGAATTGGAAGCTTGGTTAAAGGAAGTGATATTTTGAGCTTCCTACACTACAGCTTTGTGTTCCAACACTCTTCCCAAAAGCATTCATTATCTGTTATCAACAAAGTATTAAACTACATGATGCTTAATTTACTTCATATGGTTCTTAATCATTGAATGTGTCTTATTCTACATTCTTATGCAATGCAGTGACTTCACTAACCTGCAGGAACCAATCTGCTGCCATCTAATCGGAGAAACAGTGAAGTGGTGGTAGTTACTGATTCTTTTGTATAAGTGTGAAAGTGAATGAGAGATCTTTTCTAGAAATAAAATTACTAATTTTAAATTTAAGTGACTGGCTAATAAAAAAGTAAGGCTTTGAAGGAAAAACTGATTAGTTTGGATTTATATGCAGAAGGTGGCACACAAAGGCACATGGGCCTGCAAAGGTGGATTTAGTTTTAAACTAATGTATGCACAGCAACATGTTGTTATGCTATAAATATTATTTCAGGTTTATAATTTCTTAGGGAGCAAACAGGATTTTTTATGGTAAAAAGAATCCCAAACCCTTAGAATCTATACTTTTTTAAGTGGAAAATAATTTGGTTGCCTTGTGCAGTACATTTGTATTGCTCTTCCTTTTCCCTTGAACCTCCTTAGCAAGTTTAGACTACATACTTTAATTATTTCAAAATACTGGAAAATGTCACTTATAGCCAATGAAGAGAAATGAGATCTTCTAGTAAAGAGTCAATCTGATCTCTGCTGGTTGTATACTTCAGGATGCTACATTCATGCTCTTCAAGTGCCTGTTCCTCTACACTGGTTGTAAAAGGAGCATACACTCACTATATCAGACAGAGTTCTTACTGTGGCGGTCTGCATGTAGTCCACCTGATACATAGCAAGTCTTTAACACAAAATGAAGAAGTAGAAGTGTTTCTTTTAATGTGTGGAGAGCTGAAATTAATGACATTTATTCTAGAAGGAGAATGGTATGGCACATTGACAGCTGTGGTCGGGATTGGCTCCTCTACTTCCCCAGCCTCTCGGGATCTGGAAGGGATTGTGAAATCCCCACGTGGTCAGGAGTGAAAAGATGTATCAACCCAGATTGAGTGGTCATAGAAAAGCCTTTAATTACCTGTGCCCAGGGTATTTAAACCCTTTGGGGGTGGGCTTTAGGAGGTAGGATGTGATTGGGTAAGGGTTCAGGGGGAATGGTGTGGTTTGGGGGGC
>JAWWTY010000001.1:64594300-64605808 GCA_035222235.1 Margarornis squamiger | reverse complement strand
CAGTTTTGATGCAGTTGTAGGCCAACAACCTCAGAGACACCTCCCAGCTAGATGAACTATTGTCCTCATCATTGTTCAGTTCCAATTGCAAAGACTCACACCTGTTGTGCTAGGGCACCTGGGAGGGTGGGGCAGTCACAAAGGAGGGGTGCCTGCTACGCTGGGCAGGAACTTATTCCCATTGCCGCTCTCCCTCTAGTCATTGTGTTCATCCAGGTGGAAAGAGGATAGGAAATTCTCCATATCACACATCCTGTTTGCCTCACAGACCTGTCCCAGGGAAGGTAGGGCACAATTCCAATAGTGTCTCACTTGCGCTCCCTGATAATCCTCAACCTAGTCACCTTCCCGTGGAGCTCTGCCATTAAGTGGAGTTGTTCCTCAGCCTGGACACACCTTCCACTGGTGTGCTCACTGCTGTTGTTTGGGCCAGACACCTGCATGGCAGCATGTTCCCACTAGAGCTCTGTCTGGACAGCTGCATCTGTTGTGATGGGTACAGAGCTTAGAGTGGTCAATGGCCTCCTGCCAGATGGATGCCACTCTTCCCTGGTTGAGCTGGCAGAGCTACAGCACCCTTGCTTCATGTCTTTCAGCCCAAACTGCCGTGCCACACCCTGGTTAATATCTCACACCCTGTTTGACAGCCCTGTTCAAAGCACTCCTGGTCGCTAATGCTCCCTGGGGGTTTCTTTTATACATGTGTGGGGATTTGGTTTCCAATGTTCCTGGCCCTGCCCAGGTCCCATTAGCCACTGTCATGCAAGCTGCAAGCTTCTGGCTGTTCTCTCAGCTTCCCCTGTGGTTCCTCCAGTTCAGGAAACTCCAGAGTTGCTCAAATTGTCAAATTAGGTTAATTACATAGATATGTCATGGGCCAGAATTTGAGGTAGAAAAAAGAGGCCAAATTCTGAAAGGATCAATCTTCCTGAGCAGCAGATCTCCTACTTCTGTAAGAATTTGCCAAGTTTGGCACACTTAAGTATTTCGTTTCTATTCTGAGTTTTGCTTCTCAGAGTGCATTCACCTCCTCTCCTTGAACACCATAAATGCTTCTCCTTATCTCCAGAAGCTTATGATTTTGTTAATTCATTAAGGTGTGAATATTTATACATTTTATTTTTTAATCCTAACTATTATGCCTGATTATTCAAATAGTCATTGTTTTAATCCAAATGACATCATGCCATAGCAAGTTTTATTCACCAACTAATATTTCCTCTGTACATGTTGAAAAATAATATTTTCCTTGCCTTTGATTCTATCAATCTTCAATATTGCTTGTTATTTATCAGTTCTTGCCTGTGAAAACTGATCATATTTAATAATTTAGTTTACTTTTTCTTTATTGTTATTTTATGTGTTCCTTTTAATTAATTATCATCCAAAACTGCACTATCACCCTGCATATCTCAAATGTCTCTGGGTAAATTTCTCTCTGCCTTGCAATACTTGTTCTTTATGCAAGGGATATATTACAATTTCTCATGGAGAATATCCCAAATTCTATTGAAGTTAATTACTTAATGTGCATTTTCTTAGAAACTGTTTTAGAATATATTCTTTTGGATTTCTTTTAATCATAGAGCGGATGCTTTTACTTCAGAACTTTCACATGATCTGTTTCCTCAATGCTCTTAAAACTAAAGGAACAGCAATATACAGAATATGAAAATTACTTCACTTAGGCCCAGACTCATGCTTATATTATTGCACATAAACATGAGACATTTTAATTATTTATATTATGACTGACATTGCCCATTCTGCTATTAAAAAACAACAAAAAAACCCAAACTAAAACAAACAAAAAACCTCCAAACCAAACCAAACCAAACAAAAAAAAAAAAAAAACCCACAAAAAAAAACGAAACCAAAATAAAAAAACCCCTGTAGAATATTTAATAACACAGGCCACAGAATATTGTTGTGTTTGTACACATAGAGTAATTGGAGAAAGAAGAAATTTTGTGAGAACATTGTAGAGATGTTTGATTAAACCTCTCCAACTCAGTAGGAAAAATTGCAGGTTTTTTTATCAAAATCCAAAAAAATTATTAAACTTATTGGGAAAGTCTCTAAATTGAAACAAAATAATTGTAGTCACTAGCCACCTGAACTTTCTGGACAGAAGATGGCTGGGATATAATGTTATAATTATGGAGGCCAGAAAGAATTGAGAAAGACTGAAAAACAGAAAACAGACAAAAGTGGAGGCAGGAGAATGAAACAAGTGATTTAACCATCAAATTAAATGTTTGCAAGGACTGCAAACATTTTGGGGCATAATGAGTGAAGAAAACATGTTTCAGTAAGGCAGTAAATTTTCTCTTATAATTTCATTTTTCATACTATTCATCGAGTCTGTATTTTGTGTATGAGTTTTTGGAAACACAAACATTGTCTGAAGGAAGCATTGTATCCTCTCAACATGTTTTCCTCCTAACTGTAAAAACTTACCATATCTCAAAGCTTACAGTGTCTCACAAAAAAGGGGTAATATTAGAATTTAAAAAATCAAAATTATCGATGATACAGTATGTTTACTTTTGATCCTGCAAAGCAATCACATGAGAAAACTGACTTGCAGCCTTCATTTGGATTTTCATTGCATCCCCTGCCCATATTTACCAGAGTTAATTTAATAAGCACTAACAAGTTAAGTTCAACATTTATTCAGGGACAGCAAAAAAAGAGGTCTGAGGTATAGGCACATTTGAACAACAGAATGCATTTTAATTCCAATCAGTAATAAGTGAAGGACAATTAAAGTTTCAAACCAGAGCACAAGAAACTCAGAAATTTGTCCATCAGTCTAAGCCTCTGTGCTATGTCCCTTGTCCTTCCGTGTTGCTGTCAAACTAGAAACTAATCAGGAGCTCCCTGAGTTACAGCAAGCCCTGCATTGTCTCCTCTGAATCGCCAGGAAAATATTTATTTCCCACACGTTGAGGAGCAGTTATGCGTCAGTTCCCTCCTTTTCTGAGATATCTTTTATTTAGGAGAACTGCAGATTCTTGTCTCAGGAGCTGTCACTTGGTCTCTTTGTTGGTCTCTGTCATCCTGTCCTGAGCTGCAGGTGCCTCACCCTTAGGTGAAGAGGGAGCAGGCAGAAAGCACCAGGCTCTCCAAATGTTTCTATGTGATCCAGATTACAGGACTGCTACTTTCTGTGGGCTTGCTCCATGCTTTTTGAAAAAGCAATACATGAACAAATCAGATATGTCCTCTTACAACCACATAATTCTGTATTTTCCTGAATATATTTCTAGAACTCATGCTTGAAATTGAAGATATGTGGAAAGTTTCAAAGAAACAGTTCTGTCCGTTTACTTCAGGAGATGTGGTTACACCACAGTGATCAACGCATAGGAAAGATATTTTGTGCTGGCAAACCAGAGGTCAGACAGTTAATTAACAATACATTACACTGAATCTTCCTTCTTTAGACTTTCACAATTTCACTTTACACAAATTATATAATCTTGAGGCTAATGATGGATATAGTAAGGCACAATCATTATCCACTATAGTCTGTTTCAGCAAAGGGGCTCTTACATGCTAACCCACAGAGGGTTGTGGATGGTAGGAAGAATTAAAAAGATATTTTATTTTTCATATTCAGCCTAATTACAAGCATATAATAAGGTGATAGACTCAGTACCAAGTGTACCTGCAGAGAACAGAGTTCACTTTCAAAATTTGTCAGTTTAGTGAAATTTATGAAGCTGAGAGCAAGATGAGAGAAGTAATAGGTTTGAGAAGAGAAGCACAAGACTGGAATGCTTTTCCTTTTAAAAAAGTAATTATGATAACAGATATTTGAAAAATAAAATATCCAAGCCTGTGTACTTTTTAAGTACCCATTAGATAAGTATTAAAAAAGACCCCAAACCAATAAAATACTTAATTCTGATTACATTATTCTCTTACCAATTTGTTGCATTAAGGTTACAGAATACTTGAATTCCCACCAGATACTGATAAAACCTTGTTATGGGCAAATGGAATGCATCATTTATGCAAAGCTGAGAATTGATAGTCTCATTAAAAAGTCTTAACAGTGTAATCAAAGAACAATTACTCCAGTTGCATTGATTTTTACATTTCTAGGTCAAATCATATGCAGGTAGAATGACGTATACAAAAACTCCATAGTATTTACCTCTTTCTTTGACATTATGTTCAGCCTTCTGCTTCTCCTCTGCATCCTACGGTTAATGGCTTGAGTTTCTGTGGTTTGAGGTACCAAGTCATCTGCCTACCACATCCTTTGATGAAAGAAGTATGATGCTAATGTTAATGGTTTCTTCCTCCTCACCCTAAGGTCCACCTGGATTCATTTTTTTTACATATATTATCACATTCCACATCTTTCCTTTACTTACAAGTTCACCATACATATGAATTTACTGTATATGCTGTGATTTACATATAATGAATACTTACTCTTTTTTTGGTCACGCCTATAACCGTTTTTTCCCAGCTCCCAAGGTTACGTTCCTTTGAAGAATGGCAGCTGAACACTAGTGAGTGGTTTAAGGATGCTGGGGTCTGCTTTCACCTTGTATTTTCCAGGCCTCTGTGATCACCCCGTGTCTCTATTCTTCCTCCTATTCTAGGTCTGCAGCATGTCACAGACAGTAGCAATAATGTATTTACTGGGTTACAGTGCTGCAGATTTGTGACACAGGAATTTCTGATCCAATTTCACATTGAGTAAAAATGTACTTTCCCACAACAATAGTACAGTATTTTGTTTAAAAATGAAATATTGAATTGTTTTGACAGTGATTAAATAATATATTGACACTTTCAATTTTGACTTTTTTTCCCCTCTACCTGACTCTGGTAGCCCAACATTTTTTAACTGGAAATTTCAACTCACTGATAGACAATTAAAAGAACTTTTGCCAATGATATCCCATATAATTGTCAAATAAACTTCCCAAAACTGAATGCTAAAATCTATTTCCTAATAATTATAGTTTTAGTTATTTTATTTAGTTCCTCACAAGTGTAAATATTCTATGCACAAGTGGAAATATTCTATTATAAATGTATTTACTTAAAGTTTCTATGATCTGTTACCATGCATATGATTCCTTTTTCTTTGTTAGATTTAATGCCACAATTATTGTCAATATTTAAATAGCTATTGAATTCTACAATATGAATTTTATTTATAAAACCTCAAATTCAGCAGGTGAACAACAAATATGGTATGTTTTATTTTGTACTTTTGTTTTTGTGGTCTTTATTCTAATGTCCTTTTATTGATCGTGACTACTCTTCAAGAGACAAAAGCAGTTATTGTCTATGATCATTGCCACTGAATTAATTAAGGTGGTCACACTAACTGCTGCGGTTAGGCAATAATATTGAGCACCAGAGTGGCACTGTTAAGTGATAACTGTTGTGTAAACTAAAGTTCATTTAAGAAGTTTCAAGATTAAACAAAATAATGCTTCACATTTTCCAAATCACCAGTAATATTATTTCAACAGCTATACACTATACTTTCAAAAATGGATGCATTTTCAGAGAGGTTTTTGGGGTTTTTTTTTTTTTTTTTTAAATCTCTTTGCCATGGTGATAAAGGAAATCTTCAAGATTACAATCCCTGGTTCAGAATATTACAGAGACTCTGAAATGAGAAAGTCAATGCTTATTAGACAAAGGGTTGACAGAAAAGAGAGGAAAAGCAAGAAACTACACATAAAGGAAACAACAGGAGGTTGCTTGTTGAGCCTAGTGACCTTATTTGCTGCTCTTAATATGCTAAAATTGTGCCAATCACAGGGAAAAAAAAAAAGTGGAAATAACTCCTTTTATATTCAATTTTTCAGCACAGTGGTTGGATATTGTTGGGTTTTGTTTCCTGCATCTGTTCTCAGCACTTTTATTTTTTCCCCTCAGGGTAATACTTTAAAATGCAACTTGTTGTAAGCTAAAATGAAAAAACCCCACCTGATTATACATCTGTAAGTTATTGTTACTGACATGTATGCAAACTGCTAACTAGTGCCATGTGCCCTTCATTCAGTTTGCATTATTTCCTTGACAAACAGCACCAAAATTACTGGGCAAGAGTGAAATACAGCCTTGAACTAGTCTCAGTGCTTATTAAATATTTAATAAGTAATAGGAATCCATCAAAGAATGGACTTTCCCTTACCTGTGACAGCTGGAGGCAAGAATTGTTTTACAACTTGGCCTGAAAAGTGATTTTCTATGAAAATGACATGAGCATAAGAGGTAGGAAAGAGGAAAAAACTATTCTATTGTTAGCATTTAAATATAGAGTAATCTATGAATAGCTGACTTATTTGCTTTTATTATTATGGGGCCCCAGGAACTAGGAACTATGACTGCAGACATACTTGTCTGCATTTATTTGTGTGTGTGAGTAGGATTTGAGTAAAATGGAAGTCTTCGATCCAGTTTCAAATGAAATTTCATCCAACTACTCAGACACTATAAACCCTGAAAGTTTTAGTGCTGTTACCTTGAATGTAATTAAAAAGGGAAAGGTAGCTCGTTGCTACTTTCAGTGAAACATTCGTTCATTCAGCATTGCATATAACTGTCCTTATCCTGAATAAGAATCATAGACTCATAAAATGGTTTGTGTTAGAAGGGACCTTGTCATATAGTTTCAAAATCATTCATGGAATTTTTTCTCTCCCTTACCAACACAAAGGGTCCAACACCATCTGCAGAGGAGTTGCTTCCCCTTCCCCCTCCCCAGACACTTTCTCAGACAGGAGAGGGTCTTTGCACTGCCCAAGGGAAAAGTTTCATCCTGTGGCCGCCACTCCCACGTGAGCTTTCAGAGTCAGCACCTCTCCCTACCACCCATCTTCTCCTCGCCGGAGCCCGAAGTGCCTTTCTCGGCTGCTGCTCCTGAGGCACAGCACCACCTCCCGCTGTCTGTAAATAGAACTGCACTGAAGGGGCAGAGAGAAGACTTGATTTGTTTGAAAGTTTTTGTAACGGTGTTGCTGTTTGCTCTAGTCTGGTTTTGGTTATATATACATACACACATACATACATATATATATATATATATATATAAAATAAAGAATTGTTATCCTTTTCTATACATTTTCTGATTAAAGTCTCTTAATTTCAAAGATTCTGGTGGTTTTTGGGAATAGGCCCCCTTCCTAGTCCAGAGAGACATCTTAGTTTTCTTTTAAACTGAGATAGACCTTTAAAGGTCATCTATTCTAATCCCCCTGCAAAGGAGCAGGGTCATCTTCAACCAGACAAAGGTGCTTGGAGTCCCATCCAACATGGTCTGGAATGTTTCCAGGCATGGGATAGCCACAACCTCAGTGGGCCACCTGTGCCACCCTCCTCATTAAAAAAAAAAGAAAAGTCTTTCTTATATCTATTCTGAATCTGCCCTCAATTAGTTTAAAAACATTACCCCATGTCCTAATACATGAAACTTGGTTTATTTCCTAAGAAAGAAATACTATTATATCTTTCATTGTTATTATGTATTTCCTTTGTTGTATAAATCTAGATTGTCTAAGAGCTACTTGTCACTCTCGTAGCATTGAAAATTATTCTTTAAATATATTTGATTGGATGGAGTAAAAATTGAAGAAAAGATGAAATTTTCTAATAAATTACTAACTTCAAAGTGGCCTGAAGTAGAGGAATGAGTGGCTAAAAACTGATGAAAAATCCCTGAAAACTGAAAGATGCCCAGGTGAATCAGTGCTTCACCCACAGTCTCTGAGCAACAAGCACCATTGCAGAAGGACACAAAGAAAGAAATTTCATGTCATAGAATCAAAGAATATGCTGAGTTGAAAGGGACCCACAAGGACCATCAAGTCCAACCCTTAGCCCTGCACAGGACGTTCCCCAAGAGCCACACCATGTGCCTGAGAATATCATCTAAATGCTTCTTGAACCCTGTCAGGCTTGGTGCTGTGACACTGGAGATTCTATTCACCATCTGGGTGGAGAATCTTTTTCTAATATCCAACCTAAACCTCCTCTGACAGAGTTTCAGGCCATTCCTTTTGGTCCCTTCACTGGTCACCACTGAGAAGGGATCAGTGTCTTACATCCTATCATCCTAGTTCCCATTGAATTTATTGGACTTTTTTTCTCATTAAATTAGATGAAGACTATTTTAATAGGCAAGAAATTTCAGAACTCTGGCATTCTGCATATGACTAAGCATAAGTTTCAAACAGTGTTTCAAACAGTGAAATAAAAAGGTGTATATTTTTGATGTCATAACTCTTGAAAAATGGTAGAAAACATTTGTTGGGGTAAAATGGGCTAAAAATGCATCTTGCCAGATTAAAAAAAAATAAAAATAAATTATTGGTACAATAGTTGGCACTGTAAAGCTTATATTTTAAACACATATATTCCAAAATCATGTTCCTTGCAGAAAGATAAGTTTAGTCTTTGTGCCTACTAACTTTTATTAATTTTCTTAATTGATCAACAAATAAAACAGGTTTTCTTGGTAATCTTTTCAGTTACCTAGATTTTTTTTTTTTCTTTTTCTGAAATGTACTAGAGAGACATCAAAAAAGCATTAAATGGAAGAAAAGAGAAGGTGTCAGTAACTTCCAACAAGTCATAGAGTGGCCCTTTTTTGCCATCACAAATAAAGACAGAAAAACTTTGTAAACCCTTGCCTTGGGGAAGGGTTGAGAACAGACTTGCAAGCTACACGTGCACCAAAATCTTTGCTAGGAACCCTGAGCATTTAGTAAATATTGATCAATACATACACTTCCCACTAGACTTGCACACAGCCTGGGCTTTCACAACATGTGATATTCACTGGGTTAACTACATACACACAAAAAAAATATATGAGCAGTATGTTCCAGTTTTAGCATCCAGTCATATAGATAGCTTTCTAATGAAATAAGAAATACTTCCCATCTTTGACAGAGGTTTCCAGAAGTCTCTGTGGTATTTATAATGAAGGCAGAGAGATCCAATGTTCTGATGAACTTTTGCACCTTTTAAGCTGGAAAAGTGAATTTAGATATCTTCAAGGGTAAAAAAGGCTTGGGCAGATTAAGGTATTGATGAAGAAAGTGCAAACCAGAGATAAGTTCACCTTGTCTTACAAGACCTAGATTGTTCTCAGACAGACATTGTCCATAATTGATATCATTGTGATTGATAACTAGTTTAAGGAGGTCCTAAGAGACCCAAAGAAATAAGGAATTCTTCAATAATGCTTAGATTTTTGTCTTCAAAAGTTTAACTGTCAGTCTTGGCAAGTAGATGAAAAAAATTGTTGTGCTTTATCATGGATTATGCTTCACATTGCTTTTCCGATTCTGCTAAAAGGAAATACTCTGCATAACTCTTAGTGTTGTGTTAAAAAGAATTGACCATTTTCTGTGAAGTGTCTTAATTATTTAAAGTATTTCTTAGTAAAGCAGTGAATTTAGTATGGTGTCTCTTGTTTACCAACTTGCCAGCGTACAGTAAGACAAAGAGAAACTAGTAACAAGTGCAAAATACTTAGCAGTGTCTCTGCGGGGTGAAGAAATGTTCTCTCAGCCATTCTATCTCAAAGGTAGAACTGATTCACCAAGCATGAATAATAATTGAGTTTGGGAGACTGAGACCTAGATTGCAGGAGTATAAGATTACACTAAATGGAAGAGAGACCACAAGTTACTTGACAAGACCAAGGAATCAAGAAAGGGAGCTACAAGAATCCTGCACAAGAGAAAGTTTATTGACATAAATTGGGTTGTTATGGGTTTCCCAGTTTATGAATTCACAGTTGTAAAGTTAAATAGCATTGTTGCATGCTATACAAAATGGAGTTTGGTTTTCTTCATCATGTTATCCCTGCTCCCTGATTGGACAGATTCTGCCACAGTGGAGCTTTTTCCATATATGGTTATCTCCACCCTCGTTTACCCCTTATATGTTATAATCCTCCCATTTTTTCCTTCTATGTAAGAGGATTTGCATGCTCATCCCAAAATCTCCCCCCTTTTCCAGAAAGTTCCATGCCACCCTTATATAAGCTGGTGCCATTTTAATAAATGTGTCATTCCACCATTCCACCATACTCCTGCCTGGAGTGTGCCTGTCCTTCTTACCCTCGAAGGGTGTTGTCACTAGATCATTGCTATCATCTGACTTACACTGATTTACATACATACTGAGTTACATGCTTGAGTGCTTCTTGGCATTTGGCCTGCTCAGCATACTTGTAATTACGTGAAAAATCATGGTGACACATGTATGTTTCACATCCAGAACTTGCGTCCTATAAATAGAGCCTGGACTCAAAATTAATTTTACATCCTTGAAAATTAGATTGACCATTTATATTTACTCCAGTTTCTACTGCAGAAACCAAGGTTTGAAACAGATTGCAATAGAACTAATCATTGCAGCCTTCATTCCATCATGGGACAATTACATATGGGTGACTATCTCACTGGAAGGAAAGAGACCATGATGAAGGTCAAACAGGCAGTATTTTAATTGGTTGCATCTTCACTATGCTCCTCTGATGAAGGTGTTAACAAAGACAGCTGATAACAAAAAGCTATACCTACATTATTTTGTCAATATAATTTAAGGGGAGAAAAAAAAATATGTTAAGCTCCTATTCCCTTTACCAAATTTAGCAAAAATGTGTTTGAATAGATATTACATTTCATATGTAATATATGTAATATGTAATCCTCAAATGAGGATTATATTGTATTAAAATGATCCCACTAAACTGAATATTTCACTTATGTATTTCTGAAAATATAAATGTAAGAAGTAAGAAAGGCAGCACTATTCTCTTCTGTGTTATTTTTGCCTTCCAAAATAGCATCTTCCTATGCCAAGAATGAAGATCTTGCTTGTTTGTTGTTTTCTTCTTGTTTTAACTATGTACCAAGGACAATCTTTGTTAGAGAAGCAGGTGTGGTATAAAGAATAACTAATGAATTCAGGAGGAAGGATTCATTGTGTACTTTCAGTAAAAGGAACTTTCTTATTCAGTCTTCCAGGACCTAATCCAAGTCTCATTGAAGTCAGTTTGATTCTCTGCTCTGATTATTCAATACAGAATCGGCAGAGACAAAGTAAACAAGACATGTCCTAATAAGTTCCATAGGAGCTACGATCTTGCCTAAGGAAATCAATATAACTTACGTATCTGGTTGTATATCATTGTGCAGCCATTTTGCAATGAGCACTTTTACCCTCTGGATTTAGACATTGAGAGCATTTATTTCATCTAGTAATCAGTGCACCAGTTCTGGAAATTCCTATGTGCTGAGAAATCCCAAATACAGCTGAACTCCACAGTCTGCGGACTTCGAGTATCTTCTGTATCTTTGAGCTTCTATCAGTTTCTTGTCTCACAGAAAATGCAGAAGTTTAGCTGACTCAGAAACATAAACCTGTGGCAATGGGTCTCTGAAGAAAATGAAGAAAGCAGCCATAATGCCTTAAAAACTGAGGCTTTTACTGTATTGTAAAATGGAT
>JAWWTY010000001.1:64565032-64594200 GCA_035222235.1 Margarornis squamiger | reverse complement strand
GAAGGGAAGGGAAGGGAAGGGAAGGGAAGGGAAGGGAAGGGAAGGGAAGGGAAGGGAAGGGAAGGGAAGGGAAGAAGACCAATGGCCAGACTGTCTCTGGCTAATGTCTGCTTTTCAAAGACTATGCCCCAGTTTTATGACCAAGCACATCATATGGTGTGGAACATCCTTTTGGTCAGTCCAGGTCAGTTGTCCTGTCTATGTCCCCTCCCAGCCTCTTGCCCATCCCAGTTCTATATGCTGTGGGAGCAGACTGAGAAACAGAGAAGGCCTTGGTGCTGTGCAAGTACTGGTCAGCAATAGCTGAAAATTTGTGTTATCAATCACATATATCTGAGAAAACTGTATAGTCTCATACTGAGGGATTCGCCTAGGAGAGGAGAGTTCTACTTCCCATTCACAGGGTTGTTTCTTTATTTTAACACATGTAACAGATTGAAACAACCTTATACTTGCCTGTCTCTTTTAGCCCTGTGAATCTTGAATTCTATGTGCAAAAATAGCATAGCTTCAGGCACTGTTTCTACCTGTGGAAGTCTTATATCTGTTGTTTTAAGAATGTGGTCATGGGTAATGCATGTTGATATTCAGATTGCACATATAGTGGAAGAAATGTTTGATTTTAACAAAAGAATCAAGGAAATGTGCCTATAAAGAGAGAAATAGCTCAGAGTTTATCTGTATAAACTACAAATGGAACAGGTGTATCAGATTTAATTCATTGCCTTTTTTTTTTCCCAAGGTAAATCACACGCAGGAAATAATCTTTTTGTTTGGTTGATTTTGGTTTTTTGTTGGGTTTTTTTGGTTTGTTTGTTTGTTTTGTTGGGGTTTTGTTTGTTTGTTTTAGTTTTGTAATAACAGAATTTGATAAAACATTTTGCTCATTAAGACATAAGGGTCTTGTCCTGAACTGAACCATTGCTCAGAAGCAACAGATCGACAGTGGGTGTTCATATTTTTTCTTTTCCTTTGAGCATATGTGAAAGATCCAGGGACAGTCTAACTCTTAATTCTTGTCTAGGTAATTACTTCCTAAATAAGTTAATCAGCTTTCTTACCTTCTAAAAGCATGCATGAGTAAAAGACAATTTTTGACACTAACACCTTGACATCAGGAATAATGTAAAGTGACTGATGAAACAACATAAATAGCAATAAGCCACTAAGAAGATTCCCTCTCCAGTTCTTGCAAATGTGATTTTAGATCAACTGTGGTTTTAGTTCTTCACCTACACTTTTTTGGCAGTACAAAAACTTCTGAAGTACAATTTCTACAAGTTTGACAGCTAGTAATGCTATATGCTGGCTTTTGCTACTAATTATCCAGCATAATTTTCCTGGAATTTTTAAAACTGTTTACTACTTCCAATAGAATTTCTGTTTCTACCTACATTTTTGTTATTTTTTGGGTGCTGTATAGTAGTAAAAAATGTTAGAAATATTTACTTACAGTAAACTTTATGGGTGATTATCTGAAAGACTGTGATCCTATAACAGAAGAGCTGATTACTGCTGTGCTTTACCTTGACTGTACCTTGACTTGACTCTGAGGGCCACCACTAAGCTGCAGCTGGCACAGCTGGCAGCAGCACACCTGCTAAGCAGAGCAGGCTAATGAGAATATCTCACACCAGCACACTTTTCTTCATGGTGAATATTATGGTCCTTCACCAGAGGAAAAGTCCTTGTCCCTATCTGCAAAGTTCTAGCTCTGTGTGGGTCTGCCACAAGCCTGTTCACTGTCTGCCCTGAAATAACAGCTGCAGTTAACAAGCAGCATTACATAGCAAAGCCTTGTATTTATTTGCCTTTCAAACACTCTTCAAACTTTTGTATACTTTTTGTATAGAATTCTAAAATAAAGGCATAGAAACCAAAGCTAAAGCTATACATCTCTTGCTACTTTACTTTCACATGGACAAAATATTATGAATATTCTCCTTGGGTAGAAAGCATACAGCTGGTCACCATGGATTATGGAAATGGTCAGTCAATATTTGCTCACTTTCAAGCAAGGAAGGGTAGAATGGTTGAAAAGTAGATGACTGAAGCAGACTTTTCCATGTCAGGTGTTGATCAACTCTGAAGAGCCATACACTGGCAAAGTCATGCTGTCTAACGTGTCACAGTCTTTGGAGAAAGTGTGCTTTTCCAAAGAGACTGTAAATTATGTATGACTATATTTTACAAACTTTCTTAAATTTGCATTGAATAAAATGTGTACAGATTTTTCATTTTCTAACAAACTAATACTTATTAGTATTTTAATCTTAAAACAGACTACAGATCTGTAAGAATTTGAATAAAAAATGCTTGGCGTGTGATCATATGATAAAAGAAAACTTTTCCAATTATCTTTTCACATTAGGACACCCTAGGTATATTAGCTATTTACATAAGTTCTGTGTATGTTCCTTATTGTATATATACTTTTTTTTAATCATTAGTCCCAAATCTAGACTGTTATTAAATAACAAGTCCTACTCATATTAAACTGAGAATTAACTAGCAGAACAATTAATAATCTTTATGGAAAATGAGACAACTTTACTACTTATGTTTAGACACTTTGAATTATAACTCTAGCAAGAGTGTAAATATAATGATTGCATAAATAGAACTATCCAAATTTTTTTACGTGATTCACCCCAATTAAACAGGCTTTCGGTGTTAATTGCCTGATATTTCACTTTCAGATTGATTAGGACACTGTTTTCTTGAATGCTCTGGAATTTTGCTCATATCGGCTTCAGTTTTATGTTTTGCTTTATAGTTTTTCAGCGTTTGAAACCTCCAAAGGCATCTTATTGACAGAAGTCAAAGTTTCATAACCTCCAGACTGCATTTTTCCCCTCCAGATGCTCTGTAAGGAGATAGGGGGAAAGTAACAGATTTTGAAGGTTCTTATTAACATAAACTAGTTGTTCATTATTGAGTTATGAATGTCATTCTTTAAAGGGATACTCTGAAATAATTTTGATGCTTCTTAAATTGTTTAAAAACTGTATGTGTTATAAAGCTGGTGATTAGTTATTCAATAAATTAAATATTTATTTAAAAGTAATACTTTTCTTTCCATGCATCTTTGAAGTGTAACAGAATTTATTTGAAATTAAATATATATATATATATATATATATATATAGGATGACTTGTATATAGTTACTCCGAACCTCTATTGAAAGAAAAAAAAATTGTCTCGTACTTTGGAGTTCACGGAGTTTTCTGTTGTCTTAGACATTCTTCTCCTTAACCTTTGAAAATATTTAAATACTAATAGTTTTCTATCATCCTTCAAGACATTTTTTGTAACAAGCTAGATTGAAGAAAACATAGTTATTGTATGTTTAATGTTCCTAAAACTTTTCTGAAACACTTTGGCTGGAATGTAGCTGTTAGTACACTTACTTGTACTTAGTAAATTTGGATGCAAATTTCTGAAGCTAATGAGTTGATCAATTATTTTAGTTACTTAATCATTTCAGTTCAACTACCTCAGCAGCTAGTCAGAAAAATAAATTTTAAATTGTGTTTAAGCAAAGTTTTTATACATTTTTAGTATGTGGCACAGAACTGTGATTTCCTGCCAAAGCTCTCTATCAGCATATCAAGTTTATGAGTTTATTGAAACAGCATCAATAGCTGTCTTAAGTAAGGGACTTGGAAGAAGCCCTGTGAACCCATGTCTTTTTGCATATACCCAGAGGAGGTCAACAGTTTTTGAATTCCTCTGTTCTTCACTCTCTTTCTCATTCTATAGATTACACCTGGAGACACTAGGGCACAGAGAGGGCAAAATATAGCTTTAATCAGGTCCAGCTAGAGAATTAAGGAAAAAAACTGTAGGGCTTGCCAGTTCCCCCACATGAATTCCACCAGTATAATATAGTGGAAAACAAAGCACAGAAAAATAGTCAGAAAACAGTGATTCCTTTATCATGAGAAGAATGAAATTAGGAATGGAAACCTGACAGCATCTTGAAAAAACCCAAAGACTTCCACTGAAGTTAAATATTTGTAGAGATACTTTCCAAACTAGAAATAAACTGTGATCCTGAAGGCTTTGGTAACATCCAATTTTATTTGTAACTCAAGATTTCCTACCTCCCTGTAAGACAGTCTAAAAGGTTTATTCATACCCGATAAGGGGACTATTAAAAGGTGTCTATGTTACAGTTAATTAAAGCTAAAAATAAATATCCACTTCTTTAGTAAACAAGAGTTGGCCTTGCCCCAATTTTTTGGAAAAAAGAAAAAAAATTGAAAATTAAAATGAGTAATTAACAATGTCTTCTCCCTTATCCCATTATAAAAAACCTTTTATTTCCCAGAAGAGGAGAACATAAGGTGCTTTAAACAAAACAGCTAGAATAATTCAGGTTGTAGGCTATGCACAATTGAAGCTGGAGCTTGTTCTGCTTATAGTCATTCTCTAAATGTGTGATGCAAGCCAAGAAAACAAAAGATTTTCAAGTCCTCCACCCAGGGTTGCAAGGGAATAATAAAAAAGCCACAAGTCAGGTGCTTCAAGATACCTCTTTATAGTACCTGAAACAAAAACGTACATGAATGCAGAAGTTCAGTGCTTCAAAAGCCAAGGCCAGCACAAGGTGTGCAACTTTCAACAGTTGTTTCAGAGGGACTAAGTTGTCAAATAGTCATTGTTAGTGGGAAAAAAAAAAAAATGAAAAAAAAAAATCCAAACTTTATTCTGCTTCATCTCAGTGCATTCAGTAGGTGCAGTTGAAGTGTCTGTGTCTGGACCTTGTTCAGTTTAACCGTACTTCAGGGTTCTTTCCACCCACCTGTGCTCTCTGCAGTGACAAGAGCATGGCTTTGCTTGCTCTGTTGATGGCAGTGCACACACCCTCGGCTATGGAAGAGCCTATTAGCAAGTGGTGTCAGGAAAAATCTGGGCTGTACAGGAATCAATAACAAAGCTTTTCGTTGACTACAATGAAGTTGGATTTCACGTTGCAAGCCAGAATTCTTGCACTTCAGCTTATTGCAGTTCTTTTCACTGGCATTCAAGACCCGAAAAGACTGATCTGATGACACTTTTTATTTTTGATTTACTTGGGATGGAAATTTCTTTAATAAAAAGCCCATTTTTGACAAAGAAAGAATTGTGGGAATTTGTATACACTCTGACTTAGTGGAAAAGCAGTTAAGACTTTTCTGAATTTATTAATAAATGCTTAATAAATTTTAAATTGGAATGAGGAGATGAAACTACAAATACTCTCTTGGTCTTGCTTGCTGTGAGCATTTGGAAGGAAAATAAGATAAACAGACAAAATTACAACCACTATTGAAATATAACTCTTCCCTTTATTTAGTGTCCTAAAATGATTAATGCTCAGTGTCCCAAACTGCTTAATTCTTTAAAATAAAAGTCACAAATTCTCACATTTATTGTTTAATTGATTTTGATAATTTAAAGGGGGGAATAAAAAAGTATTCTGTTAATTTAAATGCATTTTAAATAATTCATTTCATACATTTGATAAAGAAACAGTAGAATAGTGCTGGAAATTAGTATTTAGGGATACTTAGAAGCTGATTTCTTTCTTTCTTAGCATACTCTAATATTTCACTGAAGATAAAAGAGGCAATTCTGAATTTTAATAAAAATACAAATTTTTAAAATTAATAGTAAAAGGAAGAGTCCCATTACACTCACTCCACAACATCAACAGTTTTTTAAGTAAATTGGTTTTTTAAGATGTTATTCTTTCATTCATTTATTAATGTACACACCAGTAAGTACTTTAAATTAAAGCATATAAGTTTACATTACCATACAATCTACTCTGAATTCACTTTTTTTACTGTTTTATCACTATTGATTAGGCATTACGAAATATTCTATATTCATAGTGCATTTAAACTTAAGATCATTCAGTTCAAAATATTTAGAGCAGATCTGTTTGAAAATTATTAGATAGGATATTGAAAGGAGCTAGTCTTGATTCTGGGCCTGACCCAAGACTAGGATATTTCCACTGATTCAGTGTCAGGTGCCATCACACAGTGGGATGTCTTCCCTACTGATTCTGTCACCTACAGTGTAGATACCTGGTTTGAATTGGTTGCTCCAGACTCCCTTTGTAATCACTAGGAAAAAAAATCCCAAATTTTAGGCTCTGATTCATGTGACTGCAAGTGACGTGATTTCTGCTTAAGGACTCAAACTGTAGATTTCTTTGCCTATTGTCCACTGATATTTCAGGTGCAGATGTGCAGACTTTAAAGATTAACTCTATTGGGTCAGAGGAATCCTAGCCGTAGTACACCTTCCTTTATTCAAGCTATCAAAATGAGTAATGTTTTTCAAAAGCCACAGGCTTTCGTTGCCTCTTTAGAAAGGGCAATGACCTTCATGGCAATGACCTGTGTGTGAAGTGATGGAGCAGTGCAGCACAGCAGGAAGAATACCACAGTTCTCTGAAGACAGAGATATTTCTATTTTCTAAAATATGAAAGTGAGGATAAACTCCCAGGTTCTTAGAGCACTGGCTACAGACACGCCATGGCACCAGGTACACCAGGTACTGAGCTGTATGAATGCTACAGAAAGTATGTGTTTTATACAGTGCTTCCCTCTGCTTCGAGGTACACCAGGACAGAGAAGTGTGGTTCCCAGAGCTCAATGGAATGAATACAAGTCCTCAGAGGAGGAGACCCTCATTTTGTGAACAGCTTGGCTCATGTCTAAGGTAATTTCTAGCTCACTAATAAGAAGTCTTGGAAGGGAAGGATAAGAATTATATAAATTTTGCTCATACTTTTTTTCTTTTCTTTTTTCTTTTTTTTTTTTTTTTTCTTTTTGTGGCGAGGCATAACCTATGGCACTTAGACCTGGTTGAAAATGAGATCAGTTTCAATGTTTGAATAACAAATTAGGAGATTTGGTGGGACTGTAATGTGTCAAACAGTGGCACACATTTCCAGCCCAATAGCTGCAAAGATCTCAAACACATCTTCTAATCTAACCAAAGATTTTATTTTAGTTTTCCCCATTTACAGTAACAGTCACCTTTCACTCAAAGCCTAAGTAATCTTAGACCTTAATAGCTTTTCACTGCAACATGAATCATACTTTCCTTTACTCATCCCCAGTAATGGAAGTATGAATTTGAATTATTAGAATAAGAAAATTATAGGTAATTTATGTTTGTTGTAGTCTTGTGTCTATGATTTTGAGAGAAGATGGCCATAATTTGTAACCCTGGTAACAGAGATTGCACATCCATTTGTTAAATCTGGCCCAACAAACTGCTTGCTCCTTTGGATTTTACTTAGAGAGAGGGAAAAAAAAAAAGATAGATCAACTCATCATTTGGGAATTTCCTTCTTTTTATTGTTTAGTTATTCAAGCAGCATTAGAGAATGAAATATTATAAAAGAACTTCAAAAATAACTGCTTCTGCTGGAGCTGTTTTAATTGTCTCAATCTTAAAGGAAAAAAAAAAAAACAGCTTTTTAAAATAATGTTTCTGGATAATAACACCAAAAATCATCATCCATATAAGAACACACTTGATTTCATTACATGCTTAATCAAAACCTATTCAGATTTTTACCTACGAGTTGATTAAACATTTACTTACAGTTATGGCAAAACCAGACCTAACAGTGAGAGTAACTGCATAAGACCTGAAAATAAATCCCACAAAGACCCAAAGTTTTGTGAAATATGTGCATCATGACTCTCTGCTCCCACCGTAGTAAACAGAAATCGAATTTAAAGATTGCAAGAGGTGCTTTGTAACTTCTAGCATCTTGTCCTCAATTAGCATCAGTTTACAGCTGAAACATTGGTCTGTTAATTTAAATTGATTTGATGTGATGGAGCAGACTGTGTTCTAAATGCTTTTTCCTAAATCACACTCAATTAAATAAAAAGCTTGTGATGTGTTGATGTGATATCAGTGCCCACAAGCTGTAGGGTTTGGCTGTATTATATAAATGTTTCTTTTTCAAAACCAAACTGTCAGTCTCTCTACTTGTGATCTACAGTGATATCCTTTGAATATCACTGTTGAAAACATATTTTTCCCCTGAAACCTTCCTATTCTAATGACCACATTCCATTATCCACCTTTTTTCTCAAACATGTTGCTCTGTCTGTGAATCTAGTGTACCTTTTACCTATTACCTGCCTGCATATGTCCAATTTCCCAGCCATTTTGCACAAAGTAGTGAATTTCAGCCTCACAGTCCATTTAGCAGATATTTCTTCTGCTCTTAAATAAAACATTCAATTATCTAAGCAACTGTCACACCACTGAATTTGCTAGCCAGAAGAAAATGTATACACCTATCTACGATCCCCTATACTTATTTTATTATTTTTTTTTTAAGTTTTGTTTGTTTTGTTTTGTTTCATTAGTTTGGGTGGGGTTTAGGTTTTGAATTACCAGCCCAAACCCCCTTTACTGATGCAGAGATTTGTCGAGACTTTACTTGCGCTCTATCAGATCTGGATTGAATCACTGGATCCTGCATGTTTCTAGATCTAACACTAGTTAATGGCTGATCATAAATTCCAGGCAACTTTCTTGGATAAACTTCTTTAGTGCACAATCAAGTTGGATCCTCTTTATGTAATGGAACACCATATGGTGCTGCTGATAACTCTGTAAAACCTGTGTACGAGCCTCCTTGAGACACAGCTGGCTAGAAAAAATTGACTTGGAAATTTTTGAAAAGAAATTCTGTACTGCAGTGTAGTTGGATTTCATGATGACAACATTCAGGGACAATGCACAGGGAAAGGAAGAACCACTGACTCAGCTATGCAATTTCTCAAATACGCATATACACTTTCATACTTAAAAGTTAAAGTACAAATGTATCTAAAAGTAAGCATCCCAGAAAACCTTTACCATTCTGGTTCCTTTAGCAACAGAGTGAACTCAGGAGTTAGGCCATGTCTTCGAGACCCACAACCCTCTGGCCTTGCTGAACTGTGTACCTGGCTACTGAAGAAGAAACTTCCCTATTTGCGCTGAAATTTCCCCTTTTGAAACCTTCAAACCCCCTGCATTTGTGCTGCAAATTTTCCAGCTCTTACACAAACATTCACCTTTCAGCTTCTGGGCAGAGAGTTGTTCAAAGTCAATGGCTCTCCTGGTAACAAGCCCATTGGTCAACTGGTGTAGAGCCAGTAAGTGTTGATGGCCCTTGATTGCCCTATCAAGCCTTCCCAGCTATAGCCTCTTCTCTATGTATCAACCTCCCACTCTAAAATGAATGCTCTAAGATGCACTTAATGTTATCTTCAAAATGAAGCGTAAAACACAACAGGGTATTCACAAAACACAAATGTGAATTATGTATTGACAACGACATAACACTAAAACATCACCACTTTTATTGTGAGTTAAAAGAACTGTCAATTACTATTTTCCATCAATTAAAAGACTTGAAAATCTAACAAAGCAAAAGGGAAGAACAGGGTTTGAAAGACTGCTGCAAGTGTATGAACAGAGAAGTGCATCTCTGAGAAAATGCATGGATAATAATGCTCTGACTTCTAAGCAAAAAAAGGACAATCTCTTACTAGGGCTAAGCTAAATTCAGGGCTATAAGAATCTCAAGTATTGTCAATCTTGAGTTCGAACTATCCTAAAGAGATGAGTTTTATATGAGACTTTTTAATGAGCTGAGCTAGACTCACTCTTTGGCACAGTGCATACAATTATTGATGATTTGCACACAAAATCGATCACAATTCCCATAATAAATTATTGATTTATTTAATCTAATTTCACCCAGTCAGGCATATAATTACTCACAGTTCTGCAAAAACATGAACCTGTTCAATTCCAAATATGTATGTAATCACCAGTGCTTCTCAGATTAGCTTTAATCTGTTGACTAATAACATGAAAATTGATATTCCCACTCAAACAACCCTCAAACCCTTTAAAGTATAGATGTATATGGAAATTGTAAATAGATTTTATATTTTATCTTCTAAATAGATGCCAGATGCTCAGCTGGTGTCACCTGGTAGAGCTCTATTCAAGGAAATGTCAATTTATACCAGCTGGTCCATGTGACTACATGTCCAGGTGAAAGTGATTTTTTGTTATTTTTATACAGAGTTCTTTGTTACACTTACTTGATTCTTATTTAATCATTGTAAATTAGAGTTAGCTGGATATTATGTTTTGGTTAGAAACAAAATGTACAGCCTGATGTTGCCTTTATATTTGTCAAAAGAGTTACATTTCCAAACAATACTGAGAAAGGGACACTTACAGCCCCATGAGATGTTTTCAGCTGAATTAAAAAGGCAAGTGAAAAGAAAAAAAAGAAGGGTTGCTGAGAAGAGCACAAGAAACTTTAGCAGAACTAAAACTCAAGAGCAGAAAAATTCGTGCAAAAAGAATTTCAGTAATAAGCAGATGAAGTTAAGATGAGCTGCAGTCTCAGATGTTTTCCATACATGATTTTTTTTTGTGTGTGTCTGTGTTTCCAAGACTCACATGAATGTATACAATAGATCAGTTTATCCCAGTCTCAGTTTTGGTAGGTAGCTTCTTGATACTGCTTTGCAGTTGTTTTCAAGCTACTTTTATATCTCATTTTGATATGCAAATAACAGAGGCTCAAATGTTAAATCACCTACCAAATAGCATGACAATTTTCTTTCATTCTATCTCTCAAAACATTCTTTTCTGGTTTTGCCTTTTTAAAGGCAAGAAAGCTCTTCTATTCAGATGAGAAACAGGACTCTACACTAAGCTATGTAAACTAACGGGAGGATTCTGAAGTTAAACCTAGACAAGTATTTAAACAATTTTTTAATCTTTTTTACAGTATTTTTAAAAACAGCAAGGTTTTCACAAAGGCATAATTATAAATAGGAAAAAATATACAAACAAATGATCTAAACAGTGTAAGATTGCACTGAGACCAAGCCTTCTTCAGACTCTATAGGAGCTGAATCTTCTCAGTAGAATTTTTCTTCTCCTCATTTTTAAGATAGTATTTATGTGTACATGCAGAGATTTATGATAATGCAAGTATTGTGGCCAGCCAGGAAGAGTGAAGAAAATGCATGTTACTTACACATAGAAAAAAATGTTTACAAGAAGAGTCCCTCTACCACTGTGTGAAAAACTGCCCCTGAAGTAAAGCCTGAATACAACTGGGAAAATGTTCACAGCACAGTACCAGCTGAAGCTGGGTTGCTTGGAGAACCTCCTGAAAAAAATTACTCTCAAATATCATCCCCAGTGAATTGTTTCACCAGCAGAGGTAACAGAACTTACCAAGAACCAGTGGCACAGTCACAGCCCAAATGCACCTGTGACTATATGTATTTCTCATGTATGTGTGTGTGTGTGTGTGTGTGTGTATATATATATATATGAGAAATATGAGTGTATATACATATATATATTTTCCTGTGACTATATATACTCAACATAGGAAGTTCCAACATAGGAAGTTCCACAACACTGTACGCCAAAAAGTCATGTTCTCACAGCTGTTTTATTTTGCCCTTTCTTTTTGAAATGAGAACTAGACAAGATATTCTGCCCAAAAGAATTTCTATTTCAGTAACTAGGCAACAAAAGTAGACCAGTGATCATGTCACATGTTGCCAGTAACCAGTATCTATATGACATCAAAGTTTCCTTCTTGTCCTTGAGTAGTTCACATACCACTGCTTGCTAATAACTGGCAAATAGAAAGGGCTTTCCTTTATAAATGAGTGAATAACAGCAGTGGCTCAAACAAAGTCAGAGGCAATATTACATTAGGAATAATTATGTAGAACCAGACTCACATAAACAAATCAAAACAAGCAAGGTGCAGCCACCTCTGACAAGGATCCTGGGACATAATTGAAAGCACTCAGCAAACCAGTTGTCTGGAGAGAAAAGGAAGACTAATACTTTATTCAGTTAAAATTACCAGATGAACTTCAGGGGTCAGAAAGCAATTACTTTACTGGGAATTAGGCTCAGCCACACCCAAAGTTATGTTACAGTGGTATAGATCTTTGTGGCCACAAACAGGCAAATTTACTTGAAATTCACAGAGCTGTACTGGGATTACGGTATCTGCTTGTAATTTTTGTGGGTAACTTATAGACTATTCCAATGCTGAAACTGCAAAGCAACTAGAAGATCAGTACATTAAAATTTTATGAAAATGGATCAAAAATATTATTTTAAAAGTTCTTCTGGGAAATGTTTATTTGTACGTTCAACATTACAATATAAATTACTGTGAGTTAAAGATTCTAAACAAAGAGCATACCAAATGCTCAAAAATAATTCATTTTCCTATATCATCACCTCTTCAAGAGGCATTGATTCCTTGAGTTTTTTAAGTGTAGTTGACAACAGGTGAAATACTGCATAACACAAGCCCACTCTTCTGTCAAAAATAATCACTGACTTCGATGGAGATTGCCAAATCTAGATCAGCAGTGTCCAGAGTAGAAACTGGACCTCACATACTATAAAGCTGTTCAAATTATTTTCAAAAATAGTATTTTTCAGCAATTGTGACTCTGAAGATTTGCAGGCTTCACAGTGGAGGAACCAAAACTTAAAATCTGCTGCTGGACTACAACTCTGACAAGTCCATGCAAGGGGTTTTTTTCTGTAATTGTGCTATTATGCATACTATGCACTGGACAACATAATGTAGTCCATTGTGCCTGTAGCTTTCCTCAGCTTGCGGTTTATACTGTTCTCTGTGGCAGTCATTATACAGCCTGCAGCCACCAACAGTTGCTGAATATGCTTCTGAAGTTCAGTATATGAGCCTATCTTGCTCTTTGATAGATATTGAAAATGCTGTCTGTGGACTCAGCTCATTTGGTTAGAAGACGTAGATATACCTAGTGGTACATATGTAGGTTTTTTTGAGGTTTTCTTAGAAACAGCTTGTCTATTTCAGGAGAAACTATATGCACTTCTTAGCTGGAGGGACAGTATCATCAAGCTTAGGGGACAATGAAATGTTGGCAGAGAAGACGCAGAGACAGTTTGTTTTACTAAGTTTAATTGGGGGAAGCATCTAATCCAACACTGTAAAATTTTGAAATGTGAGCATGTAATTAGGAAAATGATTCTATGAAATGTAATTAGATCTGTCTGATGTGAAAACTGGATGAGTAATCATCTGTATGCAAATACTTAGTGCACATGTATTTCAAATACAAAGTCTAAGGAGTACATACACTGTCTGCAATATATATTAATGACTAAAATCTTCTAAATGAGTGTTCAGATATTACTGGGGGAGTAAACAATACTGGAGAAGGGAGTTGTCTTTTTTCACATCATTCTATTTAGGGAGTCCAAATGTGGTATGATAACTGAGGAGCTGTTACTCATGGGAGTGTTTTTTCAAATGTTACACTGTACTAGGATGCTTTTATTTTCTATTTCTTCACTGGACTGAGGTAAAAAATTATATGTTCTTTTAATGGATAGATGCTCTTTGTAACTGAGTGTACAAACTTAAGAAAATTGGAAACAAAATAAAACAATAATCTCTTTCATAGAACCACAGAATGACTTGGATTGAAATGGATCTTAAAGATCATCTACTTCCAATCCCCTCTGCCATGTGCATAGACAGTTTTCTCTAGATTAGGTTGCTCAGAGCCCCATCCAATCTGTCTTGGAACATTTCCAGGGATGGGGCAATCACAGTTTCTCTGGACAACTTGTTCCAATGCTTCACCACCCTCATAGAATTGCTTCCCAATATCTATTCTAAACTCAGCCTCTTTCAGTTTAAAGACATTCCCCATTTTCTTGTCACTATATGCTCTTGCAAAAAGTCTCTCTCCATCTTTTTTGTAGGCTCATTCAGGTAGTGGAAGGCCATAATTAGGTCACCCTGAAGCCTTCTCCTCCAGGCTGAACAATCCCAATTCTCTTAGCCTTTCCTCATATTGGAGGTGCTCCATTCCATCTAATCATCTTATCCTTCTTAGTCATTACCTCTAAATATCTCATTTTTTTGTGAGAGCAGTTAGGCCTGCACAGCAATATTTTTGCTAGCATTATTAGGTCAACCTTTGTGATAGGACATCTGCTCTGAAATCAAGCTCTCTGCTACTCCTCCCTCAAAATGTTGTGGTGTTTTTTTTGTTTGTTTGTGGGTTTTTTTGTTTGTTTGGTTGGTTTGGTTTGGTTTTTTTTTCCTTCTTCCTGGAGTATAAATTGTGTTCTTGTTCAATGCAGTGTCTTTCATCACTGTATATATTATATGGCTACTTCAAGAAATGTATGATAATGAGTGTGTTTCATATATATATATATATATATATTTGAAGAAGTGCAAAATAAAAAGTGATCACTAATCACATCTCCAGATGTAGAAAACAAGATAAATGTAATTAGTTTTCCAATTCCCACTTATTCTTAAAAATAGCGTGTCTCTTTCTTAAACTCATTAAACATTTCAGAAAACATAGTCTGTTTATGGATAGAATTTAGGCTTTTAAGCTAGGAACAGCAACACGTATTCTAAAGAATCCTCATTATTATGAACTATTCTATATGTATCCTCTTGATGCAACTGTATGGGATTAAATTCACAGCCATATATCCTATTTATGCAGAAACATTTGTAAATATATTGAGAGAGAAATTCTGAATCTCTAAAAGCAAATAAATAAGAAAATAAATGACCTACAAGTACCAGCCACTAAGTTGGTAATCAAATCTACAGCATCAAGTCTTGAAAAAAACCCACAGGACTGCATATTAAATACTTGACATTATTTTCTTTTCTCCCAGAGAGAATATGACTTTCCTGTGCAAAACATTCAGGCTGGAGTTTGTGTCCTGTGCTCTCAGCCCTTCAAATTGTTTAAGACTTTAAAATTTAATCAAGGGATTTCTTAATGGAGGCGAATAAAGAGTAACATCAGAAATACATTTGACAAAAGGGTAACAAATTTCTATTTAATTATTTACAATGGCCCTATACTGCTACTTAGAGACACAAAGTAGTCAGACTCCTGAGCATCAGATCCAGCAGTCTGGAAGGACAAGGGCATCAATTCGTCCTCACATCATGCAAACAGTTTTCAAGATTGCATCTTGTTGATCTTGATGAAATTACAAGTCTAGGATCTGATGCAGCATGCCAGTAATTTATGATCACAGGTCACTCCAAGCTGAATGCTTTCAGGGCACATCAAGCCTACTTGTCATTTGAATGCAACTCATTTTATCACCTAAGAGTTGTTTTTCATCAGGCCACTGGTCAGGCATTTGCAGTTCTGGAAGGCCTGATTTTTTTTTTAACAAATGACCTCTTTTCATCCATCACAACATTAAAACAAACATCAATGCAAAATGTAATATTAAAGCAATTAACCTATTATCTTCAGGTCAGGTGTTTGTTATTTTGCCATTTACAGAATGACAAACTCTCCCACTTGGCTGCTGATGTTTGGACTGGGCCAGCTGTCTGTTCTTTCTAAATGCCATTTCAGTTTATTACATGACTATGAAATGCTCTTCTTCTTGTCATTTGGGATTACTCCTATTTAACTCGATAGCTGAGCAATTTTCCCTATATTGCCTATTCAAGGGAAAAACAAACAAAAAAACCCAAAACAACAACAAAAAAGTCACATCCTGTGGCTATAGGTTATATTGTTCTCACCTTGCAACCTTTAGGACAGATGTGGGTTGTTTTTTTGGTGGTTTTTTTTTTTTTTAATTATTATTATTATTTGGTTGGGGTTTTTTTTTCATTTGTTTGTTTGCTTGGTTTTGGTTTTGTATTTTTTTTGGTTGGTTGGTTGGCTTATTTTTTTTCCCAGAAGAATCTCTCTCACTCCTAGTGTACTAGATGGGAAAAAACATAAGTAAGTAAATTCTTTGATATTGTTATTTCTAATGTGATGGCACTGACAGGGACCACAGGATTCCTATAAGAATAGTAGCAATTTAGAAAAGCAAAGTAACGTTTCTCAAGACATTCCAAAATTAAAGGCTAAATGATAGAAGTAATGCCAAGCTTCATATAGACCTAATGGAGGAAGTTTAAATATTTGAATAATTCTGATTATGGGGGACAGGAGGTGGGTGATGAGGAGTTCACAACAGGAAGAAATTTATTAGCACTAGCTTAGGCTTATGTCTGTCCTAGTCATCCTGAGTTTCTTTGCAAACAGCTCCAAAAGCGAATTCATCCCACCCAATGACAGGCATCTAAAATAAATCATTAAAAAAAAAAAAAAAAACAACAAAAAAGCTCCTGAGGGTTCCAATTTCAGTCTAATGGCTATGGGGGGAGAGAAGGTGATTCATTCATATTTAGACACAGAATTGATGGTTCTCTGAAATTATACAAGATGAATCCTGTATCAGGCATATTTTTCCTCTAGGTGCAGACTGTCAAGTGGGTTAAACCTTTGCTGTGGCATACTTAGTGCACAGCTTCCGCATATCACAATGCACTCTAGCTAGCTACCATGCTGCAGAAGTCTTGCTTTTAGTCTAGAGAATAGCAATGCAAATGTTTACATGATCACATAAAAGTATTCTAATACAAGTAAAAAAGTATTATGCCTGAACTACTTTTAAACTACTCAGAGTACTTTAAAACACACTCAGTTCAAACCAGTTAACTTGAAACTCTCTTTACTGATGACACCCACAACAGGGTAACTGTTGCAGACTATCCTGCTTCCTTGATCCATTTAGAGACTGCACAATACCAGTCCAGTAAGATTTCCACCTCAGTAGTCGATCTGGAGATCAAATCTAAGCAAAGTATTTCAACAGCAAATTGATTTGTATCTCTGTTGTGATTGCATTAGGCATATTTAGAGTAGGATCTCCTGCTCCCACAGACCCTGAAACTGAATAGCCCAGAGAAAAGTTGCAACCTGAACAAATTTGGACTCATTTATGTAAACTTTCATGGTGACTTTTTTTTTTTTTGTGTGTGTGTGTTTTGTTTGCTTGTTTGTTTGTTTTGCTTTTTTTTGGTTTGGTTTGGTTTTGGCAGGTAGACAAATATCTCTCCACTTTTTCTATTCCATGTAATAGGACAAACAGCTCAACTAAACTTTCTGTCATATCATTCTGTCATCAATTCACACAAAACAGAGGGGGAAAAAAACACCTCTCCTTCTCTACCGCTACTGAAACTCATACACAATTATAACGCAGGTCATATAATTTCCTTCAGAACATTTTCTGCAACATTCATGGGAGACGAAGGTGCAAAGAGCATCCAAGGGTGTATCATCACCTATAGGAGGATTCTGAATTAGTCTTTCAAAAGTGTAAGGTTTGTTCCTTGTTCATACCTTCTCTGACTAAAAGACCAAGTATGCTTGGACAAAGAAGTTAGTTCTACTCTCCAGCAAATGCAAATAGGTATTGCAGGAAAAATCAAACATTATTTCTGTGTTCTATTTTCCTGTAATATATGCCTATCAAGCTTTGAGCAACAGTACCAATTAAACTAACCATAAAAGCTTGACATTTAATGTTGAAACAGATAATAAGGGAACACAAGTAAAACCTTTCAGGGGAACAAGGAAACTGAAGGTGAGTCATAACACCTGGAAACATCCGTTGATTCTGTATGAGATTTAAAAGACAAATTACATGCAGATTATAAAAATATAATTTTATAATGGATACAACAACTTGGGTGCTGAGGTGCCACACATCTGTTTTATATACTGCTGAATAATTTAGTAATGAATTTTAAAATTAGAATACATTGCAAAGGGCCATTAATATTGCATGAAGCATTGTTGAATTACATGGTATCAAAACTACATCTGTTATAGAGTGTTTCTTCCAGTAATGGTCACCTATGTTTATACACAGTCACTGCTTTTCTTAATTGTAAGTATTTTAGTGATGTTCTGGAGAGTGAAATCAACAGATGTTATAGAGTATATAGTCCTTCCAGATGGCAAACACTCGTGCTTTAATAGCCTAAATCAGCCTTTTTTTTATCATCAATACCTAAACCATCACTACAAAACTGCTTTTTTTTTCTTGCAGCTATTAAGTCAGGAAAAAAATGTCATAAATTTTTCAGTGTGCCTTCAGAAAGATGATGAACAATGAAGCCTTAATCCTGTAAATTTCTACATGATTATGGTACACATTTGATATTCTCTGATCTACTCCAGGGAAAGGTTCAGAAAGTGTGGAAACTATTGCTGTTGAAGAGAAATTTGTCCTATTTCTTTCTGTATCTGACCAAGTGTCAATATCTTTACCTTTTAAACTGCCATGCTTCTACGTTCTCATCAGACAACAACATAAGGCTTTCTGAAATACTGACTGGAGATTAAAACTCCTGCTTTGCTGTTAGAATGTAAAAGGAAGTCTCATACAGTAAATTACTTTCTACTAATATGTTATACACTATTATTCCATAAAGATGATATTGGCTGGTAATTATTGCTACTACTTATATTGAATAAAAAATATTTTCTCATATTCTTTCAGTGAATGCTGTCTTCATAATAGGACATAATTACTGAAAGAGTTTCAAGAAGCTGATAGACTCTTTAATTAGCATTTTGAAAGTAATAAAAGTTTTTACATCTGACCCTTTTGGTTCAGAAAGGCACAACCCTTGGCACAGCACTGTTGCAAACAGCTACTGCTATTTTCCTTACTGAAGCCTAATTACAGAGATTTAAGTATCTGCCTTCCCAAATCAAGCCTATATTCATTTTGCTGCAATATTACTGTCAATCTCAGCACAGCTGTGAAATACAACAACACAGCCTGTTCCACAAATGAAATTAAGAGCTTTAATTTAAAATAATGGCAAAAAATAATTTCAAGATCAGAGGTTTTTGGTTGATATTAAGGTACCTTCTATGTTTATCACCTGGTAACTGCTTGGACCACCTCCTGCTTCTCTAAAGCTCACTGAATCAAGTTGACTTTGCAGGCTTTCAGAGAAGTACTTAGCACAGACACACATTGTTTTTTTCTCCCACTCCTACCTCAAATCACAAGGTCATGTCTCCACTCTTCCGTCCCTTGATGGGTACTCTCCAGCTGAAATCTGTTATGTAGCCATCTGTTTATTAACTACCAGCATTTTGCAAAATGCATCTGTAAAAGAATCTAAATCTTTTAGAGATACCAACTAGTACTTTAGAAAAACAATTTCCATTTTCTGCACCCCAGCCTTGAGAGCGAATTCCCTCTACCTTCTGCCTATTTTGACCTTCCTTATGGAAGAACCATTGGTTTTTTCCCTGTTCTTCTTGAGATAATAGTGAATGTTCCTCTGTTTCATGTATTTTGTCTCTGCTGCAGCTATTGTGTTAACAGATCCAAGACTTTCTAAAAGATGTTTTCTTTCTCCTGTCTGTGAGTGAATGCATACTGAGTATAAATGATTAAATAATCACACTGCTAACAAAGGTCCAAATTTGGAAACTGAACTGTCATCTTTAGGAATTTGACACGGTTCTTCACTGATATAAGAGGGGTAAAAGGAAGAAACTAAAAAACTTTTCTTTCTTTGTAATACTAAAATTTCTGAGATTGAATTTGTCCCTGTTATTAAAATGATAAGAGCTCCTTAGTCCATTTTTTTCTTGGTCTGATATTTATATGTGTGTGTATAAATACATGCTCACACAAAGAACAGGTGATTGCAGGCAACAAACACAAGAGTACGTGTTCAAAGTTCAAATTCCTGGGCAGGTTCCTTTAGGTGTTACTGCCTGTTGTTCTGTAGTTTGCAGCATGTTAGTTCACAGGTGCCATTCAGTTGTCACCTTTGTACGGAAGTAGATAGACACACAGATGCATTTTGGGTGGGACAAAAGGTGGAAGAGGAAAGATGGTGGTCTTTTAGAGCAGGGGAGGGACTAGAAGCTTTACGGACATGATTCTGGTGCAGACAGGAGTTTTAGCAGTAACTCACAAGACTAGCTATAAAAAAAACAGATGAGGAAGAGAGAAATATTATGACAGTTCACTTACTACCTAGTATATTGTGTATTTTTGTTTATTTTTTTTAACACCTCATTAAGAATCACTGCATCCTACTACAACCTGAAGGTCTCAACTTTTAAGCCACTGGGAAGGGGACTAACTTGAAAATATATTATTAATATTATGAACAGGTGTGTGTTTGATAGAGAGAAATACACCTCTACTATAAGACAGGTGTTTAAGATCAGCACTATTGCTAACTTCAGGGGTCAGGCCATAAAAACAGCTGATCATGGAATAGCTAAATGTACAATGCACTACAGTGAATACATCGTGATCTGTATTTATAGCTAATACAGCAAACTAATTACCATGGCATGTAAATTACTAACAATCCCATGTCTTACATAAGTGTGTCAGAGTGTAGGTAAATTATCTGAATAGGCTGTTGAGCTATTCTGAGTCATTCTAGGTAAGCCTAGCTGATGGAGAAAAGAGGTGGATGGTGCATGCTACAGATAGTAACAAAATCTGTTCTTTCATACTTTCTTATTCAAGATGCTTATAGCTAATCTACAATTCAGTGACATACTGAGTGTTAATACTTCCTACAGGGCAATTTAAATTATCATGTACTCATATAAGCATATAATATAAACATGTATCATATAGATTATAGAATAATTATTATTTTGCATGAAAGCACTACAATCATGACAGAACGTTTTTGCAACTCATACCAATTTTTATTGGTTCTGAATTGCAAGAATGAGGAACAAAATGTGATTTTCACTCAGATTATTCACATAGGCAAAGGCCTGATAATCTCAGAGGCACCCTGTGTTTTCAGAGGTCTATGTGGTATAGAATAAAACTGAAATAAAATCTAGGAGAAAACCAGGGAAAAATAAAGATGACTTAATATAGGCACAGATATTTTCTAGATGCAAAAAGTATGGTAAAGCTTTATTGAACACTACATATACTGGTCCTAATTTTAACTCTTTTATGTTAAATTCTAAATAGGAAAGGCATCAGTAATGTGTGTACTGTTGTTTATTTAGTACAGTTCCATAGCCTTCAATACATTTCAAAGCTTTATTTGCTGCTTTCTAGATTTGAATTAGTCTCTCAATCTTCCTCCAACAGAAAACTACCAGCTGTGATGATCAGTAATTCCTTATTTTGTCATGATAAAACATGTAGTGCCATATCCAAAGATAAATTAGTCTGGGTTAATGAATTAGTGGGTTCAGAGATGGGAGTCAGCAAAACCAAAGAAAGAATGAATTACCTAAGAGCAGAACAACAAGTCTGAGAAAAAGACTCACACTGAGAGTACTGTGGCATGGATAGGTGTATAATGTAATCAGGATAACAAAAAAAAAGCAATTCATCACCACCTTGAATTCAATGCTGCTTCTGTCTTTATGGACAGAAATTACCTTCAAAAATTATTTTCATGACTTAGAGTTCTATAGTGATTTATAGTAACTGGGAATCTATTGTATTTTTGACTGGAAGGATCCCTGTTGGCATTGAAGAAACAGAAATATCTACAATTTTATAGACAGAAAGTTGATATATTGATGCCATTGAGGGTGTGAAAATAAGATGAAAAACCTCAGGAATGATGTGTCTGGCATGGGGCACTGCCAGACAGCACTGGCCAGAAGGTCTCCCACTCCCTCCTTGGCATGTGCCAGTACACAGATATAGGCTGCAAACAGGAAAAAAGTATTTTCATCATCTGAACTCTCCCAGACCTGTGTCACGGACACCATGTTTTTATACACACACAAACAAATGTAGTCCTGCAATAGCAGATAAAGTAACCAGATTAGTTCATAAGCAGGTCTCAGCAAACTAGCACTAGCTGCCTTAGTACAGTTACAGCTTCTTAAAAATGTAGCCTTTCAGAGTGGCAGTTGCTGAATCTTGTGCCAAATATTGCATGCAGCCTCTGTCTGGCAAATGCTGCAGGGCAACACACACATCTTGCAAGGAAACAGGCAAAAAGAAAATGTAAACTTTTCACAGGACTTCTGAACCAAAATTTTGTTCTCAATAAGGATGGGATCTCACCTGAACCAGTTTTATAGTTCTACAGTATAGATATCTATACTGTAGCTGAACACATTTGTACCTTTTCCAGTCAATGAGAGGAATGGGCACTCTTCAAGGCACAAGACGTCTTACTGTTGAACAGACCTGTTGGTTGGTATTATGAGGAAAAACATTGTCTATTTACCTACAGTTAATTTGGGTTTGGCTTAAAAGAAAAAAAAAAAAAAATTGAAATATAAACCAGAAAATTAATGAAGTCCAAGGAGTATGAAATCTTTGTATGACTTTAGGAATAGTATGGTGCCTCAAGGTAACTAGCTAAATAAAAGTCTCATTTTGTTCAGTTGCTCACAAGCTAGAAGCAGTACATGCACTCATCAGAAATGTTCAGTTACAACGGAGAGACCATCACAGTAAACACTGTGTAGATATTTAAAGAGCAAAACATGGCCATCAAATCATAGAATCACAGAATGGTTTGGGTTGGAAGGGACATTAAAGAACGTCTAGTTCCAACTCCCTGCCATGGGCAGAGGGCACCTTCCACTAGACCAGGCTGCTTAGAGCTCCATCCAACCTGCACTTGAACACTTCCAGGGACTGGGTATTAACAGCCTCTCCGGGCAACCTGTTCAAGTGCCTCAACACCCTCACAGTAAGGAATTTCTTCCTTATATCTAAGGAAGTCTACCCTTTTTCAGTTTAAAGCCATTACCATTTGTCCTATCACTTATAAAAAGTCCCTCTCTAGCTCTCTTACAGATCCTGTTTTGGTATTGGAAGTGCTATAAGGCCATCCTGAAGCTGCCTCTTCTCCAGGCTGAACAACCCCAGCTCTCTCAGCCTGTCTTCATAGGAGCAATGCTCCTGCACTCTGATCATCTTCATGGTTCTCCTCTGGACTCACTCCAGCAAGTCCTTGTCTTTCCTGTTCTAAGGACCCCAGAGCTGGAAACATACTCCAGGTGGGTCTCATGAGAGTAGAGTAGAGGAGCAGAATCATCTCACTAGACCTGCTGGCCACAGTTCTTTTGATGCAGCCCAGGATATGGTTGGCTTTCTGCAAGTGTAAATTGCTGTGTCATCATAGGTTCTCATCAACAAACACTCACAAGTCTGTCACTCTTTCACTTTCACTTGTTCTTATTCTTGGGATTGCCCTGACTCAGGTGCCTGATCTTACACTTGGCCTTTTTTGAATTTCACAAAGTTCACATATCTCCAAGTCTGTCCAGGTCCCTCTGGATTGTATCCCTTCCCTCCAGTGTGTCAACCATACCACACTGTTTGGTGTCATCATCCAACTTGCTGAAGGGGCACTGAATCCCACTGTCCATGCCATTGACTCCTGAGGAATGCCATTCATCACTGGTCTCCACTTGGACATTGATCTATTGACTTCTATATCAGAAGTTCTTAAACTTCCATGGACTACATCTTTCCTCAGTTCCATTATTAAAGATTCCATTTTAAGCTGAGAAAGAAGCATTGTGTCCATTGGTCAATAACTGAGAGATAGTAAATTCAGGCTGGTTTGATTCATCAGCAAACAGCAATTCTTTTTACAAGACAGCTATATTGGATACTGCATTGAGGATAGAACTCAACACTATGCTTTCTTCCTATTTATGCCTCACCTGACTTGAGGGCACTGGGCACACTGAATAACATTTATCCCAGCTAGTTTTAGGTTCTGAATTAAGCATTTTTTCTGTCAACTCCTCACACTGTCAGTGGAGAGCTGAATCACCTGAAACAGTGCCTGTTGCAATTTAGCCACAAAAGTTAGATTTCTAAATTTAAGTGAAATTAATGCAGGCCTGATTGACTGCATGAAAATGGTCCCTCAAGGTCAAACTTCAGGCATAAAGGTGTAGGAGGGAAGCTATTTATTCCCATGGGCAATTTTCTGTCCATGACATTCAGATGTGTTACAAACCAAATGTGTGATAGATATGGAGCTGACCCAGCTAAGAAAAGTGATGGTACCTTAGCCAAAAGCTGAAAAACTAGTGTTAACATGTGAACTTAGGAAAGACTCTTACTATATTTTGTCATATGTTATATAACTGAAAACACAGAATTGCTCTTCTGATTTCACTAAAGATAGTCCCAAAAGGCTTTCACAGATTTTCAACAAAAATGTGGGCAATATTTAGTTAGTCAGCAAAATAGTGGTTTTCTTTTCTTGATGTACAATGTATGGCAATATCAGCATGGTGGTAAACACAGACCTGTCTTGGAAAGTATTTTTGTCCTCTATTTCCAAATAATGTCAGGCAGTCTGTCTAAAGCTTTCTGATTTTTTGAAATAGAAGGTATTGTGGAGCTGTGGTAGTCATTCCATGGCTAAGATTGTAAGTACCTTCCATTATAAGCTCAATTAGGCCCTTATATCTAATTTTAACATCAGACTGTTCTATTAGAAATTTCTCCTGTGTGGTGTTCTGAAAGAAGATGATTTTTCTTTTCCCTTAGAAAGTTTGCGGGTAATTGGACAAGGCATTTGTGAGATTTGAAAGGCTGTAAAATCAGTGGTAATTTGCATGTTACATTATCCTAATGTATTTCAGAACAGCATATCCCCAAAACAGCATGTTGTAGAAATGGCAAATGTGGTTTATTCTTCTGTCTTCACTGAGAGTTGAGGAGTTTATGATCTTTACAGGACTCAACAGAACTACCAGGGCCAGGAAAGAAGCAAAGCTTTAAAGGCTTTCAGGAGCTGGGCTGCTGTGAGAACTTTCATTTAGTAGGTACTCAGCAAAAGCAGGCTGTGGGAGCATCTTCCTGCCTGTGAATATTTTAAAAGACGAAATTGGGGATAAATAGAAAGATTAAGTTTTCCCTTACTAAAAAAACAAACAAACAAAAAAAAGCAAATTCCCTTAAATACCATTGACACTAATTTTCAGATATATCTTTCCATTAGTTTAGAAAAACATTTTATTAGAACATTCTGCAAGAAATAAGGAATTTGAAAGTCAGTAAACTGTAGAATTTTCAAAGAAGATTAATAAAACCTAAAAATCAGAAACTTTAACATTCCTATTTAAAGTATCAACACCTCCATTATTCCTTTCTCCTACTTTTGGTCATGTAGATTTCAAGTATTGTTGAAATGCTACATATTGACCTTGACTTTTAAGTAATAAACCACAATGTTTTATTACTGCAAAAAAATAATGTTAAAATATAGGTACCATAGAATACTGAAAAAGAAATTATACTTTTATGCTGCTCAAATTCCTTTTCCCTAGCTTTGGAAGTATTCTTTCTAAAGAACATACATATATATAAATTACATTATTATCACATTGATACAATTTCTAATGTAAATCTCATGGTTTCATTTTCCACACTTCATGTGAAGAAGGCTAAAAAACATAGATTTAGAGCAAGTGCCATATTTATAAGCCTGCAAATTAGGCAACAAAATAAAGCTATTACAAGTTGAAGACTAAAATTTCCCTTCAACTTGCATACAAATAAAAGATGATAGTATTATAAACATAATATTTTTTTATAATTTACTGAGGAGTTTACTGTACTTATTTTATACAAGTTTCAATATGTATTATAGAACATATAATTATGTCTCAGAGTAGAGATTGTTTATTAACCCAGCTGGTATGCAAGGCATCTTCTCCACGGATACCCCCTTGTCACGGGAGAGAAGCTTGTGTGTCCTTATGAGGTTGGGAGCTGTGCTAGCAGTGGTACATACCTCCGGTAGGGTCTCCCATGCTAGTCAGGTCTCAACTGAAGGGTCAGACAAAGTGTGTCCATGGGAAGGATGGGCTTGCTAGCTCCCCAGCAACCACCCTAGGAGAAGGACAACTCTAACTCCAAATCCGGGCAGATGGAGCTCACTTAGCCCTGTAAGGCCATCCATCTAAGAGAAGGGTACTCTAACCAAACCTGCATCCTGAGGATTTCGCTGTCACTGTCCAAGCTCGCTAGGCCCTGGCTACTACATTAGGAGTAAAGGGTGGGGCCAGTTCTGTGCACGCTGCGCCTCCCCTAAAAAATCCACTGTGCAGGCTTTAAGGGTTTACCCACACTTGAAAAGCCCTGTAGCGACAGGTGAGGGACAAAACAGCAGGTGATAAGGTGCACTGGAAGCCGCAGCCCCAACCCTGCAAGCAGGTGGTTCAGGACATTGGTCACTCGAGACTGACCCGGAGTTGACAGTCTGGTTCGGCAGCATCCTGAATGACCAAGCAGCCTTTTCCAAGGAGAGCACTGCTTGCTCCACATGGAGAGGGGCCTAGAAAAGGTGGCCTAACCAAAGCTCATCTCCACCCTTCACCCAGTTGGCTTGCCATGGCCATTGGGCATCTTCCTTGTGGTCAAACTCAAACAAAAACAAAGACAAAAAGACAAAGGCATATACCTGCCTCCAAAGGTGTGTCAAAATTGTCAGTCGCATGTTGGAACATCAGAACCATGCTTGACTCTGTGGGTGGTGGATGTCCTGAGAGTCGTTCTGCTCTAATTGCCCATGAACTGTCACAACTCAGCATCGACATTGCTGCTCTCAGTGAAGTTCATCTCCATGAGGTAGGCAGCTTTAAAGAACAGGGTGCCGGCTATACACTCTATTGGTCAAGCAAACACAAAAAAAAAGTCACCTTTCAGGAGCTGGTTTCATGATTAGGAACTCCATTGCCTCCAAACTTGAAAATTTGCCAACAGGTCATTCCAATCGCATTATCTCCTTACGCCTCCCACTACACAACAAGCAACACGTTGTTCTCTTCAGTGTATATGCCCCAACTCTCCAAGATGACCCTGCTGAAAAAGACAAATTCTACACCAACCTGTGCCTCCTTACCCAAAAGGTTCCTGCAGATGACAAGAACATAATTCTTGGTGACTTCAACGCCAGAGTAGGAAAGAACTATGAAGACTGGAGAGGAGTACTAGGGAAGCATGGTGTTGAAAACTGAAACAACAACAGACGTCTCCTGTTAGAGTTTTGTGCAGAGCAGCAGCTCACCATCACCAATACTATCTTTCAGCAGAAAGACAGCCTGAAGACAACCTGGATGCATCCTCAATCCAAGTGCTGGCACCTCATTGACTATGTCTTAGTACAACAGAGGAATGTTCAGGATGTCTGTCATACTCCAGTGATACCTAGTGCAGAATGTCAAACAGACCACCGCCTTGTGCAATGCAAACTCAACCTCCACTTTAAGCCCAAACCTAAGAGGAGGACGTTCCAAGGAGAAGGCTCAATGTTAACAATCTTCAAACAGCCACAGTGAGAGACAGCTTCCAGGTAAACCTTCAAACTAGACTTGAAGATCGTTCTATAGATCCCTCTCTTGAAGCGCTTTGGCAGCATATTAAAAATAGCATCCTGCAGTCCTCTGAAGAATACTTAGGGTTCTGCTCCAAGAAAAACAAAGACTGGTTTGATGAAAACAATCAAGAAATCCAGGAACTGCTGATAAAGAAGAGAACTGCTCACCAAGCACACCTCTCTCAGCCATCTTGCCATGCAGGAAAAGCAGCCTTTCGTCTTGCATGCAGTAAGCTCCAACAGAAACTTTGAGACATTCAGAATAAGTGGAGGATCAACCTAGCAGAAAACTCAACTATGCACAGACTTGGGTGACCACAAAGGATTCTACGAGGCTCTGAAAGCAGTGTATGGACCCACACACCAGGTTCTAAGCCCCTTACTCAGTGCAGATGGCCAAATGTTTCTCATGGTTAAAACCTCCATCCTGAATCGATTGTCTGAACATTTTCAGACTCTCTTCAGTCCCAACCATGTAGTCCAAGGCTCAGCAATTCAGCACATTACACAACAACTGATGAAAAATGAATTGGATATAGACCCTACTATGGAAGAGACTCTTAAGGCAAAACAGCAGGTGAAAATTGGCAAGGCAGCTGGGTTGATGGAATCCCACACAAAGTTTTGGAAGCATGGAGGCCAAGCACTCCATGCTAAGTTTCATGAGCTCATTGTGCATTGCTGGGAACAAAGCACACTACCATCAGATTTCCATGATGCAGTCATCATCACCCTGTACAAGAAGAAAGGAGAAAAATCAGACTGCTCAAATTATCAAGGTATCGCTTTGCTCTCCATTGCTGGTAAAATCCTTAAAAGAATAATTTTGAACAGATTAGTACCCGCTATTGCAGAAGAACTTCTACCTGGAAGTGGTTTCAGAGCCAATAGGAGTAGCGCAGACATGGTTTTGGTTCTCAGACAACTGTGAGAGAAGTGTAGGGAACAGAACAAAGGACTTTATGTAACTTTCATTCACCTCACCAAAGCATTTGACACTGTGAGCAGAAAAGGCCTGTGGCAGATCTTGGAATGATTAAGATGTCCCCCCATGTTCCTCAAAATGGTCAACCTGCTACATGGGAATCAGCGCAATCAAGTCAGATATGGCGATGCTCTCCCTAAACCCTTTCCAATAACCAGTGGTGTGAAACAAGGTTGCATTCTCACACCAACTCTATTCACAGTCTTCTTCAGCATGATGCTCCAAAGGGCCATGGGAGACCTCGATGAAGAAAATGGCATCTACATCCAATATCGTGCCAATGGAAGCCTATTCAACCTAAGGCAACTGAAGGCCCACACTAAGACCCTAAGTCACCTTGTCCATGAACTGCTTTTTGCTGACAATGCTGCCCTCATTGCTCACACAGAAGCAGCTCTGAAGAGCTTAACATCCTGCTTTGCAGAGGCTGCTGACCTTTTTGGACTGGAAGTCAGCTTGAAGAAGACAGAAGTTCTCTATCAACCTGCACCTCAGGAAGTCTTCCGTCATCCCCACATCACCATAGGCAAATCAGAGCTTAAATCAGTCCAGAAGTTCAGCTATCTGGGAAGTATCATTTCCTCAGACAGTAAGATTGACAAGCGACAACAGGTTAGCAAAGGCATACACAGCTTTCAGAAAACTCCATAAAAGAGTCTGGCACAATAAACACCTGAAGAAAAGCACAAAGATTAGTGTCTACAGAGCCAATGTACTGTCTACTCTTCTATATGGGTCTTAATCATGGGTCATCTACCGCCACCACCTGAGACTCCTTGAGCGCTTCCATCAGCGCTGCCTCCGTACAATCCTAAACATCCACTGGTCTGATTACATGACTAATGTGTCTGTCCTTGAA
>JAWWTY010000001.1:64542723-64564932 GCA_035222235.1 Margarornis squamiger | reverse complement strand
CTGCCTCCATACAATCCTAAACATCCACTGGTCTGATTACATGACTAATGTGTCTGTCCTTGAACAGGCAGAGATCAGCAGTATCGAGGCCATGCTGCTGAAAATGCAGCTGTGCTGGGCAGGGCACATCTCCAGGATGGAGAATCACTGCCTCCCTAAGATTGTGCTCTGTGGGGAACTTGCCACTGGCTGCTGCAAGAGAGGAGCACCGAGGAGGAGATACAAGGACTCCCTGAAACAATACCTCAGCCTTGGCCGTATTAACCATCATCGATGGTCCACTCTGGCTTTCCACTGGGAGAAATGGAGACGCACCATCCATAACGCTGCTGCTTCCTTTGAGAACACACACAGAATCAGTCTTGAAGAAAAAAGACAACTCAGGAAGAACTGTGTCTTGTCAATACTACCTATGGAGACTTTCCACTGTGTCTTTTGCAATCAGACTTGCCTATCACGCATTGCCCTTTTTAGCCATCAGCGCACTTGCAGCAAGCATGGGTAGAGCCCTTCCCAAATCTTTGTTCGCGAAGCCTAGCCATGATGATGATGCAAGGCATGGAAAGGAAATTATTTCACCTAACTTCAGTCACCTAAAATTTATTCACCATGTCCAAAGTAGTAGTCCCAAACTCTCTTTATGCCATGAAACTAGAGAACACATCCACAAAGTAATTTGTCCCCTTTGAAGATACCAAGACAAAGTCCATTTTCCTCAAAACAGGGATTCTCTGTTTCAAGTACTCTAGGACATGACACATGAAGATTGGGTTGGTAGACACAACAGAAGAGACCCCTCAGGAGCTGTTGCTGAAAGCAACACAGGATATACCAAAATACTTAAAATGTCACTGCATTCAAAGTTTTGGAAACTGAATTCTTCCCAGCTGCCAAGTCTAAACTAAATACACAACTTTCTTAGTGACTTAAATTAGGTAAGAGTATGTCCACACACACTCACAAGCATAAACAGTGTAATGGGTGGGTTTGCTTGCCATGTGACTTTTTTTTAATATAAATTATGTTACCTGGAGAAAAGTCAGTACAGTTTGTCAATCTATGTACAGTTATACTGTCACAGAGATTAAAGAATGGTATAAGAATGACTTCTATGCCAGGAACAGCAAGCACACAGAGTTCTGTATGCTCTTAACTTTAAAAAAAAAAAATTAAAAAAAATCGCTATTTAGTAAAATAATTAACTATGTTCATAAAACAAGTCTTTCAGTCTCATCTACTTTAAATGCATGCTTAAACTTAGCAATTGCCAAGCTTTTTCTGAATGAGAGCTTAAAAGACGAAGGTTAGACATAAGAGAGAAAAAAGAGACAGCCCCAAAAAAATTGAAGATAAGAAAGCTAAAAATATTTCCTTCTCTCTAGAGTAATACATTTTCTTGGAAATACATAATGATCTCAATACAGTGGTGCTCCTCTTACAATGAAAATTTATTCTTAAATGATTTAGCAATGGCAGTGTATAATGAATAAATTATATATGAAGATTAAGTAAGGCAGCATTAGAGTGTCAATTGCAACTTTTTTTTTTTTTTAAATGGAATTAAGCCAAGGATACTTTAATAAGGATTCTAACATTGAAAAAAGCTGTGAACAATCTAATAGCTCCAATTCGTGAATTCAGTTTTACACAGATAATTCCACAACTCTCCACAGTATTTATAGTTGCATTCTAATACAATTCTATTATATAATTCTATTATTTTATGCATCATGTAAGAGGAGTTCTTAAAAGAGTTTAAGATATTACTGTTCTTGCTAAGGTACAAATCTTGAGGTCTAGAGATGTTCCTGTAATTGTAGATTTTTTGAAAGTTTGAGGTGCTTTGGGCAAATTTTGCCAACTTATTCTTCGTCTTTCATGTGCAAATGATGACATATCAACATCTGAACACAGTTATAGGTGTTTATACTTAATAGACCACTGAAGCAATCAATATTAGCCAGTTGATTAGGTCTACAAGTTTCTTGTACCATGAAAGAATCTTGTGTAGATATATGAAGTCCTTTTCACAGTTATCCTTCTAATTCAATAAGTTGTTTGACTCTTGTAGTTTAGTCATTTTAACTCCAAGGGAGTGGTACATAAGACTCCTTGGTAATCAGCTGATGACAATCATATTTTCAGCTAAGGGGATGCCCTACATGCAAGTTTGAAAAATAATATTAAAAAATGTTCCTGTATTCTTTAATTATTTCCAAAATCAATACGATATATTTTGTTCCATGCTGCCACTCATCTTTCTTCAAACAAATACTAGATAATTACTATCTCCTATCAAAGGTCTAGCAAAGAGAACCCATCTCAAATCACTTTAGAACGGCAGATTCTCTAAATGATTGAGATCCACAGTGTACAGATTTTAATTTTTTAGCTGACAAAATTATCTCTACCTTGGTTTTAAAATCCTCTTCTGAAAATAAATCCAATAACACTGAATAGCAAAAATAGTGTGAGAAACTGGGATTCTTTAAAATAGCATATATTTGATAGACATTAAAAAGATTATTAAATCCTTCTTCACCTTTTGCTATTTGGCATGAGAAGTTTAATATGTTTCATTTCAGTCTACAGGGGGCTTTGTGGCTGCACATTACATGAAACCGAAGAAATGCAGAGCAGACAACTCTTCATTCTGGGAACTAATAAGGTCACTAAGCCATAAGCCCTGCCTCAAATGAACTACCATTTTTTAATATTCTTACACATTTGGGAGGCATTAAGCAATTTTTGTCATGAAGAAAACTTCTTTCCTATAGAAAGGAAGTACTGTCCTCATACAGTGTCTAAATAACAAGCCACCTCAAGACAAATACAAGCTGAGGAACTTCTGTAATAGAAGTGCTATGGGGGTAAGAGCCCATGGTGAAAATTTTGCCTCTCAGATATCCTCTGACTGTAGAAATCCTGGACACAGACATTCTGCTTCCTTTTTGAAGTGTGGTTGATAATTTTGATCGCTTACCGTAAAACTTCAGTTTGCTATAGGATGGTAGAGAATGTTATGTCATCTGTGATATACAAGGTCATACAAAGTTCATGTTCGGTAGGCCCTGTGTGGGATACTTACCTACAAATTCATAGCATTTGAACTAGAATATTTCCAGGCCTTTTTCCATTCTATGACCCCAGTATTTGATCTTCAGAGGATATCATGTAAGATTAGTTCTACAGGTTATAATTTCATCTGTAACACCCAAAAAATAGCTTTGTGCAACTTTTTGGTCCTATCTCTGCACATGCACCATGCTTGTGAAAAAAACTGTAAATTCAAAGGTTTGAAGCTTTGATGAAGTGCTTGAACTAGAGATGAATCTGAGGAAACAATCTAGCAGTGATACTGAGCAACATGAAGTTCCATGTCTGAAGAAGGATGAGGAGATAGCTGGCTATTGGTGCTGATTAAAAAGCATTTTTACAATTAGACACAAAACTCTGCTGCTCAACATTACAGTGCTGTAATCTGAACATGCACTCGGTTAAATAAAAAATAACATTCCTATTTATTTCAGTGATTGTCAGACCTGACAGGAAACTTGTCATACTTTTTAAATACAGAGCAAACCTTCTCAGTAGCATATACTTCCACTTAGAGTTTTCAGAAGACATTATGTCTTATAGAAGACATTATGTCTTACAGAAATTACAAATTAAAGTTGCTTCTAGTTTATCTTCTCCTGATACAGCTTAGTCTCATAAATTATAATTGAGCCATATATAGCAGAGAGTGGGTGAAAAGGAAGTGCCACAGCAAGAAAACAAAGGTGACCTGATACATGATACCTTTCTTTCTGTCAAGACACTTCTCATGAAATACTGACTGGCACCTTAAGGAAATGAGCATGAATTATAGTCACAGGGAGCAGAGGGAAAGAAAGATGTTAAACTTGTCTTTCTTTCTTTAAAGGTTATTTCTAATTTTTCATTTAATCTCTTTAATGAGATGCCTGTTTTTGCCCCAGACATGCTTGCCTACTTCAATAGGTGACAGATTGACCCTCAAACTTCAAATGTTAGAAGGTAATAGCTAAAGATTTTTTTATAAGAATCATAAAGAAATAAACCATCTACAAGTGTTCAGAAAATTTAAAATGTTCAGAAGTGAATGACCCATTCTTGAGTCTTAAATGTTAATTTTATACAGCTGATTTTCAAAATAGAAGTGTATATGTTCCAGAATAAAGTATTACATTGATACTAAATATATAAGGATGTTAAGAAGTCAGCCTACTTACAGTTTATGGGCTATGTTTCATATTCAGTGTCAGGTTGCAAACACCACTTTGAACCTGGGCCTTGCATGTCTTCTGCTTCCAGCTCAGCATTGAGTTAAATCCCACAGATGGTGTTCTGAGAAATTCTTGCTTTTATCACAGAGCAGACAACAATAGTCATTAAAGTTTGATGACTTAAATGGGATAATGTTCAACAAAGAGATGCATACAACCCAGAATAATTTTCTTTTAAGTTTGTGTGTGAAAGACAGCATTAGTTGGTAACCAATTACCTTGTAAAGGCTTTAATAACTGAAAAAGTTGGTTGACAATTATAACAGAAAGGTTTGCTAAGACTCTTCTCTCCAGCACGGGTGCACTCCTGAATAAATCTCATAGTCCTTGTCCACCAGTTACCCATAGGATAGGACCTAATGAAGAGCACAGAAGCTTCCTCTAACCATTAACTTACCTTTCATCCCCAGCCGATGCATCAGTGATAGAAGGGCACGCACCCAGGTCTCTTTCCATTACGTCCATGAGAATTTCTGCTGGATTACTCAATTCACACATAGTCTTGTAAGACTGGAGTGAGTCAGACTGAAAGGAGAAAGTCAGCTGCAGAAATGCAAGGATATTTCATGGCTCAGAGGAAACAGTGTATGCCAGAAGAAATACAAGCCTTTTCCCAACACCTAAGGGTGCTCAGCAGTCAAGATTAAACTGAGCCTGCAGGTATTTATTTTTCACATGATCTGGCCGCCTGTTAGCAGAGCATGGCAGGCTTATATGTGTCTCTGAAGATCAACTGTAAACCCAGAGTATTCTATTATGTTTTTGTGGTAAAAGTTGTTGAAATAACAGTAGAAGCTGAGCAAAAGCAATTGCACCAACCAGCAATGTGTCCTGCTTATATGAAGTAGTAAAAGACAGAGACTTGAGCCCTGGAAGGATGCCAGAGGTTGTAACTACACTGGTAAATGAACCCACCATGGGGAGCGGTCCCCCTACAGACCAAGAGGTACAGAAAACTCCATGCTGCTGAACACTACACCAGAATAGTGCTCCATATTGCTGAGCACTAGTTCACCAAAGCATGCTGACTATATATAGAACAATATATATATATATTGCTGACAATATATAGAAATCAGTCATGGACTTTTTCTGAGACGCATATGGGCAAGGTATAATTATGGTTGTTGGGGGTTTTCCTTCCTTCCTTCCTTCCTTCCTTCCTTCCTTCCTTCCTTCCTTCCTGCCTGCCTGCCTGCCTGCCTGCCTGCCTGCCTGCCTTCCTGCCTGCATGCCTGCCTGCCTGCCTGCCTCCCTCCCTCCCTCCCTTCCTTCTTTCCTTTCTCTGCAGAGCAAGTGAATACTGTGACCACTCTTGTGCAGCTCACCAGAGTGATCATTTTTCAGCATGATAGTGAGACCATGTGTTGCATGCCCCGACTTGTGTACTTAAGGCATGTATGAGGTCAGGATAATACTGAAGGGAGGAAACAAAAATTACCATTCATGCAAACTGGAGCAGCAGGGAACTTGTACACCAGAGGGAACTTGGAACTGAAACCGATTAACACCAGAGATGTACTCACAATGGGCAGTGAGGAAACATATTCAAGCTAAGAGAAGTTTAGAAGTACGTATTCCCCTGTGCATCTGGGGAAAATGTACCTGGAATAAGTAATAGCTAATTATCCTTTCAACATGTATCCATTTCATTGTAATTCAGTCTTAGTTAAATGTAAAGTGATTTCTTCTCCATGATGACATGAGACAAAGTTTAATTCTGCCAGAGAAGCTACCAGGCTTTAGAAAGGAATAGGAATGCAAGAAAATAGAGATTACTCTCACTTACAATGTTTTATGCCAATGTGCAAGAGCTTTCTATATTTTTTAATTTTTTTTTTTAACCTTGTCTTTTAAACCTTTTTTAACCTTCTTTTTTTTCCATGTAGTAACTATATTTTCTCTCCTTGCCCTGCCACCATCTATTTGAAACTCCTCTCTATTCATTCTTAAAGAATTTAGGTAGAAAATGACCTTCAAAATGAAAAAAATCTCTTGTTGTTTTGTTCTTCGGGTGTTTTGGTTTTTGTTTGGTTTTTTGGTTTGTTTTTTCTTTTTTTCTTTTTTTTTTTTTTTTTTTTAATGAAGTACAGTCTCTACATATTAGTGCTAAACTGAGATGGTCTTTTCTTACTCACAGTGACCCCAGTAATATGAAATTCCTGTTTGTAAATAGACATCAATGATACATCGATACTTATCACTAAATTTAAACAATATTAGTATAAGTCCTTTTTTTTTAAGGTAGATACGCTCCTCTGGCATTGTATCCTCTATTAGCAGATCAAAATAAGAGTCACTTGGGGAGTGTGGAAGAGCAAATGATTCACAGTGAACAATTTAATAACAATTAGCCTGTTTTCTATGTGTCAAGTGCCCACGAGTAGCTTAATACTTTCTCAATTATTCATTCCCTGCAACTATTCACCACATATTTTCTCTCAATTACGTGGATTTTAAATTCTTGATTTGCACTGTTTATTCAGATGCAATATTATTTTTCTTGACATAGAATTTTTTTTTTTTCAATGACTGGAAAAATGTAAATGAACTCAGGTATCTGGTGCAAATATCTTAGATTAAAAATTCATCATTTTCTCTCTCAAATATTTGCTATGTGAGCAATAAACATATCTAGTAGCACATTTTTACTAGAATGCTGCAAATATTGAGAACAACTAGAAGACATTTAATAGCTATATTCAGTTTGAATGGCAAACCAAATCAACAAAAAAGATTAACCCAATTCTCCCCCAAAACCCCAAAAAATACCTTTATGCCACTTTTAAAAGAAACAGGTCTGATATTAATTTCTTTCTTAAGGCAGTTTCTTCTGGGTAGTCTTTAAGGTTTTGGCACAAGTTCTGATGTCTCTTTATTTTCCCTATTGTTCTCTAAAGCACTCAGATATAGACTGAGCAACCTTACTTGTGAAAAGCTATCTATAGCAGCATAGAGGTCATCCTCACCCCTTGGCCAGGAACAGCAGTTTAAGAAGTGTAATGTGGCTTCTATTTTTACTAGCAAAAGTGACAGCCCTTTGGCAGAGCTCGCATAAGTTCTCCCCCCCCGTCCCCCTCCTTTCAGAGTGCTTTACTACATGTTGCATATTCTTTCTCTAAAAGCTAGTTAAGCATGAATGATCAAAACACCTATTAAAGCCATTTACCTCTTTTGTGCTCCTTGCAATATATCATGATAGTAATGAGGGTCTCCAAAAAAGACTATTGAGATGTTACAGTGTTTGCTAGTATCTACTGTTTTTCAACTCTGTTTGCTTTTGCATCATGCTGAACCTATTGATTGCTCATTTGTATTGCACATGGACTCATTCAAGCATACACAAGGTTTAATTCAGCCAGCTGTTACTACTGCACTTGACCATAAAGGAGAAACAGCTCATGCATGGCACTCCTTTTTGTTAACTGATGCCTTTAGCATTATTTTTCTTTAGTATCATCTGTAAAGAGGGCCCAAAGTTTATTTTACTCAAAGCTAAATATGAATATCTGCAACTGGTGGACATAAGGTTAGTAAAGGGCAAGGGGCTGAGACAGATCTTTCACTGAAAGTCATTGAACAGACAGAAGGTAGCTACTGCTGTTGCCACCTGATATGCTGACAAAGGCTCAAACTGCTGCCCAGTTTCCTTTTTGTAGCTATATTCACAACTTTTAAGTGCTGAAACTTGGTTCCCCTTTTTGTTTCATGTCTTTTATTTATTTTTTTTTTATCCTTATCACTTCAATATCTTTTCTTGAGAGTTTTGCATGCAGTTTGTCACTGCAGCAGAATTCTCAACATCATTTTGTTCTTATCATATCCATATTCTCCAAAACTGGAAATGCCCTTTTTTTTAGACCAGCAGAACTGGTGGTGATAATCACAGTCAAGAGTCCACATGCCCAGACAATCTTGTAGGGATGGGGAACATTGAAGGTCAAGCTGGGATATCATCAGCAAGCCCAGGACAGGATCAGCACTGAAGACAGCAAGAAGCATCAGACATAGCCCAGGAATTTTTGGGCAGGTCTACAGTGATGAGAGAGTTTTGAGTCAAGCCAGAAAGTCAAGCCTGCAATATGTTGTATTTATCCTGATTTCAACAAACCTTTTGTTTATTGAGTTTCACTCAAATTGCAATCACCAGCACCTATACTAATCAAGTGGGAAATCCAAACAAATAGTTTGACCTGATATACCAAAATTTTTTTTCTTATCATAAATCTAGACATACCCTATGGTACCTACAATTAGAAAGAGAAGAATGAACTTTCTCAATAGCACATCTTTTTTTTTTTTTTTTTTTTTTTTTTTTTTTTTTTTTTTTTTTTTTTTTTTTTTTCCCATAACTTATTCACAAGGCAAACAGTGCAGGTCTATTTCCCTTCTAGCAGCACAGTATTGCATTTTTTTTCAGTCTGTGTTTTGCTTTATTCATAGCCATATTCTGCAGTCTTTTCCCTAAGTATCTTCAGAATTATCCTGCTGAATACCTATTCTGAAGCAAGGTCTTGCCTTCCACTGTCTCTGTAGCGATACTTACTTTTCATGTTGTCCCCAAAGTCATTCTCTATTGCAGTTACTGTATTTTTACAAACAACAGATGCTCCTTGTCCCTTAAACAATTGCTGTCAAGATGTAAAATCAGAATAGGCTACCTTGGCAACAAACAAACAAACATAAAAGACCCCATTCCAAAGCCTGGACTATAGATTATCCTTCTTGGTGCTAACTGCTCTGGCTGGAGAGGTGAACATAATTCCAGCTCTTAAGACTTTTCTCTGGGTTTAGAAAAACAGAGTTCCAAGGACACTTGAGATTTTGTCAGAAGAATTAATTTAATGAATTATGCTCCAACTAAAAACAATCATACACGTGGCCAGTGGGTAAGATTCATACTTATACCAACACAAAAGAACAGCAGAAAGCAACATATATCCTACTATTTCTAAGCTAACTTTTCTCCTTTCATTTATCTAGAATTGTTTTGGCTGTGAACTGGGGAAAAAAAAAAATAATCCTCTAGCATAATATCTGTTTTTCATCTTTTACCATAGAAATTCAAGAGGCTTTACTTGGCAATTACAGGTCAATCTTTAACAAGGTATGTGAAGGCAAATCAAATTATCTTATATCTAGTCTCACTGACTTGTCCTTAGGTTCTGTGGGGTGGAAATCAGTACTGTTTGGTTATTAGTTTTTCCCAGGCTCTATGTTTAATGCTTTCTTTTCTCAGCCAAATTTTTAAAATATAATTGTGTATTTTTATTTTAAAACCTATGTTCCATTTATCTACTTTTCAGTACATAGTTTGCAGACACTTCTAAATTCAGGAACGGTGGCTAAGGGGAAAAAGCTGTATTGTCAGAGAGTTTAATTCTGGACATTGCATTTCCATTGTAAAAGTGTTCAAGGGGCTGAAAATCACTGAAAATTACTGTCACTTAAATGCTTGTGTTACACCTACTACAGCTGAATCACAAATTAGTTCAAAGAGTCCCATTAGTTCAAAAAGTCTGGTAAGATGATTAAAGTGATCTTTCCTGACCTTAGAAGGTATGAACCTTCGAAATTACTTGAATGTTATATGTTACATGTTACAAAGTTATGCCAGTTTAAGTCTTGTGCCAACAAACTGAGCATAATTTGTACAGATAAACAATTGTGAATTTCCTTTAAAGCAGACAGGAGAAAGCTGATTTGCATGAGTTTGCACACCAAGGACCCTGAAGAAAATACAGGTCAGCAAGGCTTCCAACTTACTTTAACTTAGAGCTTCTTGCCTACTGGCATAATGATTGCACAAATTTACAGTTCCTTTATACATTAGCAAAATTAAAGCAAGTAAAAAAGATTCCAAGTGAGTTTAATGGGAAGTTCTCTAATTTAGAGAACATTATGAATAATTTTTGGACTTTCCCCATAGAAATTAATGGTGTGAAATGTCTATTAATTCACCTATTTCATCCCCTACAGTACAATAAATCTATCCTGGACTTATTGGACTGTATCTTAGATGAGGAAGCAATGAGAAGCTGTCTTAGAAAGCAGCACCTATTTGGCCAATGATTTGAGAAAAAAATTCTGACCATATAGCAGGGGAAATCTATAACAGATTAATTAGACATACAACTCAAAAGAATTTTGCTATTCAGAAGCAAAATATATACAGCAATAGACCCCCTTCTAATATGTGTAATTTTGCTATACCATCCACAACAGAATGGTAAAAAATTCAACTATTTTGACCCATTTCTAACTTTCTAACAATGTGGTGCCAACAGTGATTTCATTTACAGAATATTACTAAGATATTTTTGCTTTTACAGCATTTTAGAACATGTTATATAAAGCAAGAAGTAGACACTGTCTTCACCTCTCCACTGAGATGTGGACAGAAAAGACAGCACTGTACTAGCTACTCCAGAACTGCTGAATGTAGAGTGCAGTCCCAACATAAAGTCAGTATTGTCTTGCTTGTATATGCAATATTCATACCAGTTCTTTCAGTTCAAATGTCTTAAAGAGAGCTAACATATACCTGATGAGCACTCTGATAACTGAACTTATTTTTGCCCAGTCACACAGCCCTGGAATGCATTTTCTTATTTTCCCGTTTATTCAGTCTGTGGCCACAAGTTTGGGCATACTGAAACACAAGTGCATTTTCTTGTTTCTAGCTTAGATACATCCATATAACTTTCCAGCAACATACTATTCTGTCCATTATTTAATATTTCCCAATCTTTGTCAGTCATATTTTATTTCATATTGTAAGAGCAATGTGAAATAGATGGATTAAAAAATCCAAGACCTCTGAGGGTGATTTTTTTTTCTGTGTGCAGACAGTGATAGGACAAGGGGGAATGGTTTAAACTAAGAGAGGAGAGATTTAGATTAGACATTAGGAAGAAATTCTTTACTCAAGAGGGCAAGAGGGTAGTGAGGTACTGGTTGGCCAGGGAAGCTTTCGATGTCCCATCCCTGGAAGTGTACAATGCCAGGTTGTATGGGGCTTTAAGCAACCTGCTTTAGTTGAAGGTGTCCCTGTTCATGGCAGAGAGAGTGGAATTAGGTGATCTTTAAGGTCTCTTCCAACCCAAGCCATTCTCTGATTCTATGATTCATATTTACACATAAGGCAGCCAGGGGCAGGTGTCTATTCCCCAAGCCAACTTTAATGCCAAGACTGTTAAATATGGCCTCTTGTACAGCACACTGGCTAAATTCACAGTCTGCATTACCCCTCTGACCCCAAGGCACCGTTACTACTTGAAGAAAAAACTCAGGTCAAGTATCTGAAATAATGTGAGAACTGTTTTGCACACTTATTTGAGAAGGGAAGAGCTTATCCAACAGCCATAGCCAGTTTGGTGGTCTCCTCTGTCTTTCCAAATGTACTAGAAATTATTGGGCACTGTACTTTATTAATATATTGTAAAAAAACCAAACCAAACCAAACAAACAAAACAAACAAAAAACCCCCTCAAAACCCCAAAAACAAACAACAAGAAAAGAGGCAAAACAAAAAAGCAAAATCTACATTAGTTATGGCACATTATCCAAGAAAAATACTTCTATTTGCTCTGTAAGTAGTCTGGCACTTTTTTTTTTTTTTTTCCCAAAGAATATCTATGAAGATTATCATCATATATTAAGTTTTTATTACAGCACATTTACCAACTGTATCACAGAATGACAGAATGGGTAAGGTTGGAAGGGACCACTGGAGGTCATCTAGTCCAACCTCCCTGCTAAAGCATGGTCATCTTAGAGTACATTGTACCGGACTACATTCAGACGTTCTTGAGTATCTCCAGAGAAGGAGACTCCTCAACCTCTCTGGGCAATCTGTTCCAGTGCAGTCAACAGCACAGTAAAGAAGTTCTTCCTCATATTCATGTGGAACTTCCTGTGCACCAGTTTCTGCCTGTTGGCTCCTGTTCTACTGTTTGGCACCACTGAAAATAGCCTGGGTCCATCCTCTTGACATCCACCCTTCAGACACTTATATTGACGAGGCCCCTTCTCAGTCATCTCTCTCAAGGCTAACAGGCCCAGCTCCCTCAGATATAAGTAACAAAGATGCTGTAGTTCCCTAATCATATTTGCTGCCCTAAATCAATATGTTATTTCTAATTCCAGCCTACAGCTACTGCTGATTAGCAAGGAGATTTAAAAACATTGACAATGTCTTTCAATGCTAAAAATTTACTGAAAGCTGTTAAAACTCTCAGGTTTTTTTGCAGCAAATGAAGTGTACTGCTTAGAGAAAAGTAAATGAAGCTAAACATGTACTTGATATTGATTCAGTCTACACAACAGATGGCAACATGGATGCAAGTAAAGTGCATGTCCTTTTAATATTATTAGTTAATATTTACATCACTGGAATGCCCAGAGGCCTCAGTCAGGAGCAGAGACCCATTATGCTAGACACTACACAAATATGCATTGGAACATTTTGTTTCAGTATCATCTTTCTCCTGCTGCACACTAAACTCATTGATGACTCATTTGTACTGCCCAGAGAGTCGTTCAAGCATACAGAGGGTTGATTTTCTCCAGCTGCTCTGAAAAGTTTATAACCTAAGCAGCAAGGGAAGGAAGGGACAGAAGAAAGCAAACTTCATAAATGCAAAATTTCTCTTTGAAGATTTTGCCCTATGCTTCTTATAACACAGATGTATTGGAATACCCTTTCTCTTTCTAGTTTTTCAGGTTAACTTCTTAGTTTTCCACTTCTGCTCCATGACAGTTTTTTTATTAAACCTGCCTCCTTCCCTTTGATTCATTCTCCTTCTTTATTCTCCACTGTGTTCGTGGCATGTGCTTTCAAAAGATCACCCTATATCCTCCCATCCTGGCAAGACACTAGGAGCAATATAGGAGTTGCAAAGAGTATGGTATTCATTGGCCAACAAATACATCTCTAAACATTAACTAAACTAGTGCATTCAGTTTTGAAATTCAAAATGTTCCACTGTTTTCATCCAGAGTGTGACGTATTTCAATTATGATAGTAAGTTGCTGTACTGTATATGCTCAATACAGTTGACTATTATATATAATCAGTTCTTCACAGAAAAACCTCTCTGGCACTAAGTTTTTGCCAGAGAGCAGTTTTTACCAGGTAACAGGAGTGGGGCCCTTCCCCCTCCATCCATTCTTGTCCTCAGCAGGTGCATAGTTCTGTTTCTCACAATTAAGTACTAGTGGAGTTCGAAACCAGATTTCAATCAATTGCTCTCTGATCCTGTGGACGGGTCTCAGCTACATTGGTATACAAGGTTATATCTCTTTTTTTCCTGCTTTCTCACCTCTTAGAAGGAAAAAATGAAAGACTTTTTTTAGAAGTCTACTAGGAGTTTTTATGTTTAGGATTGAAACAGGAACCCACTATTTTGTTCGCTTCAAACAAAGTAGAAATTCAACTACCTAGAAAGAAGAATAGTTTTTATTATTTTAAAATTAAAGATATAGAAAAATCAGGCTTTGAATGGAAATTTTGTTGCAGCATAAACTACAAAGTCTGATAGTATTAGCCTTACAAAAAAATCGTAAATGCAAAATACTCCTTTGCAAAATAAAAACATTTCAAAATTCAATTAGTATTAAAGAAATATTATCAATACAATTTTGACGTCTTATAAGAAAATCATGCAAAAAAAAAAAAAAAGCCTTAAGAGAATTATTACTTAGTATTAGGAATGTCTACTTCTCAAAGAAATTTAAGTGTTTCCAAAGACATTTAAAGGAATAAAATCTGTTATAGTCAGTCATCACTAGGACTCGGAGTTAATGTCATACTGCTACCTTATACGTCTTCAAAAACTCCCAGATCAAGATTTGTGCGTAGAGTGTCCCACAGCATTTATTTGATGAAATGTTAATTAGTTTTTATTGCTGGTAGTATTTCTCTTGAGTAACTCTTGGGGCTAAAAGAAATATATCTGTACAGGTTGCTGACTGGAACAGCTTAGTTAAAACGAGTTAGTACATTTATTCACATGAATTTTCTTTTAAACTATTGACTAACATCAGGGAGGACTGAGATCTACTAACAGTCATTACTGAGGTGATCCTTTTGGCTCACATTTTTGTAGAGAATAAAAAAGAAAAACCATGTTAGTAATATCAAAACCAAGGATAATTGATTACGTACAGTCTTCATGCACCTACTCCTATGCAAGACTGGCAATACTGTCCCAGTTATTACTACTGTGATGCACTATTACAGGAAATGGGAAGCACTGTAATATTTCCCAAAAGAAAACACAAATATGCTGTTCCATACAAATTCTTCCTTTTTACTAACACTACTTTTTGTCAGGGGTTGTTGCTTTTAAAATAGGTCTTGTAGGATTATTTAGTTAGGTGTATTTCCTGCAAATCAAATAGAAATGTTAGGTCAAGCTTTCATCTGGAAAATTGAGCGAAATTATATGGACTGCCTAATATCTGATAAGTAACAATTCCTGATTCTTTGGTAATAATTCCGGCTTTAAAAAGAACAGGAAAAAGTGAATGCAAAAATTGAGCTAGAAGTTAAAATAATGGGAGGAGAAGGTTGATCCACAATGGTAAATAATAGAACAATGTTATTTGTGAACTTTCCTACCTCAGGATGTTTTGACAATAGATACTGTTACACAATCACAAAAAGCTGTTGCTATTCAACCATTAGCCATCAGCCTTTAGCCATCAACCATCCATCCATAGCTTATTGGCCAGGATTGATAACCTGCATTTTGTACAAAATGACCTCTTGTCCTTCTAACAAATGTTGTTCCAGAGGATCAAGCAAAATTATTGCTCCTTATTTGGCAAAATTCCCTATAGAGAGTTTTCTGCCTTCAAATGAAGCATTCCCAACTTACTTTAACATTGCCTTATAATACTGCCATCTTACTCAGGTCTAAAGCCATTATTATAACACCAACAGGGAGACTATAAATAGATGCACAAGCCATACATGCTCCTAAGGAATGAGAGGAAAATTTCTAATTCCTTCTGGAATAAAGTTTTGCGTCAAATCTCATCAAGTAGTTATAGTGGTATGTAACATAGTGACATAGTGGTATGTAACATAGTGACAACAACACATTGCCCACCTCTTTGATTTTTCTTCAAGTTTGATGCAAGCAAAAATTCTGGAATTCATTTCCAAGCCTTGATTTTTGTAATTAGACAAAATGTGGTGGCCTGACATCACCAAAAATGTCTTAGAACATGTGGTGTGAACTGCATATGTTCTCCCTATGTCCCTAACACATTTTGGAAACACAGTGTGAGTCAGAGGAATTGCAACTCTATAGCCAGGAGCCTATTATCTACTTCAGAGCAGGGATCTGAACCCAGTTCAGCTGGTATTTTTGGCATTGGCACACGTCTAATAACAAGTTCTTGCTCCCTACCTCATGCCAACTATGGTAATGCCATAACCCCTCACTGACAGCCTTGATAACCTTCCTTCATAGGGTATTGCACAAGGGAAAAACCAGGAATGACAAGAATTTTGTGTAAGGTATCACATTCATATAATAGCAGTAAATCACAAACTTCAAATGCCAATAAAGCTGGAAATAATGAATGCCACTGATAGTAGTAGTACTTGATATGTTAAAAAAAAAAAGTTATTTTTAATGTTTTTTTAAAAGCAATGTAATTATGGATTCAGAAAGACACACAAGTTTATTCTGGTGATGCAGATAGCAGCAGCCTCTGCAGCAAGGAGGTCAGTTTCTATTCTTGTTTATGTCAAGGACTCAAAACACTATTCCTGGTTGACACTGGGGACAAGGAAGGAAGAATCTCAACCTTAAAACCCCATATTAAAGTCAGGACAATGAATTTCTTGTCAAAGACATTTGGTTTCAATTTGCGTATAGATTAGCACCCATTTTCATCATAGTTATGGATGGTAGAGATAAAAATAACACTCTTCTGTACTCCATTATGACTTAATTTAACTTCATTATAAACAATGGGGTTTTTTCCAGTATCAAAAAAGAGGCACCGACAGATTTTTGATGCATGTATTCTGTATTTGTCTTGACATCTATCACATTCTGGTTTTTTATTGACAGAATTCAACGGTATACTGATGAGTCACTCTTGCTTTAGCCTAACATATTTGAAAGAAAAAGGATTCAAAGAGTATGAAAAAGAAAATGTAAGGCAGACTTATGTTGTTAGTATGGGAATTTACTTAACTATTTTGGCACTTGTTTTGGAAAAAAACCCAAAAGTTCTAATATGCCTTGCTGCTGAAAAGAGGAAGACAGGCTACAGATTGTTTTGTTAAAGAACTTTATGAGGCACTTCGTTTGCCATGTGTCACATTTGTCAAATAAGGCTTATTAATAAAGCTAACCTTGAGCTTTTTGCTAATTCATCTGAAAAATTCTTAGCACCCACATATGTTAAAACCTTTTTGCAAATGTGAGTCATTCACTTAAACTAAGGAAATGTTTATGGCAGTGTAAAACATTAATTAGCTATCATTCTAAGAAGATAACAGGAACTAATGCTCAAACTCCTTGTATTTTAATAGATGTCAGAGAGATTAAGTCAAACAACTAACCTTTGTACAACAAAAAATGTCATAGAGGAGAACAAGTCTTTAGTGTATCTGTTAAACACAGAGAAATAGCATGCAAAAAGCAAGGAAAAATCTAATAATCAAAAAGAGACACAGTTATTTCTATACAAAAATATGTTTAATATTGGATGTTATTCAGGGTACTTCTAACCTTCAGTCTATGCTTCACATTGCTTGGGCAGCATGTGCTAGTGCCACCACAAATCCATTCCTTAGAATATAGACTCAAATAAAACAAATTTTAAATTATACTCATAGTTTACTTACTAACCCATATTAAATAATACGATGCAGTGACTCTGAATTACCTTCATTTTGGGGACAGGCTTGTCCTTGATTAAATAATGCCCTTGCAAAATTGCAAGGCAAAAATAAACTGTTTTCCTCTTAACTAAACAGAGATAGCCCTGTGATGTGAAATTACTGAAAAGATGTGATCTGGGAAAATTACAGTTCCTTGCTTAGTATGTATTGTGCATGCCCTACAGCCTTCCCTAACCAGTAGCTCCCAATTTCATTTAAATTGTAATGATTTCCTTTAAGGACAATTATGTTGCCTAAGAGCAATGCATACATAGTAATGCTGCTTTGGCATGGTTCAGTATAGAATGCGAGTAATAACTGTTTATTAATATGATAATTAACTGTTAATGCTTAGCAACCTAATTATATCTGTTAAATAACTTACATTTTTGAGCCACATTCTAGCAGAAGGAATTCTATTAAAAATAATAAAAAGCTATGAATATTATGGTAAAGACACAGTTGCAGTTTAAAGTGCTGGATTTTGACTTCACTTACATGAAACTGATTTGTATTTCTGCATTTAACAAAAGCGGCTTTAAGGGCTTTCTTGTTCTAATAGAAAATGGCTCAACGTTAGAACCTGGGCCTTATTTCAGGAAATTTCTGAATGAATGAACTACCATAAAATATGAAGAAATTAATAAAAGTATGTGTACTGTATAGGGTTATCAAGAAGAGCAGAAAAGCAAAAGACCCTTCTAGCAAGAGTTGCACAAGTTTCACCAACAGTGATCTTAGTAAATTGCCTTATCATTTTTCCTTTACTTGGTCTATCAACAAGAACTATAATGATATTGAACAAACATATTGACAAATACAGTCCTGGCTAGGAGCAATGAGATTTCAGCACCATATATCAGAAAGGTGGACTAATTGCTGATAGCCTGAAAGAGAAAATGAAGCATGATCAATTACCTAAATGGTATAACCTATGACAAAAAAAAATGCCTCTTTTTTCTTTAGCCTAAAGAAGAAAAAGCTGAGGAGGAATGTAAGAGTCTCCAAGTCAGAAATTTAGTAAAATCGAGGAAGAACAGAATTGAGTACAGTTACTGAACTGAACAGGAAGAATCATCTTTAGTTGAACAAAGAAATGTTCAACTGAAGCACTAGGATGTATTTCTAATTATATAAATAGCAAATACAGCATTAGTTTATATCAAATATTCAAAATTAATTTTGTACAATTGTTCTCTGAAGTACTATCAGTGTACTTAAGATATCTGTGCCATGTGATCATCTCTTGTATTATTCACTGGACCTGCAACTTGTGCAGCAGAAGTCCCATTTTCAGCTCTGTGGCTACTAACTTTTTATTGTGTTCTCATATCTTGAGAGGAACCATATCATGCTTAAAAATATTGTGATCAGAATTTCCATTATTGCTCTTTTATAAACTTTAAAATAACAGTTCAGGAAATAATTCAACTTAGAATATATAAGAATATCACAGGTAAGAATGAATCTAGGTATCCTGAAGACAATGATGTCACAGGATTCTATACTTCAGACAAACCTTCTTGAAAACATTTGTTTAAGATGGATATTTTCCACCTTTTTTTTTTCCTATGGCATCGTTTTGCCCAGAGTTTTGAGGACATTTTTTCACCATATATCTCACACTGTTAGTCCAGAATTTTTTATTATAAGAAACAGTTTTTTGAAACTCTGTCAACCTTTCTCTTCTGGGTACTCCTTCACTCAGCCCTTTCCTCTGCTCACCACTATTAAGTTAAATAAGACCATAATGCAGAATAATTTTACATGATCCTTTTGATCTACTTTCTTTCAGAGTTCTGAAACCAGCTTTGTAACCTATCTCCTATAAACTTCATTACCATAATCTATAATTCCATTCTTCAGGATAAAGAATACAACAGGATTCAGTATTCCAAGTATGTTCTCCCTGTGGCACCCAAACACAACTTACTGAAAATTTTAATTATCAACCATCATTGAATTTGATTTTGTTCCAGAATTAAGACAAACTGGCATTTTCAGAACACAATGTCATACCAGCCAAAGTCACCTAGCTGGCAGATAGATATTTATTGACCCAGTACACTTTTGCCCTAGGAACTCATTGGCATGCTAAGGTCAACATACAAAGGGCATGTTGAAAAACATTAGGGGTGCTCAGTAATACAGGGATTGATTCAGAATACCCTGTAGTGATCCAAAAGTTTTATATTAACTCATTAGGCACTAGATGGGACTTCACAATACAGGCATTAGAAATTACAAAAATTAAAATATATCTTAATAATGGTGATTTAAATCACAAAGATAATGGTAGGAGAACTGACACAGAGTGTACTCTCAGATGTCTTATTAGCCCTACTCTAGAAAGTTTCATTTGTAAGAATTGAAGGAAGCAAAAAAAGAACACTGAAATTTGTGACCTTTCATCACAACTGGAATAAATCAACTCTAAAATAAAAGGGCATAACACTAGCACTCTGTATTCTCCACACTGAGGAACCTCATTTATCTTTGAGAAGAGAAATGGATTCTTGGCAAACTGAGCTGGCTGACAGTGTTCTGACTTGTTTGAGCCAGCTATTTCAGGGTGATTCATTAAGATCTATTAACACAAAATTTAAGATCCCTGACTTTTCACTTTTTATTTCAGAATTAGAAATTCTGCAGCAGTGAGGTCAATTAAACTCTGTATTATTATCAAACTGATAAAGTAAAAAAGACTTCTATTTTCCTTTAGCTCATTTATGGATGATGCTGAAGACTATATTGAGTACTAGAACTGTACTGCAATCAGAATTGGTAGATTGAGGAATAACTGGACATAAACATATATATACAAGAAGTAGTTATGACTGATATGAAACCCAATATAATTTGACTGTTTACTCCCTTCAGAAGAATTGTGCTTATATTCCTTCAGGTCTCTGTATTGCAAAGAGAGAAAGGAGATATAGTTGCTTAGAGGAACATAAAGTACTTACTAATTCAGTGCTGGTTAGTACCTGTACAACATGATGACCTGACCCTCTTGATTTCACCTCATGCAAGACACAAATAGCTTGCCCTAACCAAGTGGCTCACAGGTCCTGACTTAAGCACCTTCACAGACTGTTCTGCAATGACTAGATACAACCTCAGAAAGATGATCTACAAAACCATTTTGCATTTTTAAGGAGGCGCATAAAGCTAGTCAATAGGAAACATTCCATATGTATTTCTGGATGCAGAACTCCCTTCTCAGAAAGAAGAAATCTCTTTCAATCTAGGATGAGTGGTCAAGTCCATTCTTGAAACTTTGGAGGCTTAACTGAGCAAATTCTTTAAAGAGTAGATGTCAGCAGTGTTCTCTGACTGTATACAATACCCTAGTGGCGACATGCACTTGCCCAGTGATTGATCTGCATTGAGTTTGCAACTCACCTGGAGGAAATTCTCATTCACATTTTAGTCTGGTTGAGTGCAAAGTTTGGCTTTCATGTGTAGCCATTTGACTATACAGAAAGACATGCAAGACTTGTGGTGGCAAGTGGCGAACAGGAGAGAAAGATGACTTGGCAGTCAGTGTCCTCTTCTTGGATGTGGAGGAAACCAGGTTCTGGTTCTCATCAGCCTGCTTCTGATATTCTAATCCAGATAACATGCAATGTCAAAAGGCATAAACAGCTCAGGGCACAAGGATTTGGATGCCAGCCTCTTTTTATCAGCTGTGTAACCCATTCACTCACTTCAGAGTCCAGATTTCTAAATTGTTTCCATTTGGTTTTGTACATTGGTGAGAGCACAATAACAGGAAACATCCATAACAAGGCAAGCTCCCTGGGTTCTTTCCTCACCTGAAAACTGGAGGAGGAGAAAGGCATGGGTATAAATACTAAGCAGAGAAAAAGACAGGAAATAGATTTCTCATTTCATCCCTAAACTTTAAGATGTCTGAACTGGGAACTGTCTGGCTGAGTAAAGAGGAAAGGGTCACCTGCATTTCAGTGGAAGTGCCCACAGCTGCTACTCTCCAAAGAAGGTCCATACCCTGTGTGTGCTTCAGGAATGCTGTGAGCATGGCTGTGAAACCAGGCTCGTACAAGGTGCTCCTCTGCCACCAGCCCAAGCAGAGGTGAGTGTTGCTCTCCTTGCTCCCTAGTGGTCACTTCTCTTGTGCATGTGTGCACACCTATGAAACTTTACAACTCAAATTTAAGGCATTATACAAGAGATGAATTGTGTGCTTTTGGGATATATTTACACATATGGTGGTGGTTTTTATGATGCTCACTCTTCCTGGTTTACACTACATCAGTCATTTCTTAATCTTCAGGCATACAAATAGAAAATAATACATCCAAATGGATAAAAAATTACTCTCCCATACTTCAGTCTCATTCTACCCAGTGGTCTAATGCTCTTCCTAGAAAAAATTAGAAAAGATTTGATTGTATTTTCCACAGATCACTGGTCATGTAATTTTTTGTAACTTGTCTGTAAAGCACCAGTGAAGTGACATAAATAACAAATAGAGAGCAAAAATTAAAATCCCTCAGTTGTTTATATAATCCTCTCCACATTGTTTTGTATCATGGAAAATCTTTTCTTGTCTCTTGGCATCTTTTTCCTAAAAATAAGTAAAGTGGAGGAAGATCGGGTTATCATATGTCAGTCTATTTAACAGACTATGGATCACTTTCATGTAGTGAATGACGCTGGAACCTCACAAATGACCCTAGACCTTATTTTCTCTTAGTGTCACTTTATTGTTATTTATTGTGTTGCTAGAGCCTATATGCAGCAATTTGTAGACTATGAAAAGCAAGGCTGCTTGGTGACGAGACCCTTCGAGGGTAAGAAGGAGTGGCACACTTCAGTTAGGAGTGTGATGGAATGGCTGATTTATTAAAATGGCGCCGGCTTATATGACCGTGTCCTAGTTCAGCAGATAGGGCCAGTTATCACTGTGTGGGGGTGATCAAAGCTATGTATTCTACCCCCCTCTATTCATTTCCCAAGAACAATGGA
>JAWWTY010000001.1:64513367-64542623 GCA_035222235.1 Margarornis squamiger | reverse complement strand
ATATGAGGAGTATCTATCTAATACAACAATTCACTGTCTATCTGTCAGTTCCATCCAGTCCTTGAAACTTTCTTCTGAGTTGTTCTGTGAGTTCTGTGGGTTCTGCAGCCAGGGTTTTCCCACAGACTTCATTATCAATCAATGTCACAATGAAGCCATAAATATTTGCACAATGTCACAGCTCTTAAATGATGTCACAGCAACACATTAGCATTATGTAACACTGAAGAGCTTTGGGTCACTAAACAGTTTTGAGACTTCACATTTACAGCATAGCTTTTCGGTCCCTTGGAGCCATTTGATACTATTTTCTTCTCCAGATCCATCCATGAATAACAGAAAAATAGGTTTGATATCTTCACTTGAGTTAACTGCACTCACCACTCTTGTTTGAAAATCAGTGGAGAAAACCAGAAACCTTCAGATCATTGTTCATCTCATTTTAAAGTGAGTGTCTAAGATAGGTCAGAAGTATTGTACCTTGAAAGGTCTTGTTCTGTCCATTGATTAGAAAAAGAGCTTACAAAGGGTACATCACATCTAGATTTCATGTAGGTTTCTAAAATTAAGTGAGATTAATTATATTAATTCCATTAATACACTTTAATTTGTTTTTTTTTCTGTATAAAATTCTGGTTACATGTGTCCAAAAGTACAGGTAATGTTCCTGTGAGCACCAGTGCTTACTCTGTTTACTTCATCAAATCTCCCAAGATCCTGCCAAAGCAGCACAAAACTTTCCAAATATATGTACACTGAATTATCTTTAACATTTTGGGTCTCAGACAAAACACTATTGTCTTCAAGGTAATATTTTCTGAAGCAAACTAATTATTCATATCCTCAGACAATGTTGTGATAAGGAAGAACAGATCATCTCACATAACTTCAAACATCTAGAAGTTACAGATGTAAGACTGAGCTAGTCACCCTAATTTTCCTCAATAGTAAAGAAATTGGCACGTCCAAAGGGCAATCCGTCTGACCTATCCTAGATCCCAATCTTAGGATGAGAATATCATTCCCTTGAGGTGTCCATTTCTCTTCATTAACTATAAAGAAAGAATAGGGCAAACTAGAGAGATTTATTTTTTTTTTTTCTGCCAAAACTGGGCAGATAAATCTTATGCTAAGAGGAAAAGTGGAAAAGTGTTATGCTACTTTGTACATAAAGCCCGTAAGAGTATATGAGCCAAGGGGCCAAATTAAGCTATGTTCAAAACAGAGCAACAGGACAGAATTTAGTGATTTTTTTACCATGTATTAGGTTTGATATATATTCAGTATAATTGGCCACTCAAGAAAACTCAGGATATCTGCAAACAAAAAAAAAAAAGGACTTTCTACTCAAAAACAAAGTTATCTGTTCCAAGGCAGAGCCACATATTTCATCTTTAATGCTAAGAATACTTGTAGAAGATCAGACTTTAAAAGACTTGATAGGTTAAGTTTACCTTCACTTTGAGAGCAATAAATGAACCCTTTTGATACTGGTGTTATATCTACAGAAAAGATTAAACTCAATCCCCTCCCTCCATGCCTTTTCATAAAGCCAAATGCAGAACCTGGCCTGCAGTGAGTGCATGTTTGGAAGCTAGTCAGGATTGGATGGAGAGAAATGGTAGTTTTGGAAGAAACTGACTGGACTATAAGGGGAATTACCATTTCTTGCTCAATTAATTTATGAGAACTATCTTATATCAATTAAATATATATTTAAAACTTGTAACCGAAATTGTTCCTAAAACACGGAAATTGCTTGTAAAGTACAGAAATTTATTTTGTTCTGTTCTGAATTTCCATAGTTCTAGCTTGCTAAATTGTGCAAGAAGTGGTTGGATTATTTTGGCAATACTAGCTTAAAATTTAAGCATCACACCTTCATACAAACTGCAATGAAATAAAAGCATTCTAATTTTATTTTTTTTAACTAAAATAACAAACAACTAACTCCTCATATAGTGATATTTAAAATCAATAGTAAAGGATAATGTACGGAGAAAAAAGAAGATTCCTTACATTCTTCAGCTAGGTATTGCATAAGGTCAGCTTGGACAGGGCTCTGAGCAACCTGATCTATTTGAAGATGTCCCTACTCATTGCAGGGCGATTGGACTAGATGACCTTTAAAGGTCCCTTCCACTTCAGACTGTTCTGTGATTCTATGATTCTATAAGTTAATATTTTCATAAATGTGTATGGCTTTCTGTAGAGCAACCATATAGAATAACTGTCCTGAAGTAAATAGAAAGATTAAAAAAATTGTTTAATGTCAGGCTTTCAAATGATTCTTGGTGTACTAAGACAGTTTTCTACACAGGCTATTGCACTACAGATACTCTCTTTCCTCAGATATTCTGGTCATTATACTCACTTATTTGTACAATGCAAATAGTGTATCTGATACTTCAATGAAAAGAAACAGGATTTACTACAGTCAGGCATGGGGCATGGGGCAGAAAAGGAGGGACACAGGCATGAGCAAGCACTAGGGAGTGGGAGAGCATTGGGGTAAGGCCAAAGAGGCCTTTGATGTGCAAAGTCACATCAACTGAAGTACAAGACTAGTACCATGAATACTTTCAACATGTCAAAAATGTCAATATAATTTCATTTTAAAGTACATTTAGCTACATTTAGAACCATGATATAAATGCATTATCAAGAACCTACACTTAAAAAAAAAATAAAATTAAGTCTATTTTGATTTTACAAACATATTTCTTTGACGGAAAGTTAGTAATCTATGGAGCTGTTGAAAATATCTTTTTTTAAGTGTATTAGATAGGAAAAAACATCTAGGATGTTTTATCCCTGTTAATTGATGTTCCTATCTGTTAGATAGGAAAAAAATTTCCCCCAGCAAAGTCACCTAAGAATTTCTTTTTAAACTGTAGTGAACCTAACTATGCTTTCAAAAAGCTACCCAGAGTATATGGCCTAATGCATTGACAAAAGGACAGCGGGAAAAGACTTTATCAAGACCTTGAACATACAGACGAATACAATATTATACTATGATTCTGCGCTTGGGAGCACCCTAGGGACACTGGAACTGCATACAATATAAAAAAGATGATGCAAGAGTATATTCTGTTCTTCTCCAGTTTATCAAAAATTATATCAATGCTAACTAAATGAGACTAGGAGTAAAATTTTCCATAGTGATAATCTTATTTCATAATTGTTCTTTTTAAGTGTCTACAGGGGATACTAGACAGAGAACACCAGGTCAGATAAGCCACAAGGTGGATACATTATAGTCATTTTAATGGTTCAATAAAGAAGAAATAGTTATGATCCAAAAAGTAGGAACCAGGCATAGAATTCCCCCAGTCCAGACTGATGCAGGAGCTGAACAGAAGCAAGAGGAAGAAACCTAAAGAGAAGGATAAAAGGTGTATGTGGAAAACACATCAACAATGGATAGCTCAGACTTTTACTTTCAACATAACGCAGATAGAGGCAAGTCCCATTTGTACATAAAATGTGCTTTTTTTTCTTACATGAGACTTAATAAAAGAATCAAACAACATTTTCATTTTACAGGTATCATGGCTTTCATGAATATTGCTTTTACTTTTTACCTACTTATTGTACTGAACAGAATGATCCATGGTCTTTCATAGTGGTTAAGCACAAAAAAGTTGTAGATTCAGGCTTCATGCCTGGCTGAACTGTTCAGCAGAAAGGCAGCTGGACTGTGGAAACCAATTCTGTTAAATTGAGTGGGTGTCCCCCAAAGTAAGTAGCTGGGAACTACTTATTTCACTCATAACATTTTCTTTAATTTCATCCTTCGTGTACACCACTGAATCCAACAGGCCTCACAAACAAGTTCTTAAAATGTAGAAGACTTAATGAGAAAATTAAGTCAATGTTCTGGATTAATGCCTTCCAAAGTCACAGGCTGTTAAGTACGTGCCCAGAACAATTTTCAGACATGTTCTCTAATCATCTAAAGGTCCTTAGTACCTAAAAAATGACCTCAAGAACGATTTATTAATGCTTATCATTAACTTACTGCTATTGCATTCAGTTTTTGGACAGGCAGTTGCTGCCAATCAGCCTTAAAATAAGCTTAAAAAAGTCTTCCTACTTGTACTAATATCAGTTAAACTGCTTATGACATTTGATGGCAGGTTTTGACTGTGAAATTAGAAAAACATTGAACGATGATATACTAGCAAAACACAAGACACAATTATAATGACAGTATTTGGTACCATAAATGCTAGAGTATACTATCAAACACAAAAATTCAGGGGAAGAGCTTAAGAAGGAAAGATTTAAAGCATATCCTTTTCTTAAGTAATGTACTTTCTTAAATGTAATACATGTTTCTTATGATCACTGTAGAGAAAGTTATTCTCTAAAGGAATTTGAATATGTAAGAGCTGATGGTTAAAGACTTGCTGACACTGGAGAAAATCTGAACATGAGGATTGGATGGAAAAATAGTAAGGAGAATAGTGCAAGAAAGGAATGAATTGCGTATGAAGGTTAGAGCAGAAAATTGGGGGCAATTAGTCTGGAACACTGCAGAGAGGCCATTGTTCCTGGCTAGGATGTTTGCTGAGACTGCAAATCACATATTTATTTATTTCTGCTGAACTAGCCTTCTAAGTAATAAAGTGCTGCAAGGGCATAGACCAAGAACAGTAACATAATTCATTTGAAATTAAGTCACAGCAACCAGCTTATAGATAAATGGATAAAGAGCTACGTATTCTCCTGGCATAAATTGGGTATAACGTCATTGCAGTCAATGGAATTGTGTCATTTTACATCAGGAGAGAATTTGTTCTACAACACAAGCGATAGTTTTGGCAGTTATAACCCATTTTCAGTAACACCAAAGATACAGAAAAATCCCATTTTCTGCTTCTGACTGATCTGTCTAGTAGTTCTGTCTAACAGCTAGAAGGGTCCTTCAAGAATTAAAAAAGAAATCAATTTCCCTGCTGGTGATACCTGAAGACAAAGACATGGAATGAAATTCTGACACTTTTTACACCTGGAAGTTTCACTGAACACAACAGCACTGTTTTATGACTCGCAAATTTGGTACATTGTTTCCTATAGTTCTTTGCTATTTAAATGCCTGATTATTTCAGAAATAATAAATACAATATCTCATAAATTTCGATTCTTTGACATCTTAAGCACTGGCATTTCCTCTGTATATTGCTTGATCAGTAAAGGAAGGAACTGAGACAACTCGTCCAGATTGAACATTTAAACAGTTTTATTCTTTAATGAAATTTACATTTTTTTTTTAATTTAGGCATTTAGAAATTATTTTGAAACTTACAACAATGATAATTCTTTTTTTCATAAATTGCAGAATTCCACATAGATCTCCAAACACTCAAAAATTGAAATACTTGGCTCTGCACAGGCATTGCAATTCTTTCTTGCTCATATTTTGCTATGTATTTGTTTCTTTCTCATAATTTTTTGTTGTTGTTTATCCTGATATTTCTCAGATGAGGAAAGAAACTAAATCTCTTTGAGAAGACAAGTGGATCTAAGAAGATAAGCCTTACTTCTACTCTGAAATATTTCCATACTTTTAATTTATGTTTCTGACAGTTCATGGAATCCAACAGGAAAACAGAAATGCCTTTTACTAAAAGGGAAACCTTTGTTCCAGAGGATATTAATTATTTCTTAAATACTGCTCCATATTTCTTCATGATCTTTCAATTAGCTACATGGACTTCTGAGAGTCTCTTAGGGTCTTTAAACTTCTTTAGTCTGCTTAAACACAGATAAAACAAAAAGGGATTAAGAAATTGTTATTTTCAGTGCTACTTGGATCATAGACAGCTACTTACAGTTATGACAAGCACCTTTTCATCTTTTAGAAAACAAGAAGTCTGTCTGTATCCTGATGTGTAATGTTAATGACAGGACAACAGCTTACACCGGAGGTCTGTGAAATCTGAAAACTAAGAAAAATGCAGGCTGCAGTGCTGAAGAATTCACAACAAATTTAGACTCTATGTTACTGATCTGGTATAAACATCTTTTGGTGTGGGAAGTACTGTGACTGTGTTTCTGTCACACTGGGCTCTATCTGCAAAAAGACTTGCACACCAAGCACCGATACTGTGGCTTTATCATGTTGCACAGAAGCCTTGCTGGAGTGCCGTCTACATCTATAGAACACGGAAGACCTTTATTCCCTGTCCAATGATCTCTATAACAGAGATTCTAATGCTAGTGTACAGCTTTTTGCTTATACCCTGGTAAGGCTGTCAAAGGGCTGGTCTCACCAGGGACTTCCAGTATGGTCAACTCTGATCAGCATCACATAAACCACTCTTATCCAGTATCTTAGTAGTCTCCTTAGACAGACACTGAGAACTGAATCCTCACTTCTAACCCTCGCCTTCTTTGAGATCAGTACTTTGTTCCTCTATTGAGAGTGGCTGGGACTTCTCTGTAGATTTTCTTATTGTTCAGTTTTTATTTGTCAGGTTTTGCATAGCACCATGTAGAAGTGGTGTCTCAGGCTCTTATATGAAAGAATTCTTGTGCCAAAGAAATAAGTATGTCTTCTTGAGTAAGGGTTTGATACCTTTCTCTATCCACAGTTTTTTCAAAGAGCTTTATTATTTCATGTGAATCCCTGAGTGGCTCACAAGTTTCTGTGACATCTCCCTTTTCCCATGCATTGAAAAAAAGAAGAAAATATGATTTGTCCACAGAGATCTCAGAAATTAGGTAGTGCAGTACTTAGATTCTTCTCTGGATCCTTATCAACCTCCCTGTTGACCTGGAAGAGAATGAAATTGTACTGCATTTGTATCCAGCACAGCATCTGAATTTCAACACTATAATTACAGTTACAAACATAGAGATGCAGATTCAAGGTATCCATTTCTGATGGCCTTATATTCACATGGAGAGGTAGGTGAAATGTCATAGCTGTGCAGAATATCTTTCCTCTTTATCAGTGACCAATGCGCATTATTCATAAACACTAAGGCATTTTATTTCAATTGCTTCTCAAGTTATTAATGGTTTTCAAAGTATTAAGTTGAATTCACCTTCTTGAAATGTGACAAAACCAGTGAAGTGTCACTAGGTATGTATGTGATTTGGTAGCAACAACAACAACAACAACTTTTATCTGTGTTTCATTCATATAGAAGGATCCAATCTCCTTTATAAGAAAATGAATGAGTTCAGATGCCAATGAAATGCAGTCACCCACAGGTGACATGCAGAAGATTTCCTTTTTTTTTATTTTTTTATTTTTTAATTTCAAATTTACATAACTGTTCAGCACTGGTAGTGGAAAAGAATCTCTGAGATGAGATAAATTGTCTGCAACTGATTTTTTTTTTTTTTTTTTTTAATTCCCCTGAACACACCAAAACACATTGTGAAGTTTCAGGGTGAACTACAGCCAAAGTTTTAGAAAATAGGAAGGCTAAATTAAGCCCTTAACACATAAACAAAGGTATGAGAAAAATTACTTACAAAACTACTGATCACTAGCTGTCTCAGCTAGGTTGAGAGATGCTTGATGAGCAACTTATTTGGGTAGGGATACGTGACTGTTACTAACAGAGGTATATGCAAGGGAAGAAGAGGCATTCTCACAATGAAAGGGCTTAAGATGTCAAAGCACATGTTTATGGCAGTGACATTAAGCAGTTAGCTGTGATTCACGGTTTTAAAAGTGAAAGCCATTTAGCTTTGCTAATTACAATGGCAGCTGAAAAACAAGAATTTTCAACTATTTGTGAGGTACAAAGTGTGGAGACAAAGCATGAGAACATTTAAGATCTGACTGTTAAGGGTTTTCTATAAAAATAGTCTCCAGTAGAGTCCCACCAAAGGGACTTTAGAAGCATCCGCAGTCTTTTCTGCTCACTTCCTGTCTTGCATTATAGTTTTAGATGCTGTTGGTCCTTCATTTCATTGTTTTAGCACATTGGATGGGTGTTCAGCATGTGAGAGACCTCGACTGGATATTGCAAATTGGATTCTTATATGCCTGCAGAAAGTTTGATTCAATGAAATAGCAAGTCCTTTCACAAGATGACCAGTCCATAAATAACAGATACCTCAAACAATTCAGCTGAGTTGGGGCTTCTGACCCCTTATTTTCTGCACATGATGCAACCATGAGAAAGTAGGCTGTGACATGTGTGACACTTCCAGGTGGTCCATACACAGTTCTATTTTGTCCTACTTTAGTTTCTGGAATTCACTGTTACACTTCAATTTCCCCTACAGATGCGAATCCATTTTCAATTGCAACATATTATACAAGTTATAACTATATTATACAAGCCAGTAGATAAACAGATGGTTCTATGGTGGAATATATATTACGTCTGGTCACACCCCTACAAATTCACCAGGGATGATCTGCGTACAGTTTATGCTTAACTGAACTTTGAAAAATCACCCGTATCTTTTGGCAGCAAGGGGGTTAGATTTCTTTCTGAGAAAACTATACCAGGCTCATTACTCTGTTTTCTGAGGCACATACAGATAGAAAAACCTAGGAAAGTTGCCCTCTGCCTAAGGAAGAAACCGCTGAAAACACAGTGAAAGAACTTGAAGATGCTTTTACATAAAACTGATCTGTGTAGATCTCACAGAATTACAAGTTATATTAAAAAGGAAAATGAAAGCCAAAAGCACAGGGAAATGAAAGCCAAGGCACAATATCCATCAAAGTAGCATAGCAAAGTAAATAAACACCCTTTGATAGCTATCAAGCATTGGATGACACTGCAATGGTACTGGCACCAAATACAATAAAATCCTGTAGTGGTCATCCACCATCATATGTCTGACAGTCTCATACTAAATGATACTATGCATGCTGTGCTGTCCTTAGGAGAATGCAGTTAACCCTCTGGAGCCCTGTTATTATTTCCTCTATGAAGAAGATTTCAGGGGGAGCATGTGATTGAAGCCACTTCTACTGTCTGGAAAACACCTGGGAGTTGCTTTTTTTAATAAGTATGGGAAAGGAAAGAGTATCCAGCAGATGCTCCCTTTGTGCCTGGGCAAGAGCACATGGAAATCAGGTTTCACTTTATATGTCACCTGTTTTCTACCTGCCACCTTTGCACAATTCTCTTGACAGCAATTAGCTCCTGTGCCTTAAAAACAAAGGCTTTAAAGAAATCCGCCATAGGAAACAGTCCTTGTCCTTTCAGTTTTCATCCTCATTGGTCAAACACTATGGGTAGGAAGGGCCTCTCTGTTGGACTTCCTTTCTGTCCCCTGTCCATCTCATTTTTGCCCACCTGCCAGCATATCTACATGAATAAAATCCACATTAAGTATGCAATGGTTAGTGGAGATGTATGGGAGAACTTGCCACTAAATAATGTCATTTAGCTAATTAAGTTAAACTGCTAATAAAGCTAATTATAGAAACAATAGTTTTGGCAACAAGCACGGAGAACTGTGGAGAAGAATGTGATTGCTCCTTGGATCATATTCACCTTTAAAACTGACATTTTGACATTCATAAAGCAAATACTGCTTTGTGTAAAAAGAGTTCTTTCAGAGCTGAATAGATCAGTAACAACTAAAGAATTGGGATAAAACAGGCTGCTTAAGATTCTGGGTGTGCATCATGCCAAATTTTGTTCTCCAGAGGGCTCAGAAGCTCACAGCCAGCATCTTCTGGAAACGTGTCACCTTCAGTCGCTACTGATCAGTAGCTACCTGCTGTTGTGCTGGAGATTCAGCTCACCAGCAACAAAGTATTGTTGACACCAAGGGTGCTGCACAACAGTGCGCAGAGCTTTTTGATGACTAAAGCAAAGAAAGAGATATCTTTGAATAAGGTCAGAAATTACTCAGTGATAACATGTTTTCATGTTATCTGTGAAAGCATCACCACAGCTCAGTTGACAGAGGTGAGAGACTTATCCAAAACACTGAGAAACAATCACATAAGCTATCTTGCTTTTTAATACTGAAGATAAGAGCTTATTTCTCTTGGTTTTGTTTTGTTTTTGTTTTTGTTTTTTTTTTTTAATTTTATTTTTATCCAACTGAACCTGAACTGCTTTACTTTTACTTCAGTTTTACATAACTTTGTGAAGAGATTTATTTTTGTTGTATCAGCAAAATATTTTGTAAAGGTGGTCTTTCCAATCTACAAAAAAATGGAAGTTTAAAATAATTTCTATTAAAAAAATAGAAATTGTGTCAGAAAACTATACATGCAAAGAAGAAGCAAGGTTATCACAAATGGGATGCACACAAGCCACCAAAGTACATACATACACATCAATTCAGTTTACATTCTAGTCAACCTATGGACTTTCTGCCCAACTCCCTTCCTGGAAACCTGTAGATTGTTAAGACTTTGCATTATGTTCCTTAGGTTCAAAACTTGGCTACAAGAAACTATTATTTTTTTGTGTAATCACTGGAGGGAAAAGCCTGTGCTGGTTGCATCTACCTGTTGTCTTCAGCCCCTGAAATCATGGCAAGGGTCTGTTTGGCCCTCTGGCAGGCAATAGAAAAGTCCTTTGCTTATTGCACTCAAGCAGAAGAAATGATTCATGTTTTGAGTTATCATCTGACTTATTTCCTTGAAAAATCCTTTACAAACCTACACATCTCTACCAAAGCAGTGGTAAAGAGGGGGTTGTGGAAAAAGAAAAGTCAAAGTCAAGAGAGAAGACACCATTACTAGATACACAGTAAGATGATACCTACATACTTCATCTCAAGCCATTTACAGACTTTTCTGAAGGACCTATCACCATGGACCTGGTTCTCTTTTGTCTAAGTTTCTGCAGTTATTTCCCATGTGGTTTCATAGAATCACAGAATCAACTAGGTTGGAAAAGACCTCTGAGCTTATAGAGTCCAACCTTGGACCCAACACCACATTGTCTATTATTGACCATGGCACTAAGTGCCACAGCCAGTCTCTCCTTAAATACCTCCGGGGAGAGTGACTCTACCACCTCCCTGGGCAGTCCATTCCAATGCCCTATCACTCTCTCTGAAAAGAACTTATTCCTAATGTCTAACCTAAACCTTTCCTGGCATGGTTTAAGACTGTGCCCTCTTGTCCTGCTTCTGGTTACCTGGGAGAAGAGACTGATACCCACATGACTACAACCTCCTTTCAGTGAGTTGTAGAGAGTGATAACATCCCCCCGAGCTTTCTCTTCACCAGGCTGAACAACCCCAGCTTCCTCAGCTGCTCCTCACAGGACTTGTGCTCCAGCCTCTTCATCAGCCTCGGTGCCCTTCTTTGGACATGCTCTAGCACCTCAATAGCCTTCCTAAACTGAGGGGCAGAGACAGAACTCGAGGTGCAGACTCACCAGTGCTGAGTACAGGGGAAGAATCACTGCCCTGATCCTGCTGGCCACACTATTTCTGATAGAGGACAGGATGCCATTGGCCTTCTTGGCCAGCTGGGCACAATGCTGGCTCACATTCAGCTGGCTGTTGACCAGCATCCCCAGATGCCTTTCTGCCTGGCTGCTCTCCAACCACTCTGTCCCCAGCCTGTAGCACTGCAGGGAGTTGTTGTGGCCAAAGTGCAGGACCTGGCACTTGGTCTTGTAGAAGCCCATACCACTGGATTAGGCTCACCTATCCAGCCTGTCCAGGTCCCTCTGCAGAGCCCATCTCCCTTTCAACCTTTACAAAAATCTCATTCAATTTAGAATGATATTAGTACAGTCATTATCTAACTGGTTATACTTTGGGAGGGGCAAAGTTACTGAAAGGCAGCATTTTTCTTTCCTGTATCATCCTCATTTTAGTGATCAGTGACTGACTGACTCCCTTTTGCTTTTACAAGGGTATTTTCAGTTTTATTCATATTTCTAACTTTCCAATGGCAATTAGGAGCAGTTGGATAAAATTTATGTTAATGTCACACTTTTAGCATATAATTAGTAAAGGTGTTGGAATTAGTAAATTAGTGTTGGTGCTGGAGAACACACAACTATGGGAAACCAGGGAAAGGGAGGGTAAGGTTTTCAAAGTCTAAGGCCCAGTCTTAAATATATGCTGTATATTTACTGTAATGGAGGAAAGAAACACCAAATTATTTACAAAACTTGGAAAGATCTGCAGTCTGCTATTAAAGAAGGGAGTGTTTGGCAGGCTTAATAAAAAGATGTGCCCTTCAGACTGCTCTCAGTTTGTCCTATCATGTCGTTTTCCATCTTCTGCCTTATAACGTTTGCTATGCCTTGTAAACTGATAGGAATTCATTCCTCAATGGCCATACACAGAGGTTAATAAGCTCCCAGCAGCAGCTGACTTGGCACTAGCGAAGAAATACTCTCACCTACATCCAGTTCAGAAATGTTACCTTCATATTCCCTTCCCTGTTTTGGGAAACTGTCTTTTTCCACCTCAGTTCTTCCGGATGTAGACTGGTAAGTCTTCCCTCTCGTCCGGTGTCTGAGAGGCTGTTCATTGTGCAAATTGTGGGTCAATGTGATGTGACACTGAGTCAGCCAGAGCCATGAAGTAGGTGTGCCAAAATTAATCCTCCTATCAAACAACAAAAGAGGGCTGTTAGTGTTACAAATAATAATTCATAAGGTCACAAGGTAGGACAGAGTAACTATTACAATAGGGGAAAGGAAGATTTTCTGGGGGGAAACAGCTTAAACCATTTGCAAACAAATCTCTCCCCTAACCACTTTGCCTGTCCTTCCTTCTGACCTTGTTCTCCTTCCTGCAGTTTTCACAGTGGATTGCAGCAGACTCCCTCTGACTGTCTCAGAAAGTTTCCTTTCTGTCACCTCTGTATCTGTGCTCTCTGCTTTCTCACTGACTTGCACGCCAGCTGCAGGCTCCCTGCCTGCTCCACCCTACACTTGCCAAAGGTTGTCCAGCAAAGCCTCTAAACTTGCTCTTGGAGATAACACCATCTCTCTCTCCCTTCAAAGGGTGCAAAATCCAGGACAAAACAAAGCAGCAGCTTTTGACCTTGCTGTCCAGTCTTTCAGAAAAACACAGTGCTCACAGAAACTGTGAACAAACAAATAACTCAGGCTGTTTAACATGTCATTGTGACACGGTGGTGAGCAGTAGGAAAGGCTAAAGGAATTTAAGAGATTATTGGAGGACAAGCAACTAATCCTATGTGTATTTCTCTCACATTTCTTACATAGTAAAATGTCATTCACTTGTGCAGCTAGGAAGCAGAGAACTTGCTTGTTTAAGAAGAACAGATCAGGAAGGTACTGAGGATTTTTATTCCTCAGAAGGATTCCTTCTAACATGATAAAAGAACATAGTTATCATTACTGCCACAAACAGCAAGGTGTCTCTGCCTTGTAATATTAGAGCCAAAATATGACACTTTCTGTGCCTTAAATTATTTCATTTTTTTTTATCCTTGGAAGACATGTACAAATTTCACTATAAAATAAATGCAGCTTTGCACCGAGTGTTGAGAATGTTAGAGGTTAAAAATACTCTCTACCTCCTGCCTTATCCATGCCCTGTCATCTCTATATATTTTCATACATATGCAAGTTTATGCTTTAAAATGTTCCTAGCAAGAGTTTGCTATAAAAAATGCTATGCATTATACTTGATAAAATGCTAAAATAAAATGGAATTAAAAAAAGCTGTGAAATATAACTTGGACAGTGTACAATATCACACTAGGAAATGTACCTCACAGGAAACTACAAAACCTGTAACCTAAAGCATGACACCAATAAATCCGTAAGGAAAACTAATATGCATGATGCCTAGGTATCATGTACTCAGTGAGCACATTCACATGATAAGGCTTTTTATCATTTGAATGTGCTGCACCAGAAGGGAAAGTATAAAAAGTACACTGTCACCAATTTGGAATGAGATCTGTAGCAGTCTGCTGGAAAGGAAGCCGACCAAAAGTGGGGAAAAACGAGATGTCTAAATAGGCAAGACTTTCTAGAAAAAAAAATCGCCTAGAAGAATGAAGGCAATTGTTATAGATATAATTTTTTCTTCCTACAGATTTTTTCAATTATAACCCTTAAAAGATTTGGAGACAGTAATTAATGAAAATGTTGAAATAATGTCCTCAATATACTGTCTTATTATTTTCCTGCTTCTTGCAATATAATACAATAATAAGAGCAATGTTGAAGGATTTTTTTCCATCTTTCTCATTCTTCCAGATTCTCAGTTCCTTAAACAGTCATGAAAGCACCAAAAGAAATATTAAGCCCTGCAATTTTTCTAGTCTGCCACTTTTCCAACACTCAGTTTTCTAAAGATATATATTCCTTTTTTTTTTACCATTTTGAAGCTTTCATAGGTACAAAGTTACAAATATAAATATGTTCAGAAGCAGAATTCCACTTGCATATGGGAATACAAATCTGAAGTATTTCCACTCTAGATTACCATTACTCTCTGGGTGGATGGGTCTGCTGCAGGCTCAACTTCAGAGCAGAAAATTATTAACTTTTTCACTTTTTTTCCCCTTCCTCTGCACTTTGTGTTTTATTTGTAAAAGAAGTCTGAGCACATAGACTAGTTGGGAATCACAGAGCACTCCAGAAAGGTTCTTAGCAAGGAGATCAACATCAAGGACCTGAAAACCTGTTAGAACGTGTCGTCTTTGACCAATTGTTGACACAATCCCAGCTTGTCTGAGCCTCACCTAACTAAAGACAGAACATATACAAAACACAGCTCCTTGTATTGTTAAAAATCAAGCATATGCCTGAAGGTCTAAATGTGTATCTCCATAATTAAAATGTTTGAGAATTATTAATGGGTATCTATGTTCTAAAACTGACAACCTGAAGAGCAGAAATGAAAGCACTTTCATGTTTGTAGATCTGTGGTTGTGCAGTGTCCCCAGTACAGCATACTTTGTCGCAAGGTAAAGCACAGTATCAAACTAGGGTGCTTTCCTTAGAGGAAAAAAGATTAAAGTTTGGGTTGAGGGTTTTTTTGTTTGGTTTGGTGGGGATTTTTTTGTTTGTTTTGTTTGGTTGGTTGGTTGGGGTTTTTTTAACAAATACAATCTGCTTCTAAAGCTGCCATTTGTGAATATGAAGGTTTTCATACATATGATTCATCATAAGGCATCTTCCTGCCTCACTTTTTTATTGAGTCCAGCATTTCTGTTGATCCCAGTGTTAGGTATGACATGGCAGTGGTTTCAAATAGGTTTGCAACTGACCAGAAGCAGGCAGAAATGGTAAGTTTACAAATGTTTATGACAAAATGCATCTCTACTGACAAGGAAATCTTATATTGGTATGATGCTGGCAGCTCCAAGGCAACCTTGACATAAATTTTCTGCAACATATTCCTGCCATTGCGAGCTGTTCTATCCTATCAATTCTGTGTGATTATCTAGTCCAATACTGGGAATCCACATTTAATAGATGGTTCCAGCAGCAATCCTCTGACACCATCAGCTAAAGCTTGTTCCCACTATCTTCTTTACTCTCGCCTATATTGCTGTCTGTAAGAGTTTCCCAGTTCCATGAATTGGTATGTAAGAGCAGGTATTTGCTTCATAAACTCCTGCTGCTTCTCAACTGTTTGTCAGTGCAATGAAGGATTTTCAATACAGCATGTAATTAACTATTACTGAGAAAGTAAAAACTAAGTGTAGCAAAGAAAAATGTGATTTTTCAGGGTTGTTCCTTCCTACAGTTTTTTAAATTGCACTATGTCTCTCCCAAAAAATGAATTCATGAAAGCCTACAGTATTTTTACCAGTGAACTATACTTGTGGAAATAGAAATTCCTGGCTGCCCTCCAGAAAAATAAACCTTCTATGAACAGCAACAACTCAACATCCCATATAAAAGGGCAGTAGAGTAGATAATATGAGACACTTAGCATGCTGATAGTTCATGAACATCCCTTCCCACTTTAATACAAACATTAATTTGGAATGCACTAACAAAACTAATTTTGAGCAAAAGTTATATTTTGGGAAGTAGTTACACCAAGAATTTTACTTTGAGGTTTCACATTTGGAGCAATTTTATTTGTGTGATTCTTTCCACTAAGAACAAAATCCATTTTTTCAAGCACTGAAGATATTTGGTGGGGGCAGTCTGAGACACTGGTAGTGACTTTGACATTGAACTATATCACCCTCTAAGAGCACCAGAGATCAAGGCATTAGACTGCTGACGACAACTTCACTGTGGTACTATCAATAACAATATCAAATAATAGCTGTATAAAACACAAATAGTCTCATCAATGCTGCAATTAAGGTTAAAAATATAGTTGCATAAGCATCAATCAAAATATTGTTTTAACCATAACAAACTTACATAGATGCTGCTCTCTTTCTTCTTTTGGTTCCTAATTTAAACCCTTTCCCTTGATGCTGCCTTTGTTTCTGCTTCAATCTTGGCCTTTGTGACTACAGTCCTTACTTGTCAGAATACTCCCACATCTTTTGCTACCTAGCACTTCCTAAATGTGTATCATTGCATAAAGCTTTATTTTGCCATAAAAATAAATAAATAGTATCTACTGCAAGAGATCACATTTTCCTAGCTGATGCTCCTATGGACTGCTTCCATTTCCCCAGCTATCTTGAGACAGGAAGTCCAGCTGTTTGCTTTTTTCACTTCTTTCCTTAGAGTTCACACTTTACCTCCAGATACCCTGCTAGAGCAACTGTCTTCCTACACCAAAACCCTCTGGAGATGTATAAACATTAGTGAGCATGTAGAAGCACTAATGTGCAGAAACTTACCCTCTGTTGCATATGCTGCCTCTCAGGCTCTGTGCAGGGAGCAGTCAGTCTCACAGTGCTCCTCCGCCTGAAAATAAGAGTGGATGAAACAAGAAGGGTTCTGTGCAACTGCATCAACACGTTTTTTCCTCCTTATAAACACATTCACCAGGCAAACACACCTGAATACAGTGGAGTTGTGTCTAATGAAGCACCTATCTCTGGGGGGCTGTGGTCTCTGTCTCTTCAGGAAGTAGTCCTAGATGGTGTGCACTTCCCCCATCTCCTCTACGTTTGCTCCTCATAACTGAGTGCACCATCAGCTCTGCAGTCTTACCTCAGAAAGCAAGGCCTTTTAATTACACAAATGGGATTGAAACAGTATTTTTGATAATTTTACTGTTATTACTGTTACTTAATTGCAATGAAGATTATGTTCCTATAGACTTTGTCACCCAAGTTTATGAGAGTCACTAAAATAGGACAAGCATCTTCTTACCGGTATCCTCTTTCACTTAATTTCTGCAAGTGTTTGCAACTTTCCTTGTCAGACAATAATTCACTGGATGCAGTAGAGTTCTTAATTACCTCAGTCACCATTCTAATACTACCAGTACTCCCATAATATGTACTCAAATAAATATAAGCTTATTGTTGGATGCAAGGGATGTCAACCTTCAAAATGGATGGTCACTTCAATTGTAACAAAATTATAAAAGGAAAATTGCTTTTTAGCCAGTATTATCTTGTCAAAGATTTTATCTTTAAGTAGTTAACTTGACAGCTTTACCAAAATTTTGTTGTAATTAAATTCCTATATAATGTCTTGTTTGATTTTATTTCATGTTACAATTTTCATTTATTTAACATTATAGCCTCATTAAGAAATGGTATGTTTTTAATGCAGCTCATTTGTTAAACAGATATTAAGTTACATCCCAATACATCCATTGCACTCAAGTTCTATACAGATTGCAGTATTGCCTGACTCGTGACTGAAATTAGACAGTCTTAGATATTTAAATTCTTGAGAAATAATATGAAACTGTGACAAGTAGGAGTGGGATAACACATGAATCTTTTAAGTCCTTTAGCAAAGCAGGGACAGCAGGGGGCTGCAAGATATGAAGATGTTTATGGTCTAGAGAGAAAAAAAAAAAAAACCAACAACTTAAGACAAAAAAATAACACTGTTCTAAGAAATTTGTTATTTATATATAGGTTTTTCATTGGTTGGTTAGTTAGTCTTGCTTTATGGTTTGCTTGTTTTTAATTAAACAAAGGTCTGATAAATATCTTAGCCCAGAACATGGCAGGACTGAATTATAAAAAAGGGAGAGGGACCTGAATAACTCATCACCTGTCCATGGAATGAGGTTATGTTAATTGTTGGCACTCATTGCATGTATGGTGGGACACAGAAACCTCTTAGTAATGTCAAGTTGTCAATATAAGATGATACTCACAGTTTACCTCTCTTTTACATCCTTTTAAAGATATTGTTCCTAATATACATTCTATACCATTGTTGGATGAATTAGCAATTATTATCTGCTGGTTTTAATTAGGTTTTGTAAATACTTCTTATAAATTTCTTAGTGTAATTTGAATTATGCTATAATAAGCATAAATTGCTAAAGGTAACTATTTAAACATGCACTGGTCAAAAGCACGTTATATTAAAACCTCTTTCCTTATTTTCTCTTTAGCAATTTTAAATAACGTTTTTTCACCTTAGCAGAACTAAAACCAAGGTTTCACACTAATAGTGGATTTTCGAAGCTTTATTTCTTTAAATGCCTGTGATTAAATGAAAAGCCTTAAGGCATCTAAGTATTTTGTTATGACAGTGTGTTAGGATTTCTGGCATCCCAAAAAGTCAGGTATTCAGTAATACTTGAAAAAAAAAAAAAAATTACTACGGTAACTGTCTAGCATCATGCTATCACTTAAAGTCTTTGCAGAAGAGAGGTTGGTTTAGGGCTGACATGCAGTAATTAAAAATAGCCTCTAGATGCCGCTGTTTACTGCATTTAGAAGACGTGAGGCAGTTGCGAAGAAAGAGCTGTAAATTGAACGAACTACATTTTACAACTATTGCTTGAGCCTAAGCCTGCTCTCTTGACGTCAGTGGCCAAGATTTCAGCAGTTTCAGGGAAAACAAGTAGAGCTTCTATATTTATCTGAAAAACTAAACAAAAAAAATCTTTTCCTTCAGCAAATAGGATTGCTCTTTGAAATACAATTAAAATAGTTTTCATTGCATCCTAAGCTACAAAATGTACCATAGGAATGCTTGCCAGTTAGAGAAACTCCTTACATACTCACACATGCTTTATTATTACGGATGTCTTTGCTTAAAAATGACACTGTATAAATATAAATCTTTTTTTTTTTTTTTCCCCCAACTATGCTTTATTCCATGATCTACATTCATTGTAGCATAGTAAATTGGAGTTCAGTTGCTGCTATTTAGATGTAAATGTCTTCAAGGAGGATTAATTACTCTGTAATACTGATTTATTTTTTCTTTAAATCAGGAAAATGAAGACATTAACCGACATTTCTCTGATCTAAAAAATAAATAAATAAATAAAATCAAACCCTACAGAAACTCCCCTTGTGTCTCCATATAACAATGTTCACTGAAGATAAAATTTTGTAAAGTGTCTGGGTAATTTTTCTAGGATTTGAGCTAGTAAGTTAGGTTAGCTAAAGCTCCAGGAAGCCATGTAGTGGTAGAAATGTTCATACTTAAGTTGCTTATCACTCACAGTGGCAACCTGGTTGCCTCTAGAACACATGGAAAGAGTGTAGAGTTCCAGGGTGCTACCTTTCCGAAATAAATGAGAGGCTACTCTTTCCCTTAAACCAGTCAAAGAAGGAACTTTGACTACCATGGTGATTTATTCACAAGCGCAGGGAGAGCATGTAGTTGCATGGAGAGATGTTCCAGCAATGTTTGGAATAACTTTTCAATTTTCACCTCTCAACAGATTTTCTTAAAGAATGATAAAGCCCTCTTTAGGAAACTGAAAGTAACTGTTATTAGGAATGCTTTGGAATTACGTGCTATAGATGTCTTAGAAGTGGTAAGTGAGGCACCAAGAGCACTTGAATCACAGACTAGAAATTCATGAGAAGCAGGAGAGCCAGAGGCTTTTCTCCTTTGTCCTGTGTGACTTGAGCATGTAGTACCCTTCCATGGTCAAAAGTGCAACTCAGTGACTACTTATGGAGAGTCAGGCTTACTGACATTGTGGAGGATTTTCTTCAATGACAGTTTCATGCAAGGGAGGTACACAGTTCAAGGAGTAAAGAATGTAAGCCAAGATTCTCCCTCCAGTCTTATCCACCATGCTTGGGAGTCACATATACAGCCACACACACATACAACCTGTTGCAGTAGGACTTTAATCATATTATCAAGGTGAGCAGCATCATTAGGAGACACAGTTAAGTTGTTCTTCCAGAAACTAGGAGCTATGATTTTGAGTCTATAAAGTCAAAAACTGAGTAAGTACCTTCTGGGCTAAAGAAATACTAAAATCATTTAAACACAAATTTCATGGGTTTGCTTAAAAATAGAGTAAAACAAAATTCACTATGTTTTTCACAAAGCTTGATTTTGTAGGCATGCACTGTTTCATCCAGTGAGAAGAGGAAAAGCATCTTATTTGTAGATCCTGAAAGCACTTGAGTTATGTGTCGCTCAGACAGGCCAAGACCAAGACGTTTTTGAAAAGCCACAAAAGTACAAATTCAGCTTCTCAGAACTATGTAAACTGAAGCAAACTGTGGACAAACTTCCTCCAGTTTGACATTCAAGTTTAGACTTTCAGGACTGCATTGTGAGGTAGATGCCTATATACTGTCCATCACTTACTTGAGACAACAAACATCTTTTTGGATGTGTTTTTTGAGACTTTGGGTTTTTTTAAGCACATAGTTTCTTAGTGTCTTTCAGTATTATGTAAGATCTACTACACATCAGAACAAGCAGTATCAGTGTTAATGAGAGCGGAATTTGTGACAGTATACTTTAAATTGAAGCTGTCTTAGGCTAAGTGGGAACACTCACATAAACATTTGTAATGCTAACTTAAAGAAAGCAATTAAAGAAAGAATTAGGAAAATGACTCCCATGTCTGTATTTAGTGGGGAGAAGCTTGGTTTTCATCATTACCTCCTCTTAATATTACCAAGACTTGCAGGCCCTGATCTTCAAATGAGTTCTATATGCCTTAAAGCCCATGTTCAGGCATAGCATGCTTCTGCATCCTGACCAATTTTTAGCTTTGCATTTGTAGGAGAACTGAAACATATGGACTTCCATTAGGTTCAGCTTCTGTAAGCTAATTGAAAGCTTATATCCACTAATAAATAAAAAATAAATAAACCAGAAAGATTACTCTTTGACCATAAATATGTCACAGCCAAAGAATGCCAAGCTTTGGCATAAGCCTTCACCTTAGAGTAGTTTACATTAAATGCTTCTAAGCGACAGATGAGTCTGGCTAAGGAATACCTGGATTCATAGAAAAAGCATCAAAGTGGGGTGACAAACACTTTTGTCAATGGAATGGATTTTCACTCACATTCAAAGACTTATATTCAAGATCAAATACTTAATGGGGAAGAAAATTGAAGGCTCACAACTCCACTGGTTCTCTCGTAGTAACATAGGTATGTGTACAGACAAAGACTTTTGCTATATCATCTGCAAAATATAAGTATCTTCAGGGCTAGCAGAGACAGTCTCTCCATTCACCTAAATGTAATCATGTTAATAAGAATTTCATCATTTGCAGATTATTTTTTTTTTAATTGTTTCTACCAGTAATGAAAAGAATATTATTGTGCTGAATACAACTGGCTCTCTCACTGTATATCCTGAAGTCCTCTGGCATTCATGCTATCAAAAAAAAAAAAAGCCTCTTCAGTAAGACTCTACATTTCGCAGTCAAGAATCAGCTGAACAGTAATGTAAACCAAACAATAGCTGAAGCTCACGTTTGAAATGACCAATGTTCAGTATATGAAGTTTGCTAAATTGTGCAGATGTTTTGTGGGATTGACAGCACTGCAGCAGTAGGGGAAAAAAAAAAAGGTTTTTGTAAGTACCACTCCTTACTCACTTCTCTGCAATAGAATATGGAGGGTGGATCTGGTTTTATAGTGACTGACATATTTTGTTATGCCTTAAAGTAAAAAACATCCCAATTACAGAAATGAGATAAACATATGAGTTTTGTATTACACCTTCATGTGTTTTCCCCTACCACCACGTGCATTTCACCTGAGCTTTCAGTCTAAGAAAATCTGTAGGTTTCTTTTTCTATTGCACAAGTTTACTGTCTTCAGTGACAAATAGTTACATAGGAATATACTATACAGAATAAGAATGTCTAAAGAGGGCTGTGAATAAACTTGAAACACTGTTTTCTAAAATATTATATCTTGGAAACAAGTATCCTCTCCTTATCATAGGCCTGAGGTTTCCAAGCACAGATATAAGAGAATCAGACAGAAGGCCTTCAGTCTATCCAAGCTTTAAAAAGATAAAGGGGAAAGACGGAGATATGAAAGGGAATCTAAGAACTGATCCCTGTAAATCCATCTGAAAATAACAACTTTCTGGCCTATGTCAGAACAAACTTTGTCAGGAAAAAACTGTGGGACTTCAAAGCTATTTCTAATGTTGCATTTTTCAGATTCTAAGGTGTCCTCCATGGGAGAGATTTTCTTTGCTCATGCAGCCTGAGTCTGCCCAAGCCCAGGTGCTGGGAAGTGGGAGGTGGGTGACTTGTTCGGCTTTTCTGTGGACCACTGTTGCACTTTCCTGCCTCTGTTAGGACTAAAAGCAATCTAATCTACCTGTCTAGACAAGGCTTTGCACTGGTCTGATCCCTTTCTTTGGTGCTGCTTTTGACATCCAGAAATTTGACAAGGAAAGCAAATATTGATCAGTCTGAGGTGTGTTTTGCTGTGATAATTGTCTAAGCATGACTGAGTGATGCCCCTATAGATAGGTGCTTACTTATTTCCTGAGGCATGTTGTCCTCAGTGCGACAGAAACATTGATAAGAGAGAGGACAAAATGACTAACTTTGATGGAGTTTGTGTTGAAACATCTGCTGCTTGTCAACATGGGAGGCAGAAGCAGTGATTTATTAGTAATAAAAAAGGAAAACCAAGGAAACTCTCTGTCTTATTCTTCCCCTAAACCATTTTCTAACTAAGAATGCCCAGTAAGTTCCCATAAAGAGAAAACACACCTGTATATTTTTACTTTGCTTACATTATAACTTCCCACATACAGGATAACACATTATTTAGTTTATGACTTTGAGTACCTTCTGCCTATTAAGGAACCTGGACCAAAAAAAAATAAAAATCACTAAATGGAACTGTGAAAATTTGTGGAGAAGTCAAAATGTGGCCATCTAGATTTTTTCCCTCTTGCCCAGAATATAAATATTTTCAGGATATTGAACAGAATGTAAATTATTGCAAAGATATTTGGTGACATTTCCTATTCTCAGAATACATACCAAATACAGACCTGTAATTTCCCCCATTGTTTTCATGAGAGTAATTTCATTTGGATTAATCCTTTCTTGCAGGCTCAGCTCCACATGAGCACTCTGCAGAATTCTGGCTTCCACATAAAGAGGAGCTTTGAGAGGAACTGGCCTCCAGAAAGGCAAAATTACTTCCCCAGAACATGGTGGCATGTAGAGAGTCAGAACACTGCTGCCCATAGGAGGAAGTCACACACCTTCTCTTTTGCAGCTTTTGAGCCCTGAAGAACAAAGGATCTTTGAGAATCACAGCCATGCCACTGGGGCACTGAAAAGGGATGTGGTTGAGGAATCTGTGCTCTTCCCTTCAGTGCATTTGCATGATAAATAGATGGGCATTATCTGCTCAATAATAGGGTGTAGTTTTTATGATATTTCTATCACCAGCACACAAACCATACCAATCCCAAAAGATAAAACCTCAACACTTGGTTTAACTGGAATATTAAGAAAAGCATAAGTGTTAGACATTAGAAGAAGCGATCATAACAGCATAATGCTTTTGAACAGAAATTAGTCATATGTCTGTCTGCCTATGTGTAATTTAAAGAATGAAGCTATGTCTACATCAAATGTTTTGGGTTTTTTTGGTTTTGGTTTTGTTTTGTTTGTGTTTTCTTTTTTCCCCAGAGGACATAGGGTTTAATCAAGCTTTACTACCTTAGTAACCTTTTGTAAATGGTGAGGCATGACTGACATCAGAGTAGGTCTAAAAAGGAGAAGATATTTAGGTTCAAATCCAGATGTAAAGATGTCAATTTCACTAATGCAAGTTAGCATGAGTATATATATTGATTTAAACTGAGCGTTTTCTACTTTCTGTGCAAACAAGGAGCAGGTCAGAAGTTGAAAGCAGAAAAACAAAGTAAATGCCTGTCCTGGTAAACCATGACAATGCCTGAAGGAGGTCTTATTCCACATTTTGGGTCTCCTGATCCTGTCAACATTGCATCAGCACAACTCTATCTATCAGATCTACATTACTGCTTTGATGGAAAGGAAAATGCCTCAGTAAAGCTTTCTTCAGACATTTTTTCACCTGAAAACCTTTAGATTTCCTTTCTTTTGCTGTCTTTTTCCTTCTCCCCTTTTTAAACAATAAAGCATCAATAAGACATCAGGTTATTTGCAGGTTTTGGAATATTTTCACCTTACACAAAACCACATTGGTTTGAATCTGTTTCTGTGTTCTGATTCATTGGGTACTTCCATCCTAACAAATGTCATGAGAGTAGCAAAGAATTAAGAATTTTTTAATTTTTGTTCCACATGCAATTACATCTCTTTTAAGTGGTCCGATAATTGCATTTTAAACAGCACTCTTTTAGTTATATCCAAATGGATTTTTATTGTTATAGTAAATAGTTACTAAAGCCCTCTGAGGGAGAAAAAGCCCCACACACTTTCAAGCAAACAATTCAAGCCTGTACATTAATCAGTACCTTTAAATAAACAGCAATAATTAATGGGAGTTGGGCACCTTGCTGTATTGTACAGTGACAGAGATTAAACACTGGCACTGCAAAATGCCAGTTTTCAGCTTGTGCATTTGTAGACCCTTCAGAGCCATGAACTGACATTTGCAATCTTTGTCAGTCAAAAAAAAAATGGCAAATTCAGTTAAATTTAGTTCTGCCATTCAAAAGGAATGAAGGTCATCACCTGCCCCTTTTGTGATTTGATTATCCAGGGACTGAGTTTATTTTCCTGAAGAAAGGCACATTAAAAGGGCCCAATTCTGCACCTCTTGCCCCAGCTCAGCAGCTCAATTGGCTTAGATCATTAATTATTAATCATTAACTGACATAGCTTTTGCTATTTAAGAGTACAGATTAATATATAGTCCTGAACTGCTTGCTTAAGTGTTTTTCCTTTCCTAGAGCTTTCACAATCATTCTGAAAAACAATTAAATACATTTTGAAATTACAAAAATATTTTTATTGACTTCATTTGAACCACTTAATAAAGACTCCAGGTCCAATCCTTCTACCCAAAAAGAGAAGGAAACTCTGAAATGAGCTCCTGAATTCCAAACAATTACGTGCATAAAGTCTGGACCAAAGCATCATGTCTGCAAGGAGAAACATGCTTGTAAGGATATGCAGAAAACACAGGCTCCACAATCGTCTTCATATGCTGCTCCTGCCTTTATGGTATTCCCATCTCTTGTCTTCACAAATTCCCTGAAATTTTGGGGGTTAGGAGTACAGCAGATTATAAGCATCACTTTTTGGCCCTTCTTCTTGTAAGAAGTTGGCCCAGTACTTCTTGTAAGAAGTTGGTTTCCTGAGCTTACAGCAAGACTGAATTGTGGCAGAAACCCAAGAAAAGGACACAACAATGCCAGTGCCAGTTAAAACAGAGCGAACGTCTGACCTTGTGGAAGTGGACTACTTGATCGATTAAAAACTATCTGTAACAGAGGTGGGTCTTCACTTCTTTACCTGCCACACTGAACTCCTAACCTCCTTTCCTTTGAGGGACAATAACATCAGGAACCCCCCAAAAGACCTCAGCAGAACCAGTAATTCGGCCTTGAATACTTCCTGTTGCAGATGGCACCAAGGATATATGTGCTAATGATTTAAGCAACATTCAGAAACAAGACCTTCGAGGATAATATTAAGGATTGTGAAATGGTTAACATATAACCTGATATCTGAACACACAAGTGGATTTTTATAATGCATTTTTGTACTATGCTGGACTGAAGGGGAATCCTATAGGTGCACCATAGGTCAGGTTCCAGTGTTGCAGTGCTATGGTATGAAATAAGAAAGCTCATTCATTAGCATATGAATCAGCTCTCCACAGAAAGTGGTAGAACTGCAGGAGAGGAAAAGCCATTTTGCTTTAATAATAACAGCCTGTAAGAGGCAATCCCAGGTACAAAATGATCAAGTGACCAGAGCCAGTTCAGTAAAGAATGATAGCATTTTATGCTCAACACTTCAAGATTAAAGTCTTTAGTTAGCAAAGCATAATGTGAATCAGTTTCATGTATAATGCATTGTGTGAGCCTGTAGCCACTATGATACAATGTAAGCAATTCCATTTAGTGCAATTTGACTATAGCTAGTACAGAATAATTGGAATCAGTTTCTAGCATGCTGGAATTTGAGTCAAATATGATATGGAAAAGAATTTGATACATAATAATCTGGAGGCGAAGATAACAAGCAATGATGTGGATGAATAGTTAAGATGCTATAATATGCAAGTAATTTTAATAGGTTGTGATGTCATTAGGAGGCCAGTGTTCTTACATAAAGACAAAAGGCTAATACATCATGGTAAAGAAAGGCGACTATTAAGAAACGGTATAAATAATGGCACACAGCTGCATTGGAGAAGAACACTACATCAAATACTGCAGTTTTCTCAAATATAAGAGTGAGGGAATAAACATCTACTGGAGTATAAAAACGGCTACACAAGAGAACACAGGACATATTTCAGAGCAGTTCCTCACATTTCAGAGGTGGTGTTAATGCTGCACTGGACAATTCCAACTCCTGCTCAGAAACTCGTCCCTTTCCATTCTTTTTCTCCCATTAGAAACAGTTGTGGCAGTTCTAGCCTCTTTGGTATTCTGGGCCTCAATTTTACGATCTGATGTGCAAATACTATGGTTTGAAGATCTGCCCCTTCCATGAAGTTAATAATGTATGGTTAGCTAAAGACCTACAGTGTTTTAAAGCAAGGACATAAACATTAACATGACAGATCTGCACATAAACATCTTTGGCTTTCTAAAATTACTTCAGAATGCGGAAAAATGTGCTATTATTGTGACTTGTGACTGTGTTGGGTTTAAATCCAACAGACACTAGTACATTAAAATTTTTTTTATTCTTCCTGACTTTTCATGAGTCTAACTCTGCGTACCTGAGAAGAGCTCATTTATGAGCATGTGCTAATCGGTTCTGACTACAAGTTTAAGTCATCCCTGAGCAAACAGAAAACTATTCAGCTTAGCAATAAAGTTAAATAATTATTACCAGGCTATGTGATGTGATTACAATGTGACATTGAAATGACTATGGTGTGATTAGAATAAGAATGTTATATGCCTGTGATGTTACTAGAATGAGGCTATAAAACGTCTGTGATGCCATACTGCTGTGATATGACTAGTGTCAGGAAAAATGTGTGCATTATTAATGCATACATAAACATGCCGTATTTCAGAAGCAGACTGCATGACACAGAATGCAAGTAGTTCTAATTACCTTCTTTATTAATGGCTGTTCTGCCTTGTATTTTAAAAAATAAAAGAACTGTGTACTTCATTCACAGAATTCTTTTTCTAAATGGTTTGGCAGTAAGGTTGCTCCTTCATGTCACTTGCTTGACTTTCAATGCTGAGGCTCTAGCCATCCTTCCTGTAACACATAATGAACATTTTTCTTAAACTATTATTAGATTCAGTTCTGTTTTCTAGGGTTACTTGATATCATCAAAACCAGGATCAATTTTTTCCTCTGTGTATCTGTAACAGGAATCTTTTGGACATGAATACAAAGCACAGCAAAACTGAGAGCATTTAATCTTTACACATTATGGGATTAGAGATTGTGCAATGCTCACATACAGCGTCTGCATCTATATGACTTGCATGGATATGTACATTTATCAGTATGGGCCACACAATTCCAAGCCATGCAAATTACTGACCTCTGACAGGCACAAGTAGCTTCCACCATTAGTTAACAGTGTGTCCTACATGCAGACACATACGGGAGTCTAAGGGTAGGAACCTGCATCTGCAAACGTAAAATCTTCAAGGTAGAACCTGCATCTTTAGCTTACCAATGCTATCAACTGAAAATGTGCAAATTAGGTAACACCACACAGAGTCGTATGCTGACGTTATCTTTGTTTTTTTCTACACCTATATATTTGGAAGGCTTAACCAGAACCAGCAGTGAGCATGGCCACGTACCTGGGCATACTAAATTGGATAGGTTCTGTCATATGGCTTGTAAGTTCAAGCTGAGAAGAGCTAGCAATAAAAGCACAGTCAAATGAAGGTTCATTCATGCTTCAGAAAACGTTGATAAAGGCACTACATATAATGCACTATAGATAATGCACTATAATCATCTTCTTGTCACACTTTTGAGGTCACTCATATCGTAATACATTGGCATTTTATTACAGTGTCTTCCAGGCATGTGATGCTTCTTTGTGGCTAGCTGGGTAATTTACCTGTGTCATTTATGGGGAAGGCGAAACGATTACTTTTATTATTTATCAAACCACAGAGAGGAGGAATCTTTTCCAGTTCAATGTTTAAGCAGACAAAACCCAAACCAGCAGAGCAGCTCTCTCCCTCCCTCGGCGGGTGTCTCGGCTGACCCTTCGGGAAGGGGAAGGAGAAAGGTGTGCAGGCGTAAATGGGAGCCGAGACAGGGCTGGAGTCAGAGCAGCCTGAATTATAGATGAAAGGGCATGTATTAAATATAAGGCCGAGCGGTGCGGAGGAGGGCCGGGGCAGGCGGCGGCCCCGCGGACACCCCACCCCACCCCGCTGCGCTGCGCCGAGGCCGGGCCGGGCCCCACCGCGGGAAAAACGAGCACCGGGGCAGCCCCCCGACCCCCAAAACACCAAGAGCCGCACCACCGACCCAAGCCCACATCAAGCCTTGATTTTTCGGATAACCCCGGAGCTACGCGCAAAGCCGATGACGCTTCCCGCGCCCTCCGCGCACACCCCTCCTGCGCTGCGCTGCGCTGCCTTCCCCTGCCCGCCCCCGCCGCGCTGCGCCCCCGCCCGCGGAGCGCCCGCCTGCGCGCCGGCCCGCCGCGACCCCCGCCCGCAGCCGTCCTTGTCCTTCCCCTCCCGCGGCGCCACCGCCACCGCCGCCGTGTCCCCTCGCCCCCCGCGGTCCCCCCGCGGTCCCCCCGCGGAGCCCCCGCGCCTGCCGCCCGCCCGCCCGCCCGGGCGCGGCGCGCCGTGCCCGGCGGCC
>JAWWTY010000001.1:64497411-64513267 GCA_035222235.1 Margarornis squamiger | reverse complement strand
CGCCCGGGCGCGGAGCGACGTGCCCGGCGGCCAATGCCGGGGCCGCGCTGCTTCGCCCACCGCCCACGCCGGCGCCGGCCAATGCGGAGCGGCGGGAGGGGTGGCCTGCGCCGCTCCCACCCTCCCTCTGGGCTTATTGAGAGTTATATCAAGAATTTCAGTTCAGAGAGAGAGAGGGAGAAGGAGAGAGCGTCTGTGAAGGAGAGAGGCTGGTAGGGAGGGAGGGAAGAGGGAAAGCGCCGCCGCTTCCTCCCGTCAATAAAGCAATAACCTATTAGGTTTTTTTTTTCCTTTTTTTTTTTTTTTTTTTTTTTTGTGAGTAGGCAGCTGTCACCCCAGAGCTAAAGAGGGAGAAAAGAAGCACCGCCAGACCAACTCTTCCCATTTCCAGTCAGAAGTTGCAGACTTCATGTAGCAGCCTCTCCTCTGCCGAGAGAGGGATGGGAATGCTGTGCAGTGCAGAGTGGAAAATACCCCCCCTCTAAGAAGTGCACCGGATTTTCTTCTCTTGCTGTTTGTTTGGGTTGTTGCGTGCACGTTAGACACCCAAAGGATCGCCGCTTCATAGGAATGAAACGTGGAGAGGATGACTAACGACAGAACTGTGAATTTGTTCCCTGGAGTTGCTAATTTTCCACCCCGAAGCAACACATATCTCGAGGACGAAGCGTTTGTCTGCTGCTGATTTCTCCAAAACTGGTGGTTTACCAGATGCATTGTGCTGTATCTGCTGGAACAGATCATAGCTTAGCTGCAGCAGATCGTCAAAGGTAGACAACTAACGTAAGTGCAAAGTTACCCTTACACTGGGATGCATTTCCTTTAAAGAAAGAAAAAAAAAAAAGCCAAAAAGCAGTATATTTATCTGGGGAAAGAATCAGTGTTTGGGATTCAGCTGATGGTGGTGGCAAAGGCTCACCTACTCGCTGTCTCTGCATCCCTACCTGCATTACTCTGCTGGAAGTAATCACGGGCATCAGTTACCGTGCAGCTTAATGCAGATGAGATTGGTGCTCAGGGGCTGCCCAGTTCTGGCAAAACTGTAGGTGCTGGCAGCCTTGCACCCAGATTATTCGCGGGTAGCAGTGCATGCAAACAGAAGTCTGTCCGTTGCTTTTTTTATTTTTTTATTTTTTTTTATTTTTCACCTGCATTATTAGTCTGCAGTATTTATGTGTGGCAGCTGCTAATATCATCCTGAAGGGAGATCAGTGTCAGTGGGGAAAGGCTGCACCTTTTTTCCTCATGTCGTCAGAAAACGTATGTTCCCCGCCACCCCCCACCATAAACATGCTTCCTGCTTCTAAGTTGCAGTTGGAATTTCCAGGCTTCTGATTTAGACTGTGTTTAAAAACCAACAAATAAAGTTTTAGGTTATTAAACAGAAGGAGAAGTATCCAACATCTGGAGAGGAAACATTCAGCTGAGAGTGTAAGAAACTGTAAGTCCTGTTATTGTCTCATCAGTTAACAGGGATGTGAAGTAGCCAGAGTCGACTGCTGCGGCAGCAGCATGTCCGGGTGGTTATTTCCCAGTACGATGGCTATAGAGGGGGATGCAAGGCACAGGGAGCAGAGAAAAATGTGGTTAGCAAGAGCTAAAAAATGTGTATGGAAGCAAACAACAAATTACATTTGGCAGCTGACATACCAGTTAGAATCCAGAAGTAGTCCGGGAAGGTTTTTTACTTGCACCAAATGACTGGGTGGAGGAGGGTAGAGGGGGAATGCACGTTACGGATTACACGGTGTACCGAGAAATTATTCAGAAAGTACGTGTCGAAACGGTAGCTACCCTTAATCCTCCAAGTAGTTATTTTCATTTGCGCTCTGTGCAAGTGCAGCCGCTGGGATATTGGTGCATTTGTCCAGAGGGATTGCTGGTAAAAGGGAGCAGTAGGAAAATGTACTGCTGGAAGTGTGCATTGCAAAAACAAGTAGTAGTTGGAGATTGTGGATTTCTCATGCCTAAAAAAACAATAATGCTGTTCTGTATGGTTGTATTGACAGTGATGTCTCCAAATAAGAAATGAGATGTAATGCATCCTGCAGTCCATGCATGCCTCCTCTTGCAAATCGCGCATCATTCCTCTCTGGAAACCTTTAAGTCCTAAAACCCGTGAAAAGAGAATAAAAACATTATCATGGACCTGAGGGATTTTTACCTGTTGGCCGCTTTGATTGCCTGTTTAAGGCTGGATTCTGCGCTAGCTCAAGAACTTATTTACACTATTAGAGAGGAGCTGCCTGAAAACGTACCCATAGGGAACATACCAAAGGACCTGAACATTTCTCATATCAATGCTGCCACAGGGACCAGTGCCAGCCTTGTCTACAGACTGGTGTCTAAAGCAGGGGATGCACCTCTGGTCAAAGTGTCCAGTAACACGGGGGAAATCTTTACAACATCTAACAGAATAGACAGAGAAAAACTCTGTGCTGGAGCTTCCTATGCAGAAGAAAACGAGTGTTTCTTTGAACTTGAAGTGGTGATTCTCCCCAATGACTTTTTTAGGCTGATCAAAATAAAAATCATTGTTAAGGATACTAATGACAATGCACCTATGTTTCCATCTCCTGTCATCAATATCTCCATCCCAGAAAACACTCTGATCAACAGTCGCTTTCCAATCCCATCAGCAACAGATCCTGACACAGGTTTCAACGGTGTGCAGCACTATGAGTTGTTAAATGGGCAGAGTGTCTTTGGACTGGACATTGTAGAAACTCCAGAAGGAGAGAAATGGCCTCAGCTGATTGTGCAGCAGAACTTGGACAGAGAGCAAAAGGACACGTACGTGATGAAAATCAAAGTGGAGGATGGAGGTACCCCCCAGAAATCCAGTACAGCTATCCTGCAAGTCACAGTAAGTGATGTCAATGATAACAGGCCAGTGTTTAAAGAGAGTCAAGTAGAGGTTCATATACCAGAGAATGCCCCAGTAGGCACCTCTGTAATTCAGCTTCATGCTACAGATGCAGATATAGGAAGCAATGCAGAAATCAGATACATTTTTGGTGCCCAAGTCGCCCCCACAACCAAAAGATTTTTTGCTTTAAACAACACCACAGGGCTTATTACAGTTCAGAGGTCCTTAGATCGAGAAGAGACTGCTATTCACAAAGTGACAGTGCTGGCTAGTGATGGTAGCTCTACACCAGCCCGGGCAACTGTCACCATCAATGTCACTGATGTAAACGATAACCCTCCTAACATAGACCTCAGGTACATAATAAGTCCCATCAATGGCACAGTGTACTTATCTGAGAAAGATCCCATCAATACAAAGATTGCCCTAATTACAGTTTCAGATAAGGACACTGATGTGAATGGCAAAGTGATCTGTTTCATTGAGAGAGAGGTCCCCTTCCACTTGAAAGCGGTTTACGACAACCAGTATTTGTTAGAGACTTCTTCCTTGTTGGACTATGAGGGCACCAAAGAATTCAGCTTTAAGATTGTGGCTTCTGATTCTGGCAAGCCCAGTTTGAACCAGACTGCCCTGGTAAGAGTTAAGCTGGAGGACGAAAATGACAACCCTCCGATTTTCAGCCAGCCTGTAATTGAGCTGTCAGTTTCTGAAAACAACCGACGTGGTCTATACTTAACAACTATTAGTGCCACAGATGAAGACAGTGGGAAAAATGCAGACATTGTTTATCAGCTTGGTCCTAATGCCTCCTTTTTCGATCTGGATCGAAAGACAGGAGTTTTGACAGCCTCTAGAGTTTTTGACAGAGAAGAGCAGGAGCGTTTCATTTTCACTGTTACAGCCCGAGACAACGGCACCCCTCCTTTGCAGAGTCAAGCAGCTGTAATTGTTACTGTGTTGGATGAAAATGACAACAGTCCCAAATTTACTCATAACCATTTCCAGTTTTTCGTATCAGAGAACTTACCAAAGTATAGCACGGTGGGGGTGATCACAGTGACTGATGCAGATGCTGGGGAAAATAAAGCAGTGACGCTTTCCATCCTGAATGACAATGAAAACTTTGTGCTGGATCCGTACTCTGGAGTTATAAAGTCCAATGTTTCTTTTGATCGAGAACAGCAGAGCTCTTACACCTTTGATGTTAAAGCAGTGGATGGAGGGCAACCTCCTCGCTCTTCTACGGCAAAAGTAACCATAAATGTGATGGATGTTAACGATAACAGCCCCGTTGTCATCTACCCGCCTTCTAATACTTCTTTTAAGCTAGTGCCACTCTCAGCAATTCCAGGATCGGTAGTAGCCGAAGTCTTTGCTGTGGATATAGACACTGGCATGAACGCTGAGCTGAAGTACACAATTGTAAGCGGCAATAACAAGGGTTTGTTTCGGATTGATCCGGTGACGGGTAATATCACTCTGGAAGAAAAACCAACTCCTAATGATGTGGGGCTGCATCGCCTAGTTGTCAACATAAGTGATTTGGGTTATCCCAAATCCCTGCATACTCTTGTGCTTGTATTTTTGTATGTAAATGATACTGCTGGAAATGCCTCTTATATTTATGACTTGATACGCAGGACTATGGAAACACCTCTGGATCGGAACATAGGGGACAGTAGCCAACCGTACCAAAATGAGGACTATCTCACGATCATGATTGCTATCGTGGCAGGTGCCATGGTTGTCATAGTGGTGATATTTGTCACAGTTCTTGTTCGCTGTCGACATGCATCCAGGTTCAAAGCTGCCCAGAGGAGCAAGCAAGGTGCTGAGTGGATGTCTCCCAATCAGGAGAACAAGCAAAACAAGAAAAAGAAAAGGAAGAAAAGGAAATCTCCAAAGAGCTCTCTTTTGAACTTTGTGACCATTGAGGAGTCCAAACCTGATGATGCAGTTCATGAACCTATCAACGGGACAATAAGCCTTCCAGCAGAGCTGGAGGAGCAAAGTATAGGAAGATTTGATTGGGGCACAGCACCACCAACAACCTTTAAGCCTAACAGTCCGGATCTTGCCAAGCATTACAAATCTGCCTCTCCACAGTCTGCTTTTCATCTCAAACCTGACACTCCAGTTTCAGTGAAAAAGCACCATGTGATTCAGGAACTCCCGTTGGACAACACCTTTGTTGGTGGTTGTGACACCCTTTCCAAACGCTCTTCCACTAGTTCAGATCACTTCAGTGCCTCAGAGTGCAGTTCCCAAGGCGGCTTCAAGACAAAGGGCCCCTTACACACCAGACAGGTAAACGAGCACTTTTACTGGTCTATAAGTACTGCATACAAGTGCCCGATCAACCAGTATTAAAAGTGCCACTGTGTTGTGGGGTGTTTTTTGTTTCAGTCTGACTTAATTTAGTTAACATTATGGGGGGAACAAAAAAAAAAAACAAAAAAAAACAAAAAGGAAAAAAAAAACCTAAAACACCAAAACAAGAACAGTAAACAAAAACAGAAAAACAACCCTTGACCCCTTTATCATTTACCTGGGGCTTAAACACGAGTTTGCAAAATGCCTCTGATACTTTGGGATTTGAAGAATACTCACTGTTAAAGGACTGTTACGTCTCTGTGTATGTGCATGTATATGTGCATAACCAAAAGTGAAAAGGAACATGACTTTTTTTTTTTTCTCCCCAATATCTGACTGTCCAAATGTAAAAGTTATTGAAGAACTGTTTCCTTATATGCTAAATTTCGGTCAGAATATTCTGCTGTTTCAAGATTGAAGGGTTATGTACATTCTGATTCAAATTTTGAAGTGAGTTGGCTTGAGGGTTTTTTTACAGTTCAAGTTGGTTTGGAACCTTGCTAAGTTAGCGTTATTAAGGGGTTAATTTTTTTTCCCTAACAAAGACAGCCAAATTTCCAAGCTGCTGCATCAGTGAAGCACGTGGTTTATTGGTAGGATATAACTAAGCCATACGGAAGTCTTCCTCTGTTTGAATTCAACATGATTTTGTTGTAATAGATGAAAGTTGGTATCACATAGGCAGTTTTCTGCGTATTTTAAAAAACGGCCAAAGCATACTTTTGAAAGGAATGCGTTCTCTGAATACATCTGAGTTATGCAGGGGGGGAAAAAAAGAAAAAGCCCATTGTAAATATTTTCTCATCTTAGTAATGCATAAGTGATCTGTCATAGCTCATTTTAAACTGTGAAACACGCCATATGAAGAGGGATTAGGAGGCTGAGAGACTCATATTTCAAGCAAATCCAGCATTAGTTTTTTTCTTAGGTCTAATAATTCCTTGCTAATAAAGATTTAAATGCGGTGCTGTGTAATTTATTTTACGGGTGCCTGTGTGCGGCCGCGGCGGGAGCGCCCGCGCCGCCCCTAGATGGCGCTGGGGCACCGCGCCGGCCCCGCAGCGGCCGGGGAGCACCGGGGGAGGGAGGCGGGGAGGGAGGGAAGGAGGGAAGCATCGAGCTGGTGTTCCAGCCAGAGAGCCTTTTATTTAATGGGAGTTGCACCGGAGCGGTCCGTAGTTGAGTTTACGTCTCTGTGAGGCGGCTTCCTCGGTGCTCCGCTTTCGCCGCAGAGGCTCGGTCGGTGTCGGGAGTCGCGCCCGTGTTCCCGTGTAGTGATTTGTCTCAATTTATTAGGGATGTGAATCCTAGGGAATCAAGTGAGACACATTTAGGCTTGTCTTCGCAAAAAGATTTTGGCAGGAGCCAAGTTTTAGGATAAAGTCATCCTCTTGCGGTTGCATTAGCCTTACCTGAGTTGAATGTGACGTTCCCAGAACTGTGTCTCGATTTGGGGTGTCTGAAAGGTGTCACACTAACAAGATGCTAGGAATAAAACAAGCACTTTTGTGGCAGTTCTGCTAAAGTAACTGCTCTAAAGCAACTCGTACTTACAACAGGAGACTGAAAACACCACAGAAAAATCTCACAGAACCTTAGTCTTCCTAAAGGACTTTGAAGAAGGGTCTGGTCCCCAAGACATCTTCCAGCATCCAGCACCATACTAATACTGTCAGCTTAAGTGAAAAAGAACTGATTTTTAAAAAAGCCCAGAAATTTATAGAACTCGGTGTAATCTGTGGTTACTCAGATGAATTTTTCTCCCCAGTTTTAGTTACAAAATGTAACACCCCCAAACGACACATTCTTTTTTCTGTTCTGAGATGATTTTAATTTAGCTTAAATTAGCTTTCCAAACACTATTTGGAACCTCAGATTTAACCCTCCATAGTATCTAGAGGCAGTTAAGATCCCAAATAGTATTTACCTGACAAAATATATAACCTCTGCACAATGAAATCGAACATGAGGGGAAAAACCCCCCACACCCAAACAAAAACTACTGGCAGTATTTCCAGAGTTACCTGTGTTCATTGCATTAACTACACTAGTCTCCGTTTAATAATAGTATCAGTCATTATACCTTTATATGGACCTGATTCAAATTTCACTGAGGTCTTAGTGAATCCTTTTTGAAGTCAGACGATACTCATGTGATTTGGATTGCTCCCTGCAAAACTGTATTATTATATGTAACTGAAAATACAAATCTTTCTTACGTAGACAGTTATCTAAACTGAGCTTGTGTATTTTTATTCGGTGAGGAAGGAGATAGTGTCATTTTATTTTTTCTCCAATGATGAGTGATGCCTTTTTATGCCTCCTTTTCAGTTTTGGCAGAAGGAGTATAGCCAGCAATGGTAGTAATCATCAACAGTCTTCCTATCTTTCTGTCTGTAACTCCCAAAATTAGGATGCTAATTTTACCTAATATTCATTGGCACATTTGGTTAAATATACCTTCATAGGTCTTTTTTTTTTAGATCTGTGATAAAGTATGGCCTTCAAGTAAAGTATTAAGACTTTAAATCTTACCGAATAGTAATGTGTGCTAATGCCAGAGCATCTGAAAAACATTTTTAAAAATTCCTTTAGGAAGAGACACTTAGTTCTGTGCCATTGTACTGTTTTCTTCTGGTTTAGCCTAACTAATTTATTTGCATCTAATATTAGCTGTGTTAAGTTACGTATATATTCAGCAAGTTGTCTTGGTGTGTTTTGCAAAGGGCGCAGGAATTGTTGTGAAGGATGTTAAGACAGGGCAAAATGAAATACAGGATTAACATATGTCTAAGAAATACTAGCATCCTCCATTTTTACTTACAGTTTGTTTCAGTCCAAGGTAAATACACACAGAATTTATCTTGCAAATACATGAATATTAGTAGAGAGGTAAGACCTAAGTCCACACTTGGACTTCATTCAAGCAAAATTCTGTTCCTTGTGATGAGAATTTGGCCCTAGAAATCTGTTAGAACTGGGTCCTAAGTCAAAAAAGCTTTTAGAATTAAAAAAATATATTGTTCAATTAAAAAAAAACTCTTATGTGCTTTCTTTTGTTTTGTTCTTTTCCCTTTTTTTTTCTTTTTTTTTGGTGGACAATATCTGTGCAATCATCAATAAATTTAGTGGAAATTCTGTGCTTAAGTCTTTACATGCCACTTTGAATTGCACAGACTGTTGTTTCACAAGTACCCAGTATGAAAACCAAAGCCTTCTTCAAGTGCCTATCTTGCAGTAAACCTGGTGGATGCTCTGAAAAGAGCATTTTTGAATACTTGAACTTGGGATTGTTCTAAATGCTAATTCACATAATTAGGAGTATGGAAAGGATGTTGCATACCACCAGCTTATATAGCTAAGCTTCCAAAATCAGTGTTATGACTCATAAAGAATACTGAAATCTATGCAGGCTTCCCAATCAGTGTTCTTTTCAGTATTTGATTGAACTTTAAAATGCACTTCAAATTAGTAAGTCATTACACCAAACAGCTACACAGAAATACAGAAGAAGACGACAAGCATTCTTCTATGTGAAAGACCTCTTTTGAAAAGCAAATAAACAGACAAAAACTCCTACTCAATGTCATTAGATTAACAATAGATTAAATAAGAAAAGAAATTAGGGCCAATTTACCGTGGTTATCCCAATTTTAAATTATAACAACTTCATTTAATCAGATTTAAAGCACAGTAGTGACAACACAGGTTTAAAAACATGTTTCATTATGGGCTATGGGCAAAACCTTCAGTCTTCATTCCTAATCAAGTAGCATTTAGGCATCTGCTTAACTTTCATTTAAAGTGGTGGGACTGAAGCAGATCCTTAAAGTCCAAATGACTTCTGAAGTCTTCAAGAAAGACAGCCGTAAGCACACTCTAAGCACTTTTCTGAATCAAGATGGTAATTTATAAATTTTGGAAATGTGCACAGTTCTAGGAGATTCAGGAAAGCTAGATATATGTTAACACTGTCCTTTTATTTCTGTGCTCTAATGGCAGAAATTAAGGATTTGGGGCTTGACTGACACATTAAATGCATTCCATACTAAAGTATATTTTTAATCTTACAGTCAATAGCATAAACTCTTTGAAGGTTGTTTTACTCCTTTTTCAGTCAATGGAACGTCTTGCCTGATCAAGGAACAAGTAGCCAGGATCCCACTGATCAATGCACATAACTTAAGCTTTATGTGACAAATGTAATTGATGTTATCTTATTCTGGAGTGTTTAAATTTGTAAGTTTGGGGTTTATGTAAGAGAAAAGAAAAGCTGAAAACATTAATGACTCTTAATTTGATACGCTGAAAGTGGCAATTTCAAGGTGCATAAGCTGATGGAAATCTGCATTGGAACAGCAGTGCAGAGCTTACGTCACCTGCAAATATTAAAATTCTGTAACCATAGCATTCCACAATTCTGTGCGCAGTATTATTTTTAGTGGCCTTGTTTTACCACTTAGTATAAATAAAAAATACAATTTCATTGTTTCTTTTGTATGCTTAATTTGCTTTATGCATGGATATTGGTCTTGGGTGAGGACTAGTCACCTGGAAAAGTGTCTGCATGTAAAATTCAATTGTTTTCTAGTTCTGTATATTTATATATCTATACTAAAATATCAGAAATTGTGAAAATGTGCAGTGTGTTTTTTCTGTTATTGTATAACTGAAAAATAGGTTAGCAGATTTTGCTCAACTGTCTAAAGAAATTCATCTTTGAGCTGAGACCAAGCATGGAAAATTTCAGCTGAAAAGAATTTTTTAGAAAAGTTAAGAGCATGTGAAAACTGGGGGTTATAATGGGAATCTGAACATAACCCTAAGCTACAATACCATTTTCAATAGTGACAGTAGACTTGCTAAACTAGAGTGGGGAACATTTTGTGTGTACAGATACAGACAGTAAAAGCTTAGTAAGCTTCATTTCTCTTTAAATGTTTCCCATGCAAAAGATCTTTATCAGAATCACTGGAGTTTCATCTGTCCTGAGTGTCCAAAGACAAAGTTTCACATATGCTAAGAAATTTGTGCCACACATGTGAGTGAGAACCAGATCTTGAGAGTTTAATGCTATTGGTATTTTGTGATAATGTTCTTTTGTATATAGGAACAAGGGAGGATCTTTTTAGTTTTCATTTAACTTCCAAAGAATCTCTTCTAGCACAGCAAAACCCTATCAACCACACTTTATTGACAGCAATTTTATTGTAGCTCGAGGCTTACAGTAAGCTGTTTATTGCTGTTCCCTAACGCAGTTGACAGCAATTGGGGAATTAATTTTCTTGCCCCTGATGCGCTTTCTTGGGTATAAACGACAGATGTTAAAGATATGAAAACTGTGACCCATTTACATTCAGCAACTCTTTACAGGCACAGTCTACCTGTCTGAAGTGCACGTTTGAAGTCCTGAGCAATATTCCTTCATCAGTTCTAGGATTCTTATTTTTGCCATAGAACTATTTATCTAGATATATATAGTCCAAGGGCCAGATACATAATACTAATGGACTGATCCTCATTTAGGCAACCTCTGTTCAAGAATAGCTGGGTTGAAGTCCCATTTATTTCAGGAGATGCTGTATCTTCTTACTTCACCATTTAATTGCACAAAACATACAGGATAGAACTTACAAAATGGACGTACGGTGTTGTGAAAGATCTGTCAGGAATTACAGGTGATATCTGAATTTTTGGTTTCACTGCTCCCACAGAACATCACGGTGGTCTGTAAGATTTACAGTCTTAAGTTTCTTTAGTTGCTACTCAAGTACAGCATCTCACATATATTCTGTAATGTCCACGTCTTCGCTGAATAAAAACCAAACATACACAGAAACATTTATTCTTTTTCCTTCTTTTATGATTGCTTTGTCTTTCCAGCCTGTGGCACAGTATATGTAAAATGATTTATCCCCATACACTGATGTGGGCACTTAATCAGTTCATTTCTGGTTTACATGAGATAGCATTCCATTGAGTGGCAAAAGATTTCCCAGGCTGTAGATAAGAAATGAATGGATGCTATCATGTTTTACCGAAGTGTGGGGGTAGGAGGACATCTTTTGTTCAGTTCTAGTGGCATCTTTTAGAAAGACATTTACAACATAAAGGGCTTTAGCATCTTAACCTAACTGGGATTTTAAGTACTTATATAGACACAAAATGCATATCATATTAACCATTCCTTTGTAATTAAATCATCATGCAAAAAAGTTCCTTCTAATAAAGTTGCAATAATTTTGTTGTAATGGATTGTTTTCTAGTGAGCTATAAACTTTCTCTTGAAGCAGAAACAGCTATTTCTGATAGAAGACACCTTAAATTCATATTGCTATACTTTTTCATTGATCATGTGATTATATAAATTAATAAATTGGTTTGAATAGCAGCATCGTTGTAGCCATAAAAAGCCATGTGTAGATTATTCCTGGGATCACTGGGATTCAGGAAAACATATATATATATATATATATATATATATAGGAAAACACTATAATTTTGATATAAAATTCATATTGACCTTACTAAACTATCTGGACTTTGAAATCTTGGAATGATTTGTCCTGCATTCTCAATTTACTTTTTGGGTTTTTTGTGTATCCTGATAATACCAAGAAAGATAGTTTAAAAATCTGGTTTGTAGTAATACTGGTTACCCATTCTTTGTTTCTTCTTCTTTTGAAGCAAGTGAGTTGTGGGGGACATTTGTTTTAAAGTCTTGGCATGGATTGTCATGCATCTTCTGTTGTACAGAGAGAAATTTGTGTAATACAACATTTGTCAGGATTTGTTGGTGTGTAGAATCTGTAGTTTCCTATGACCTAATGTTATAGCTTTGCCATTTCTTTTGTGAAATGTCACACTGAATTTTTTGTGCATGAATATGAATATTAATATTATTACCTCAGAGTTGTTCTGGGATATGCACACTTCTTATTACAAGAGTAATGTAAGGAGCCTTTTCCTAGAGTTATATTTCAGCATTTGAAACTAAATCCAAGCTGAGGTAAATCTGCTGATTTATGCCATCTGCAGCTCTTTCTGATGTTAACTTCTTTATAAAAGTAATAGGCTGATGTTGAGATAATATTTCCAAAACCTAAAAAATATGTAAAATTATTCAGGAATGAAGTGATTTAAAAATAATTTTATTTTGAGCTGAATTTGATGAAATGTGGAGGATCAGCTGTCAGATTTTTCTTCCTTCCTTTCTTTCCTCCCCCAGGTTCACAGAAACAAGATCTAGGTAAAATTTTAGAATAACAACCTTTTCCCAGTCCAGAAAATTAAACTGGATATTCTCACTGGCTGATAGTTGAAAAAGGGGAGCTATTTATATTGATTTGTAAAACACTTTGTAGCCTGAAACTGATAGTTGTTCATTTGTCCTCATTCCTTCCAGTCATATTGTTAGATACAGCTACTTTATTTGTAATTCTGCAAGATGTTTAGTACCTCCTAGGCCTTCATGAGTTGCTAGTAAGAAAATTCTGTGGTCAGTTTTTTTAATTATAAATTTCTTAAATATCTTAAAATTCTTGAATATCTGCTTGTATAATATTTTCCACCAAAGTGAACTAATTTAACCTATGCCTTATAAGGTAATACAGCCTATGAAACACCAAAAAAAAGTAAGAGGAAGACCATATATCAGTTGTAAATGGTATTTGCCATTCTTACAGTCTCTTGTTGATTGATAGCTACCAATCGTATCTCTTAAATGGCTAAACGTGATAGATGCAAATTTCTGTCTCATCTTCTGTGCTCCTTCAAAACACATAAGGTTATGAAGGCAATTGTGTTTCTGATGTAAAGGTTCTGTAGGATATATATGTATCTATTTATGATATCAGATTAGAGAGTTTTCATTCTGATTCCTTAAGAGAAATAAAGAATTTGCTACTGAACTTCATGGTGAAATGCTTTCACCATTGAGTTCTGTCTTGTCTTACCAGTATTTTTTGGAAGAAAGTTTTCACAGAAGTTTGTTTTAACAGGAAGGAGTCCAGGAGCTCCAGAAAAGTGTGCAGACTAAGGAATTTTAAGAGAACACCTCCTTCCTATGTAGAATAAGGTGCAGAACCTTTGAGGGAGTTGTATTTGACTCCTGTTTTAGTAGCTTTCCATTCAGTGGTGTAGGTTTTGGGAATACTGTTGTTATACCAGTCCCTCTTCTTGCAACACGTAATGAATATATCTGAACATTATGGTTACTTCAGATGGCCAACCTCTGATTTGGGATCTAGCCTTATTTCTGTACAGTATGTCCACAGAAAGTATAATTTTTATAGTTTTCACAAGTATACTTAGCTGGTAGTGCCTGTGCACACAGTACATTTTGCTTCTGTTTACATTATAGTGGGATTCATCTTGTCTGAATTGTAATTGTATATCAAATCTAATCTGTTTCACTGGCTTCATGATTTACTCCACCCTGAAAAAAATATTGTGCTTAAATCTGGTTGCCAAAGCTGAGGAACACAGTTGGGTGAGATCCATCCCACATCAAGTGAAGAGAGTGATTCAGTGTGATCCATATTCTTCGCTTTACTGGTGAAGAGCATCATCCAGTCCAGTTTTCTCACTGAAGTTGAGATAAGTGTTTTAAGGTTATGTATTTCTTTAAGTGAAGGTGTTATTTGAATAGTGCAGATGGGCAAAAAACATGTATAATGTGCACAGTTGCCTTTGAGAAAGTCTTCTTTAGATTATGGCTCAAATTCAAAGGCTCCTGAATCAAGAGAAAGACTTACTGATTTTTTTTTTATTAAATTGTTATCTGGCCATTTTTATCTGGCTATTTTTATATAGCTATCTATTTTAAGAAGAAGGTGCAGTGAAACAACAATTATTTAGTTTTGGTGCTGTTCTGAGTGTTTCTGTTTTTCCTCAGCACTGCTTGTTCATTGGTACCTTTTTCTGTGAATGTTAGTACAGGCCACTCACATTACAGTGTAAAAATGTGTTTCTTCTACCTCTCAGGTTTAGGCATGTGTCTGTAGTAGTATGAATTTTCAGTCAGTTGTCAGATTGTTTCACTTTCACCATTGCAGAAATACAGGTCAAAATATCAGTGACATGCTAGTGTTACCTGTAAGAAAATTTGAAATTACCTTTAGTTTGTGATAACACTACCCTGAAACATGGATCGTATTGAAGTCTGCGACATCCAGAACAGCAGGAGATAGGCTGCCTACCGGTTGCAAAGCCCTAGCCAGCTCCCAAATGCCAGATAAATAAATAACAACAAACAAACAAAAATCCAAATGAAATCTGCATCTGTCTAAGGACAATAAACCTTTCCTGTTCAGCTTTAATCTCTCTACTGTACAGGGGATGGACTTTGCTATTTGAGATTTCATCAGTTTCATTGCAGAAAGCTGTTTCATCTGTCAAACATTTCAGTTTAAAATGAATGCCTGACTTTTTTTGCCTTTGTATTCTGCAAGAGCACCAGGTTGTCAATCAGCGGAAGTACAAAATGAGATGACATAGGTGATCTGCTGCTGTGATTGGCATTTTATTTTTATTTTGCAACAGCTTTTTTCTTTTTCAAACTTAAAAATGGCAGTATTTGTCTATACTGTGGAAACAGATGAGAAACATGGATATAGCAAAGGGAAGCCACCCATGGTTTACCCCGGTCCTGTTTGTCTTGGTTTCTGGTGCCCATTCTGTTGAAAGTACTGGTACAGTCCAGCTGGTCAATGAAGCTGTAGGTGACTTTCTGTTTGAATTGTAAGAATGTCAGTGTTGTGTGAGCGAGATGAAAATATTTTATATGAATGAGATTTAAATACACTTAGTTTTGTTATTCATTCTTGCTTTAGTATTAAAAGCATTGCAAGAAACCTCGTGCAGGCCATAGTATTTAATTAATAGAGCAGGACCACTTCTGGGTGGGCTGTGTAGGCTTTCAAAATGCCTCCACAAAAAGGGGTGGTCCAGAACCTTTAGCAAGTGACTTGAATCTTGTAACATTTTTGGGTTTTTGATCTGCCTCCCTGGTGGCAAATCAGAACTTTTGTTTCTTAACGTCATTTTTCAAATTCTTAACTAAGAAATTAACAAAATCATAGGTGCCTTTTGAGAGTTTTAAGAAACTTATGCGCTTCTGTGGTTCTGTGATATGTCTATTGATAGCATCCCTGCTGAACATCTCTGATTTCACTATTACTCTGCATTGCTCAAATCTAGGCTTTGGCCTTCTTCTGTGCTTTAGCAGGTGATTAAGAAATGTTCTAATCTATCACAGAGTATCAAGAAACTAATGGCTTGTAGATTATTTTAGTCTTCAAGCTTCCACTACAAATGATATGAAAAATAGTGTCATTTGGCTGATGCTTAAATACATCTCTCTCTTTTATGAGATACCATCTCTGTCCTTTCTTGTTTTTCTCTTTAATCTCTTCTTTCATTTTCTGAGCACACTTATTTTCATAAAACATATTTATGCACATATTAGAAATCTGACTTTACCCCTCAAATGAATAATATCACAGTAAAGAAGTGGCACATTTTATGTACGATCTGTTGTAGTACACCCAACTCATAGCTACACGTTGCTTGTGTCCACACAAGAACTTTTAATGAACCAGCTGGTTTCAT